>JAGSMR010000063.1:895000-1305000 GCA_029286605.1 Sericinus montela | reverse complement strand
CGGTAATCACTTACCATCATGTGAGCCACCTGCTCATTTGCCTCCCTTTTCTATAAAAAAAAAGGTAGGATTAATATTACTAGTTTTTGCTGCATGCTCACTATAGCATTGGCATTGCTCCTGAACTGAAATACAGTGTTAATGGTGGTAGACTCCTCATCCACCAAGGAGTTATATTGGGCAGTACTACTCTTTTATGGGCTATATATGTAACTACTGTTGTATTCTTCTTTTTAGAGTGTTAAAGCCAAGGATGGGTGATCGGTGAATTCGAGTCAAGAGATCAGAGTTCAATTCCCTAGTGGCAGGCTCATAACAATGTGTTTTTTCAAAACTTTTGAGTGTTTAATACCATTGGTTTGGACAAAGACAGAGAAAGGCTCACCGCCTGTCACATTATCCCTATAAGTCTTTGGTGGAAGGCGGGTCAAAAATACTTTATTGTCTAAACTTCTGTCTGTCCCTGTATTGTGAATGGTGTGAAGATATTTAACCAATTTTTATTTGAAATGCAGTGTATATCAATTTTTATTATTTTCAGAGTAATAAAAGTAAATATCAAAACTAGATAAATAACAACAAAATAAAAGTAAATGCAACAACTTAAATAATAGTGGAATGTGAGTCAAATAGTGAAGTCATAAAGAACGTGTTAATTAAACCAATTATTAAAGCATTATTAGGCATATGTTCGCAGCGCTTTAGATGTAAAAAAATACATTAAAAGGAATAAGTTACATTCTTACCCTTCTAACTTGTTGTTGAAGCTTCCTAGCTATTTGTTCAATAAGGTTTCGGTTGTTTAAAGTTTGATTTAAAAAGTTCCCGATGCTGGCACGTCTTCGCGGTGTTCGCGCGGGTGTAACGCTATTAGGAGCCGCTGAAGCCAGCATCGTAAACCGATTATTCAGGCTTATTCCTGTAGCTTGCAAACCATGCACTTTTTCTATAAACATCTTTTATAATCGCTATCAGCTTGGCAATGAAGAATGTTCTAGTAATGAATTTACTAACTAAGGGATGATAATCATAACTAATATAAATAACTAACGAAACGGAAATGTTTCAATGTGGTTTTTATTATTTTAATACCAAAAATAATAGTTTCTATTTAACGCCGACCGGACCGCGCGAATGCGTATGTAGTTTTTTGTTTTATCTGTGACAGTGCACACAGCCTGACAATGATAACAACTCCACCACATGGTGTTTATCTTCAAGTAGTAAAACAAACATCTCTAAGGAAGCGCCTATTTTAAAAAAAAAATAATTTCTGTATAATTTATGTTTAATATTAAATTTTTAAAATAATACAAACATTGCATTCGGATAAAATAATTGTGTAATTAAATTAAAATAATAAGGTCTTAACTGTACTGTGCGTAAACTGTAACATACATAATTAGTACTCCCTTATACGCATATTCGTAATTTGCTGATTTTAAATTTAAAAATTATTCATGTGAATTAATCCCGTCGTTATATCAAAGCTAAACAAAAGCTTTTATATGATAACTATTAATAATACTTTCATTTAAAGTTAAGTAATTATATATGAAAGTAAATAAATCAGCTGTCGGATCCATGAATTTAAGTTATGTCAGATAGAGTTTTAAGACTTTCATGACTTGAATCGACCTTTCACAACATGCATCTATTTCACAAGTTTAGTGGGAAATGCTGCAAACATGAAATAAAGTTGTACTACTTTAACCGCTTAATCAAAGTTTTGGATTCTTGGTGCCGCAGACCACCGTAATATAGCGTAGTTACTAGCGCTGCTATTTTGTTTATGCGCATTTTACTGCAAACATACCGGTTAGGATGTTGGTTTGCCATATAAACGAGTACCGCGACTGCGGTCCACTCATTTCGATCAAACCTACGATGTCGGACGTTGCTAAGTACTCGCCAACAGTCGACGAAGTTTGCTTGTTCGATATGGACGCTTGCTATGAAACATTTGACAAAGATAGGTACGTTACCTCACAACCCTTATACTCACTTCATCCCCCACATATGTTTAGTAAATATCCCTAGAATAATAAGTTACGAAATAATTATAAACAAAATTATGGCTATAATGATTTTCTTAACTTTAATAGTTTCCTAAACTTAAAGATCAAAATAGTCACAGATTCAGTTTAAAAACAAATGAAAGAGTTCTTACCTCTAGATAGTCAATCAATAAGTAGCCTATACAATTTAATGGTCATTATTTATCAATTGATTTCACAATAAGTTAGTTGTAAAAATAATAGTAATTGTTTTGTTGACCTTTTTTTATTTTTGTCATAGATTTAAAAGTATTGTGTTTATAATAAAGATTATATTTTTATCAATGCATCTTTAATTACCAATCTATGAAATATTTTGTGAAAATAGTATATGATATTTATTGTACCATATAACATGTGAAACTTAAATTTATGAGTTCTCACAGATTAAAAGTTGTAACATGTGAGCAGAAATACCAGTAGCTACATTTGTGATTAAAGATGCTCTCATCACCATATACCACATTTTATCTTTGCTATATATCTCACAAAGGGGTAGTCGAATGGCCAGACAGTCATACTTTTCAATCAGTATTTTTTTTTATCAGTATTTTGTATATACTAAATCTATTCAACTAACATCTTTACTAAAGCTTATTTTGGACTTTAATTTACGGTCTGTCATTTTCAAGCCAACACTACATTAATAGTGATTAAGTGATTATGACTGATTATGTTTTTAATTTTAGTTAGGATTTGAAATAAAATAATTAAAAAAACCTTTCATAACTACTTGATTTACAAGCAAATTGTTTAGATTTTATCACAATTTAGAACTACTTTTTATTTTTATTTTATATATCTTCTTATTTTTATTTCATCCATAGGAGAATATAGCTATGCAATTTCAATTAATAGTCCATTCCATATGTAATTTCATATTACTTTACTTTCTTGTTTTAGTATAAACATTTGAATTTGTGTAGCTGCATGTCCAGTGCATGCAGCTAAACAAAATGTGGCATGAACTTTGTAAAATTAGAAGAGAATCTTTTAACTTCTTTTGCAATCAATTTAAGAAATATTCACTATTTTTTTTCAAATGTCAAATTGAATTTAGTCAGTGGGATTTATGAACATTCCATTACTCTGTAGTTTTTCTATGTTAACTCTGCTTAACTTTAAAAAACGCTTCTAGTATTTGCATATAAAAAATAGACTTTACTTGATTTATAGATGTTCATTTAAATATTTATCTGTGTAAGTATATTGAATCATTGACTTGGACACTAAGATGGCAAACACCTCACAACTTGTCATATAGACTAAGAAATTCGTGAAGATAAATGGTGTTACGGTAGGAAAGGATTGCCTACAGTATTGCTATTGTATTTATAGCAAATTTCCGACTTTCTACAATGGATACAATAATTAAAAAAGGTATCTTCACGCAATTCCCAATACAGGGGTAAACAGTGATCTAATCTAAATAATTAAGTCCCTTTGAACCACCTTCCACCGAAGTTATTTACGGGACAACGTGACAGGTGGTGAGCCCTGGCGCCGTCTTTATGTCCAAGCTAACGATATAATTCGTACATAAGGGTTTGAAAAACCGATTGGTACGTGCCTTCCACCTGGAGATCGAACTCGGGTCTCTTGACTTGAAATTTCGACCACATAACCACTCGACTATCGTGACTCTGAGTAATTAAAAAAAATCCTAATATGTGCTAGTAAAAATTTGATAGAACAAGTTTAATATTATGACAGAGCAACGAACTTCGTTTTAAGGTCTATAAAAAAATGTTTACGTATTTTTCCATTATCTTTATGCAAATTAAAAGAAATCCGTGTAAAGTAACCAGTGACATTCCGAAATTCCACTAGGATTTAGTTTACAGTTAATTTTTATTTGTAAATGTGTATTGAATTCTAAAAAGGTTTTAATGTAATACGGGCGTAATGATTTGACGTTTAATTTGATAATTATTTCTTCGTACAATTGACGTATGTTGGCGATGTCGATGGATGAGTGGCGTAGACATGAGTTTTCATGGTGTCGCCAGCTCTAAAGCCAATAGCTATAGGCTATTGGCTTTAGAGCTGGCGACATATGCTATGCCTATGATATTTCATTATTCTACTACAAGTCTGCTATAATACTGCACTACAGTACTGCAAGTACATACCCTGGCGATACACAAACCATGCGAGACACCAATCTATCGTTCCCTTAACTGTTCATTTCTTGTTTTGTCTTTTTATTCCTTTATTGTTTTGTTATTTTTGTTATACTTAATGAATAAATACGTACATAGGGGACAAAATGACATAAATTTCATTAAACCCAAAGTAGCTAATGCGCTTGTGTTATGAAATCGGAAACAACGAAGGTGCCACAACAGATAGAACGGAGAAAATGCAGAAAAAGTGTTTTCTACACTGATCCGATCAGGAAAAGAACATGGACCTCTGCTGGCGACACCATGAAAGCCGCTGGTTACGCAACTAGTCCACGGACGTTTTTATTTATCGTTCTATATCTGGTACACGACTATACGAATTTCTTTCTATCCTTCTTTTCTATCCTACGTATCAATCAAAATTCTAATAGACAGGGTAGCCCATACGGTAATAGCTTCGCAACGGTACTACGGCAGTCGAGCAGAATATCTAGGCTATCGCCTAGTTGGTAGTGACCCTACCTTAAAGGGTTACGAGTTCGTATCCCTCTAGGAGCAAACATTTGTCAGATGAACATGAATGTCTGATTATACTCGAGTTACATGACTCTACTACATTCAGACATGTTTATATATATTTATGTAAGTATATTGCATAGTGTCTTGGACACTAAGATAGCGATAGGCTAAGTTGTCCCAAATAGCACAAATAGTTTCGGTGAAAGGTGAATCGAAAGGTCTGAATTGTCGAGACCACTGACTTACCCATTATAGGGAATATGCGTGAAGACATCTGCACTGCATCGTTTATAAATTTTTAATTTAGCGACGGCAAGCTGAGCTTCGAAGAGTTCCGTCTGATCTGCAAAGCTCTGTTCCGGAATGACAAGGGTCACATCTACCCGCTGCCTGAGGAGCGAGCCAGGCACATATTCCAGGTTTTCGACAAGAACGAAGATGGGTACATCGATAAGGAGGAGTTCACTTTCTGCTGGAACCATTGGATCAAAGTGGTGGGTGTTTTTGGGTTAATAATTGTCGACCTCGACGAGCGGCGTACACGCCTGTATTCAATGTGTCGCCAGTTCAATTTAGAAAACACTTTCCTACATTTTCTCCGGTCTGGGTGTTAGAAGTGTCTTCGTTGTTTCCGATTCCATAATACAAGTGCTTAAGCTGCTTACTTTGGGATCAGAGCAATGTAGGTATGTGATGTTGTCCCTATCTATGTATGCATGTATAAATAAATATAAATATCTTCACGCTATTCCCAATACAGGGGTAGACAGAGGTCTAGTCTAGACAATTAAGTCCCTTCGACCCATCTTCCACCGAAGATATTTTCGGGACAACGTGACAGGTGGTGAGCCCGTCGCCGCCTTTATGTCCAAGCCAACGATATAATTCGTACATAAGTTTTTGAAAAACTAATTGGTACGAGCCTGCCACTTGGGGATCGAACTCGGGTCTCTCGACTCGAAATTCCGACCACCAAACCATTCGGCTATCGTGACTTTTAATGTGACAACCTATGTATGTATTTATTTAAAAAAAATTATTAATTCTTATCTTGCTTTATGATTCGGATATGCATAACATTTCTTAATACTGTGGCAATGGGAAATCTAATTTAGGTCTTTCGATACACATTTCATCGGAAGTCTTTTGGGCCGTCTTGAAAGGTAGTGAGCCTGATGCCGTATAATAATAATATATTCAACAATTATTATTTGCTGTGGGTGGTATTACATCTTTATATTGATCTTATTAGTCGAGAACATAACAGCCGCTCGGCCGGGGGTGTTTTATCAGCGACCTGCGCCGATTTGGGAAACCATCGTTACCACCACTTATTCTTGTTCTTATTTACAGCCTGTAAAGTTCACTGCTGAACCTATGCCTCCCCCAAAATTCTTCACAATGAACGGTCCCCAGCCACCTACATCCATTGACTTCCCACTACATTTTGCAAGTCATTACTCCATTGTATGGGGTTAACCAACATTATAATATAATACCATCTACTTGTATAGCGACTTCAACTCACTAACAGTATTCGTATATAGTAGTTTAGTGTGGCCTAGGTAGGAAAATGCGTTATAGCATTGAGTCCGCCCTTGCCTTTGCTCTAAATGTTATGCAATAAAGTTTTAATAAATAAATAAACACAAAAACACTTATGGCCCAGTTAATACACAAATACACTACTCCCCAGCAGATAATTCTTAAATTGATGATTAGCTTTCTAGAAATAAATTGAATTTTGTCTAAAAAATGTTTTCGCTGGAAGGTGGGTCGAAAGGACTTAATTGTCTAGACCTCTGTTTACCCCTGTATTAGTAATGGCGTGACAAAGGAAAGAAACGATTAAAACTTAATAAAGTTTCACGCCATTCAATAGAATTCAAGAGAAAATAAAAAAAAACCAAGTGATACGGGCGAAATTTTAGACCGTGACCTCTGCAATACCGTGACCACGCTTTTACCTCCGTGCCACCTGTATCCTATACGCGTCAGTTTAAATTCTAAATTTATTTACGCCTGTTATGGCATTGGAGATATCTACTGGCATATTTTCCAAATACCAACTCGGCTACTAAATTTACGGCTATGAAACATTAATACGATAACGTCATCAGCACCTTTATTGTGCAATTTTTATTAAATATTTAATAGGACTATTAGTAATACCGAATTTTTGTTATTAAATTAAAAGTAAATTTTCAAAAAAAAATCAACTGCCACGGGCGGTATTCGACCCTGCGACTTCTGCCATACGGTCGCAGATTATAATAAAGAAATAATACATATATAGATAGGGACAACATCAGATACATTGCTCCTAACACAATGTAACTTTGAGGTATGGGAATCGGAAACAACGAAGGCACCACAAACACCCGACCCAGATCCGAGAACATGTAGAAAAAGTGATTTTTCTACATTGACCCGACCGG
Organism: Sericinus montela; assembly: GCA_029286605.1. Taxonomy (NCBI): domain Eukaryota; kingdom Metazoa; phylum Arthropoda; class Insecta; order Lepidoptera; family Papilionidae; genus Sericinus; species Sericinus montela. The sequence goes on along the minus strand of JAGSMR010000063.1, from coordinate 1,297,860 downwards.
GAATTGAACCCGAGACCTCGTGATGGCGACACCATGAAAACCAGTGTTTACGCCACTCGTCAACAGAGGTCGTGAAGATTCATATCATCTATTAAAATGACAATTTCCCGTGAAGATCGTGCGTCCGGTGAGCGCATTCCTGATAGTGGACGTCCAGAACGACTTCATCTCAGGCACCCTTAACATCAGCAAGTGCAGCGCGCAGCAGGACGGCAGCGAGGTGAGTCATCTTCTTCTTCTTTACAGCCCAGCAAGAGTCCACTGCTGAACATAGGCCTTACCTAGAATGAGCCACAAAGTACGGTCCTTAATTTATTTATTTATTTAATTACACTTTATTGCAAACCTTACAAAGAAAGTTATACAAAGGGCGGACTTAATGCATTCTCTGCCAGTCAACCCGAGGCGTGGAGAAATATTGTTAAGGTGCTTTAAACTGGGTTACAGAAAAGAATATCAATCGTAGTTCGTGTCCAAATTCTGCTCAGTATTTTTATATCTTGTACTTGAATGTGCTTATAAGATCCTCTATAGAGATGTTCTTTGGATATTTTACCATTTTTCATTAACAATGTATAAGAAGTCCTCTTGGTACGATGATCTGAGCTCTTCGTCATCTTTAACAAGATAGTGTTTTATACTAAAATCAACAGCAAAGTTTATTATAATAGGCCAAGACAATTAAGTTCTTTCGACCTTCCTTCCACCGAGGACATTTTTGGGACTACGTGACAGGCGTTTAGCCGTCGCTGTTTTTATGTCAAAGCCAACGATATGAATCCTGAAGTTTTGGATCGAACTCTGATATCTTGACTCGAATTCCGATCACCTAACCACTGGACTATCGTGATTTGCAATCATCATTCGTCTCCAATTATACATTAATATTTATTATAATCGTATTTTCATTTTTTATATTTGGTACTTTAATGTACTATGATAAACTCTCTAAAGCCGTATTTTGGATATATCACCATTTTCATTAAAAAAAAAGTATTAGAAGTGTGTTAAAATTAAATTTGAAATTTTGTTAAAGTTCATTTTTTTTTAACAACGGGTAGCTTTAGCGCAATAAGCTTCACCCAACGTTTCTTTTATTTATATCTTTACACATTTTCCCAATACAGAGATAGAAGGAGGTCCAGACAATTAAGTTTTTTTTCGATAGATTTATTTGCTACAACGCGACAGACGGTGATACGCTCACCCATGAGTTTCGATGATGGATTAACTTAACCTGTAAACGTCCACTACAGATTAAGTTAAATAGAGAAGACTAGAATACCGAACGGTAACCGAGTGGTTCGGTGATTGGAATTCGAGACAAGAGGCCAGAGATTGATCCCCAGGCTCGTGCCAATGGTTTTTTTTTTTTTTCAAAAAATTTCGTACGTTATAGATATCGTTGACTTGGACATAAATACGGCGACGGACATCTGTTACGTTATTCCAAAAAAATGTCATCGGTGGAAGTTGGGTCGAAAGGACTTAATTGTCTAGACCTTTGTCCACCCCTGTATTGGGAATGGCGTTAAGATATATAAACTAGAATACCGACAAGACACATGCCTTCCCATAAGCAGGTTCGTTAATGACGACACGGTTGGGAAAACAGTTTGACCTTGGCCCGCTCATAGTTAATTTTTTCGTTATTCGTTATCCTAACTGTGTCACGTATGATTTATAAATACTTGACACGCCCGATGTGGATTCCGATGATGGAAAAATGTCGTATATTGTAAAAATAAAAATATATTTAATAAAAACCTTCACGCAATTCCCAATACAGGGGTTGACAGAGGTCTAGTCTATTATAACGCCGGTTACTAGACTCATAGAGTAAGTAACACATTCATGGGGTGGTGTGTAATGTGTTCAATGTTTGCCTGTTAACAGGTTCAAAGCATTAATCAATGAAAAACTTTAGGGTACTTAAGGTTAACCTCAGGGAAAGAGTTGATCTTTCCCATGCTATATCTAATTAAATTAGTGTTAAATTTTGTATTTCCTTTATAAAAAAAAAGTTTAAAAGTGGACTTCCTAACCTACGGAGTTTCTTTCACCTGTTTCTTCTCCGTCAGAGGAACCTCATTACGAAACGGTGGTAGATTAAAAATGACGATCGATGGATGTAATGTATATATATGGATGTAATTACTTATATCTATAATAATAAATTAATATCTTCACGCAATTCCCAATACAGGGGTAGACAGAGGTCAAGTCTAGACAATTAAGTCCCTTTGACCCACCTTCCACCGAAGATATTTTCGGGACAACGCGACAGGTGGTGAGCCCGTCGCCGCCTTTATGCCCAAGCCAACGATGAAATTCGTACATAAGTTTTTGAAAAACTCATTGATACTGCCACCTGGGGATCGAACTCGGGTCTCTCGACTCGAAATTCCGACCACCCAACAACTCGGCTATCGTGACTGTTTTAATTTATAATTACTTATATCGATAAATAAATTATTTTATTTGATATATGCACATACCAACTCGTACCAACTTGCACAACCTATTTACGTTTTTAATCATTAGCAGCAATTCGTACCACATGAAGCACGTACCGAATTAATCAACCTGACGCGCAACAACTTTGTGATATCAGCCAACGACATCAATCGATCCATCCTCTCACCCTGATAACCATTGAAAGTTATGAATAAGTAGTTTAGTTATGCGTGTGTTGGTAGGAGTGATTCCATTGTAATCGAGGATAACGTAAATTGTGAAAAATAAAACAATAACAAAGAACAGGGCAACATCACGAACTTCGTTCTGACTTGCAATAATATCATCATAAGTGATCAGATTGCAGTATTTAACATTTTAACATTAAGTAAACTATGTTTATTAAAGAATTGATATAAGAGAATTGGTCCTTGAGGTGCACCAGAGAGTATATATAAATAAATAAACATATAAATGTGAACAAATCCGGAGGTTGTCAAATAGCAAAGTTGTCTTACTTATCGTTTAAAAGCGTCTCTATCAACCAACTGCCTCCCGTCATCATATTCAGCATTATATCACCTGAAAAACTTCACTACGGGATAGGTGTCCTCCTCACTGAAAAGTTTACCGTAATCGCAACGCTTGACGAGCATACATACCGATCTCACCCACACCCAGACACGAGCCTGTAGAAAAACGGTGTTCAACACTGTCAGGTAATCGAACCCGGCCCTCAGAGCTTGGCGATACCTTAAGAACTTTATTAGCGCTTACTTCAACAGATTAGCTGGAAAATATCTTATGAAGCTAATTTGTCAGCTAATTAGTCACGATAGCCGTTTGGTTGAGTCATCGAAATTCAAGAAACCAGAGTTGAATACCCAAGTGGTAGGCTCATACATTGGTAAAGGCCATTAGGCCTTTTCAAAACTTATGTGCGATTTATATCCTTAGATTATGAACATCATAAAGACGACGAGAGGCTCACCACCTGTCATGTTGGCTTCGGTGACAGGTGGTTCGAAAAGACTTAATTGTCTACGCCAGTATTATAATTAGCATGAAGCTTATTTGGTTTCTCTGTCATGCCAATCGGAAATTTACAATATTTGCCTACCAATATAAGTGAAATGCGTTTTAAATTCAAGATACTGATAGACATATAAGTTGACCCACTTATTCGTGATTTTAGTGGCCTTGATAGATTTTGATATGCGTAATTATAATTAACATGTCTCTTCTAAAAGGGGGTCCCACTCACTACATGTCCTATAGTGAATGGGACCCCTTTAGAAGAGACAAGGACATTTTTAATTATTTCGACGCAGTTTTCAATTAGTGCCGTATGGATACTGCGTTAGAATATACTACCTCTTTTCCCATAGGTGTTATAGGCGACTAATGAATAACTTTAAAAATCCAATAATAACTTATTGGATTTTTACCGACAGATGGTGAGATAACTAAAAATACCAATCCAAAATTCAGCAGACAACCGGCCTGCTAAATTTTGGTTGGAAGTAATGATAGGCAGAAACTAAGGTGCGAGGTTTCCGGTACAGCGATCGGCCAACACTCTAGCCAAGTTTGGCGATAATGGCATACCCTCCTGTATCGAGAGGAGGCCCAGCAGAGGACTTTAACAGGCCATTACGATGATGATGATGATGATTCAAATCAGGACACAGTGACCATATAAGAAATTATTATTTACGAAGCTGTCATCCGTAGGAAAGAGTGTGCAGTAGTTACGGATTTTAAAAATGTAAAAAAAGACATCTTCACGCCATATTCAATACTACTGTGTACAACAATACTGTGGTAAACAGAAATCTAGACTAATAAGTCTTTTTGACACTTCTTTCACCGAAGGCATTTTTTTGGGACAACGAAACGGATAGTGAGCCTGACACCGTCTCTATGTCCAAGCTAACAATATAAACCGCACGTAACTTTGAAAACACCCATTGGTACGAGCCTAACACCTGGTGATCGAACTCGGATCTCTTGACTCGAAACACGATCACCCCACCGCTATCTATCGCGACATATTTTCGTTTGAGTTTACCGAGTGATTTATACTGATATTAATCAAGGATTCGAAGCTGTAGATGACGTATCACGGCGGGTCATCGCATCCGGTGACCTAATAAGACTATTGTATTCGTTTTTGCGAAATCAATGTAAACCTATTGTTGTTGATGATTTCTGATATAACTACATATCTATTCTATCTCCCTTCATAGTCGAGTCGAAGTTCTGAGGAATCAAACCAGATACGGGTTTGATTCCCGGAAGGGTCAATGTAGAAAACTACTTTTTCTATATTGTATCGATGTTTGTGGTACCTTCTTTGCTTTTATAAGTCACGATAGCCGAGTTGTTGGGTGGTCGGATTTTCGAGTCGAGAGACCCGATTTCGATCCCCAGGTGGCAGTACCAATGAGTTTTTCAAAAACTTATTTACGAATTTCATCGTTGGCTCGGACATAAAGGCGGCGACGGGCTCACCACCTGTCACGTTGTCCCGAAAATATCTTCGGTGGAAGGTCGGTCAAAGGGACTTAATTGTCTAGACTTGACCTCTGTCTACCCCTGTATTGGGAATTACGTGAAGATATTTTCTTTGCTTTTGATTCCATTACACAGGTGCATTAAGTACTTAATTCGGGATCAGTGCCACGTATCTTATGAGAGATGATGAGCAGTAGTACGATGAGTCCATACACGTTTACTTGATGTTATGACGTTCAGTATTACAATGTCATTACTTCTAAAAGTTCTGCACTTGAATAAAAAATCAATTTCTCTTAATGTAAAAAGCTATTCTAAATCAACGAATACAAACTGCTTTCAGCCACCCAGAGAGATAGAAATGTCAGTTTTCCTAACTAAAAAAAAATATTTAAATTTATCAATAATATTATTAAAAAAGATTTCGTTCTTTATACTATTCAATTTGACGCTGCAAATACAGTTATTTATAGTATACCTGACGTACCCAAACCGTAACCTAACGTAATTGCTTATTACTCGATAAAGTACATTTGACGTCAGCGGTTCCCTGCAATCAATGGAAACATGCAAAGCCTAACCTTTTCGTGATGTTCTATTAATAAGTACGGACTTACCTTTTTCTTGCTTCCAAATTTCATGACATGCTATTTATCTATTTTTTTAATACGTACTAGCGCTTTATCCGTGACTCCACCCCTGCTAGATCTATAACTTAAGGAAATGTTATTCACATAAAGAGAGGCGACTTTCATTGTATAATTTTTTTATTAAATTCGTACATCATATCACGTTTAACATATTCAATTGTTATTGTTTTCAATTGACATATTCAGGACACGATTGCCGATTGGTTGGGTGATCGGGCCTAGAATTGAGAGACCCAAGTTCAATCTCCAAGTGGTAGGCTTGTACCAATGGTTTTTTTGTCAAAAACTTTTGTACGAAGTACGAGTATATTGTTGACTTGCACATAAAGATTCATCGCGCTTCACGTGATCCCAAAAAATGTCTTCGGTGGTATGTGGGTCGAAAGCACGTAATTTTCTAGACCTCTGTCTACCCCTGTATTGCGAATGATGAAGATGTTTTTTATTGGAATTGTTAGCATTGTTCCGAAAATAGCAATCACTGAATGGCGATATCTCTACTTCTATTCTAATTAATTAAGCTGGATAAATACAACATAGCAATTGATACGCCACCGTCACAATGTAACGCTGATAGAGCGCATGTCTAAAACGATCCCAATCCCCCAAAACGTCAAAACGTATTTCATTAAGTGACAAAGGGGTGTCAGGCGCCGTTTCACTACGGCGCCTCGAAATAACCTCGCGGCGTAAATGAAAGCTATTCGTAGTTAACACCTATAGCAATTAAGCTATCAGAAGCAACCCGCGCCTGGCACCGTTGGCAGTCCGGAGCCAGAAATATTCCACCCCACCCCCCCACTACCTCGTCCCACCCTCTCCAAAGTTTAATCAATTATAACGAGTTGCGGTTCCCCACGGTATTATTGAAGTTTGATTAACGCATTTAAAACTTTTCGAGCTTTCGTGAAATGTTTGTGGGATAGTTTTTAAACTGCAGTTAATTTAACAAGAGAAGGCTTTACGGAAAGTAAACGAGTGGAACAATTACTGGCACACGTCGCAAAAACAGTATTAATGTGTAAATAGTTACATTTTGAGCCTGGGTTCGAATTCAGATTGCGGATTTATCGTTTTGAGTTTATTAGTGTATGTGCACTAGAATGTATGTTTATAATTTTTATTCTATTTATGTATATGTGACATTGATAATCGGTAATCAGTAAATTGAATAAAATATATAAATGATAAAGAAGGTTGTACAATATAAAGAATGAATGGCTGACAGTTGAAGGTTATCACAACATGCAAAAGAAATAACAAATCTTTTGCTTAATAGAAGACTTCTAGTTCAATTAAAAAGTAGACAAAAAGAATTTACTTTTTATATTCTGTAAATATAAACATTTTACGATTATCATTAAACATTATGCGTCTAACCATAATACATTAATTAAACGGTCTTGTTGGTAAATTTTGAAAAACATTAGTTTTAGATGTTGGAACGTGGTATAACTGAACATGTTCACTGGACAGTCAAACTGACATAAAAATAAATAGATCTTTACACATAGTCCCTCACGTAGCATACAGAGTGAAGCCATCAGATCAACAGTCACGATCCTTACTTTACGTCTTTCGCTTCTTTCAAATTCAGCAATTTCTTCTTACACATACGAGCAGGTAGCCGAGTACTCTCGACTCTTCCCAATTCGAGCAATTTGCTTACATAGTCTTCTAGTAGCTTCCTCGACCCCTTTTATTGTTAACTTTCCCGCTGTATATTTTCTTCGCCATTCGGTCTTCATTGATCCGTTCAACGTACTCAAACCATCAAAGCTCGATCTTATAATATACATACAAATTTATATAAAAATATTGCATCTGAAAACTTTCTACGGTCTGATAGAGTTGTTACTCAAAAGTAACTCAGTCTTTCTTGATATTCGTTTCTTTTTCCTATTTACAGCCGACAGTTTACCGTCGAACAAAACCTTTCCGTAGTTTACCACAAAGAACGGTCATGAGTCACCTACCTTCATTCATCGACTCCCTGCAACATTTTGCAGATCGTCACTCCATCTCGTGGGGGTCGTCCTACACTATGTTTTAATAAACCTAGGTTGTCGATCCGGAATCTATTATCCTCTACGGTTATCATTTCTTTGGGTTATATATCCAGCCGATAGTTACTTGAGCGCGCTGACCTGATACATCAACGCACTGGGAATAAAACAAAATATACAGACGTAAAAAAAAGGTGCCGATAAAATGAGTATACATTGTATAGAACTGATTTCGGTAAGTCAGTGGTTGGACACACTGAAAATCAGCGCCATAGCAAAAAATTTCATGGCATTATGCTGAGGGATACTTACGATGACGCCTTGACACATACGAGTATGGGTATTGTATAGTTTGTAATATGTAGTATGATGCAATTTGTATTGTATAGTAATTGTTATATGTAAATTATGTGTTTTTTTAGTATTTTTTTTAATGTGTTTCGATTACTATTTGAATTTCAAATACCTGTCACGGCGTCATTTTGGCGAATAAACCTTTCTTTCTTTACGGCTAATCGGTTAACTTAGTTCTGCTACGAATGTTTTCAATACGGATCCTACCTCATAGAGAAACACCGAACATAGCACGCTGATCAACTTGGAGCCTCGTTCGGCCTGCAGTGAAGGACCATATCTCGGTTCCGAAGGTCTCGTACTTTCGGTCTTAAGATTTTAGGTAAACTAGTCTTATATACCAATACTTGCCAAAAACAAAGTATACCAATATCTTCCCACGAGCGTCATAAGGCGACTTAGGGAAACCCTTCAACATCTCTTTGGTTGCCGATGGATTGGCTGCAGATGCAGAGGGCTACAGTGTCAAAGGTGCGTGGTGCGTGGTACTACGATCGCCAAGCCTTTTGTTAAGCGGTTTAGATCCTTCTGTGGATTTATAGGCCTATATGTATGTATGTAAATGCCAACTACATTACCGTGAATTAATCGCTTTTCCCATGTGCCACTATACCTAAATTCAAGGCCACTGCAGGACTAGAACCACTCATCCGGAACAATGTGCTCAATGAACCGTCTTGGGTTGGACCGAATGTGTATTGAACGTATAAGTAAATTTACGTAGTTAATATTGAAGTAAATATTGAACGTAAATTTGTTTTGACAGTTCCTCTTGTCCAAAAAATACTAAGTTAGAAAGAAAGAAATAAACTGCAGTCACGATAGCCAAGTGAGCAATCATCAAAATTTACCAATAAGACCGTTTAAGAAAAATATAATGGTTTGATGAGTCACGGTAGCTAAGTGGTTGGTTGATTGGAATTTGAGTCAAGAGGCCAGAGTTCGATCCCCTGGTGGTAGGCACGTAAGAATGTTTTTTTTAAACTTATGTACGATTTATATCCTTGGCTTGTACATAAAGACGACGATAGTGTCACCACTAGTCACGTTTTCCCCCAAAAACGGCGTCGGTGAAAGGTGGATCGAAAGGACTTAATTTGGTAGACCTCTGTCTATCCCTGTTATGGGAATGGTGTGAATATATATATATATATATATATATATATATATATATATATATATATATATATATATATATATATATATATATACTGCCCCTGCGGCTTTGCCTGCGTTTTAACACTTAACACGGAACCCTAAATACTTTTTAAAATAAAAGAAGCATAAGTTTGTTTTTATAACATACGCTAGTGAGAGCCCTTAAAATCGATCCAGCCGTTTCAGAGATAAGCCGGAACAAACAGACAGACGGATGGACAAAAATTTTAAAATGTTTTATTTTTATTTAAGTACCGTATATACTTTCCATATGCATTTAGTGGAAAGCTGTTAATTTGGAATAACAAACAGACTCTCTAATTTTATTTATATTAGTTAACAGTCCATCTGAGGGTGACTCCAGTCGAAGAATTTTACATCATTCTCCCATTGAAGACTTCAATGAAATACCATGTTACATATTTTATACTGTAAAAGTAAAGTTTTACATTTGTTTATGGGCCTACGTGGACGAATGGCGTGCACACTGGTTTCCAAGGTGACGCCAGGTCTGAGGTTTCTGGTTTGATTTCAAACACACTTTAAAACCAAATTTGTCACAGGTCCGGGTATTCGTGTTGCCTTCTTTGACTCTGATTCCATAACTATAACACACAGGCTTTAGCTACTTACTCTGAGATCAGAGGAATATGTATTAATATTCATTAATTAAAAAAAATATACTTTTCTATCACTACCCCGACGGGAGCTATTGTAAAGCCCTCATTATCACACAAATAAAAAAAATTAAATAAATATCTTCACACCATTCCCAATACAGGGATAGACAGAGGTCTAGACTAGACAAAAAAGTCTTTTCGACCTACCTTCCACCGAAGATATTTTTGGGATTATGTGACTGGTGGTGAGCCCATCGCTGCCGAACCAACGATATAAATCGTACACAAGTTTTTGAAAAAACCTATTCGCAAGAGCCTACAATCTGAGGATCGAACTCGGGGTCTCTTGATTCGTATTCCGATCACCTATCCACTCGGCTATCGTGACTTTCGATAGCCGAGGATCGTGCGTGTTCAAACACACAAAAAATTCACGAAACCGGCTGGTCTATTCCCAGGTGGTGGAACCGATAAACCGTCTACTGGAGACGGTACCGTTCGACTCAGTGTTCTACTCGCTGGACTGGCACCCGCCGGACCACGTGTCCTTCATCGACAACGTGCACATGCGCGAGCTGCATGTCTCCAGCCCGGTGAGTTGGTTGTTCACGACTGTCTCTGGTGAGTCGAGGCAGCAGTACATACAGTACAGAAGCTGTACGTACTGTATATATGATCACTTATCAATAACAAGGCACAATGAAGTCGCTGATACGGTAGTAAGTAAATTCAAGGACAAGTCACGACAGCCGAGTGGTTTGGGTGATCGGAATTTGAGTCAGGAGACCTGAGTTCGATCCCCAGGTGGCACGCTCATACCAATGGGTTTTTTCAAAACTTTTGTACGATTTATATCGTTGGCTTGGACATACAGACAGTGACAGGTGCACGGCGTGAAGTGGTGACTTAAATTTACTGCCATGCATTCGTCAGGAGCTATATCTTATGTTGTGTGTATATGTTCTATCTATCGTTGAATTTTGCGATAAAACACCGAAGGATTGTTATACGTCTGTACGAGTATATTACGGCGCTTTGACTAAGACTACAAAAGACTAAGAAAAGAATAAAATTGTCGGCACACCGCTAATTATTTAACGTCTCCATTCTCTGAAATTTCTTCCTTTCGGCGAACACCATTAAGCGAAACCGTTTTGGGGCGAGGGGGACGTACGGACACCTGGAGATGTCTCCACGACGGTCCGCATGTAGTGGTGCGCGTGCGCAGGTGTCCGCGGACCGCGCGCAGGCGTACGACACGGTGGTGTTCGCGGGCCCGCCGCCCATGCGCCAGCGCCTGTGGCCGCGCCACTGCGTGCAGGACTCCTGGGGCGCAGAGCTGCACAAGGACCTCAAGGTGCCTCCGCTGCCGTGTCCGACTTTTGTTTTACAGAAGAGGGAGGCGAACGAGCAGGCGGCTCACGTGATGGTAAGTGATTACCGCCGCCCATGAACACCCGCAATAACAGAGGCACGGCAGATGCGTTGCCACTGCGTGCAGACGGGGGCACTCTAAGGGGAGTGGTTACCTGCACTCACCAGACGAAACGCAGAAGTTTGTTGGACTTGTACTTCACGCCGGTATTCTGTGAGGTCGTGGTACTTCCCTGGTCTACCCGGCCCATTCGTGCAACAACAAAAGCTGATGCGTGGCTCTTCCACTGTTAAAACTGTTTGCTTGTCTTACGAATGAATGATGTTTTATTTGCAGAAATATGTAACAGGCTGTCTTTTTCAGATTTTACATATTTAGTTCCACATATTTCGTGGCTGTAATCCAACATGCAAATTACAAAGAAAGATAAAAAATAATTAATGCTAACTTATGACAAGAGTGATTAATTAATACTAAAAGACAATCTCGTAGTCTTTAGTTGAATTAAAATTTACAATGTCAACAATCCATGTAAAAAGTTCGCTCAATGTAAAAAGAGTAATTTAGTTCAAAATGTCAAAAATATTAAAAAACAGATATAGTAATAATCAAAAAATTAAATATAAAAAATATCATTCATTCATTCATATATTCAATCGTTGATTCCAAGATTAGATGCGATTACACGGACTGGTTTGGCAACTCCACGTCTGTGCGCGTATTTTGCGTATGGGCAGGATTGTCTAAGCTTCCCCGGCCTTCCCAATTCCTAGAGGAATCCCAGCAGCCCCTTAAAGTTACTGGTGACCCCGGGGAGAGATCTCGGGATGATGAGCTCATCCCGCGAACGTCAGACACATCGGTAGGACGTGCGCCGCCATCTTTGCTTTGTCATGACATCTATCCAGACACTTCAAAGTACAGTACAGTTCATAGTGTACATATAAAATTATAAATAAATATCTGCACGCCATTCCCGATACAGGGGTATACAGGGGTATAGATAACTAAGTCTTTTTGATCCACCCGCCTTCCACCGAAGACTTTTTTTGGGACGTGACTAGTGGTCTTAAATAAATTTTGACAACTTCCGTGGACGAATGGCGGACTCGCCAGTTTTCATAGTGTCGCCAATTTTGTGGTCCCGGGTTCGATTCCCGGGAGTTCCGTGGTGGACGGGGCGTTGAAGGTGTACAAGTGACCATCAAAATTAGTTGGTTTATGTCGACGCCCGGAAAAACACTTTGCGAACACGGACCACTTTAGGAATCCCTGGTCTAACAAGAGCCAGACCTCTGATCACCCCTGTATTGGGGTTGTAGTAATGGTAGGTCGCTGAAAACACACGGCCTACCCCCCAACCCCCCGCAGGTGGTGGACGGGGCGGTGAAGGTGTACAAGGGCACCAACTCGGAGGTGGACTCGTACTCCGTGTTCTGGGACAACAAGAAGCTGACCGACACGCAGCTGAGCCAGCAGTTGCGCGAGCGCGGCGCCACAGACATCTACATCTGCGGTCTCGCGTACGACGTCTGCGTGGGTCCGTCTGCCACTGCCACCCGTGCTCTGGACTCTTCGCAGTGACGTCACCGTCTCCGTGGACGAGTGGCTGAGAGCCGTTCCCAATGCAGGGGTAGACAGAGGTCTGGACAATTGAGTCCTTCCGATCCACCTGCCAAGACAGTTATTGGGACAACATGACAGGTGGTGATAGCGTCGTCAGCTATGTAAATCGTACATAAGTTTTTAAAGGTGTGGTAAAGGTGTAAGAATATTGCCACTCACTTTCTTCCCGCGGGTGTCGTAAGAGGCGACAAAGGGAAACTGCCTTGAAAATCGTTATGGCAACCGATAGATTGTGGGATAGCGATCTCTAAAAATATCAGACCGAAGATTGGCAGCAGCGTCTGAGGTGCGAGTGGTCTGCTACTGCGATCGCCAATCCGCTTGCCAAGCGTAGCGATTATGGCAAATCCTCCCTATGGGAGAGGCCTATGTCCTACAGTGGACTTTAATAGGCCGTTATGTATGTAAGTTTTTAAAAAAACACATTGGTACGTGCCTTCCACCTAGGGATCGAACTCCGGTCCCTCGAATCGACTCGAATTTCAATCATCCGACCGCTCGGCTATCATGACCATTAATATCACATAAGATATTATTCTTAATATAAATGTAAAATATGTAAACTAAGCAAGCCATTTTGTTCTCGTGGGCTTCTTTAGAGGCGACTTAGGAAAAAGCCTCTTAGCAAATTGGCTAACGACAGACTGAAACATCCGCCTCGATTGTGTCCTTACGTCATGGGGCTAGCCACAGTCTTGACGTGGACGTTCGCAGGCCGGCATGTATGTGTGTATTAGATGTTTGACGTCTGTGGTCGAGTGACGTACATGTAGTGTCGCCTGCTCTGAGCTCCCGGGTTCGATTACCGGTCGGGCCAATGTAGAAAACACTGCAACGTCTCGGGTCTCGGTGTTTCTGTTTGCTACGGAGTTTCTTTCGTCGTTTCTTCTCCATCAGAGGAACCTCAATACGAAACGGTGGTAGTTTCAAAATGACGATCGATGGATGTAATGTATGTTACTTACATTGATAATTAAATGATTTGATTTGATTTGGCAAGTGCATTAGCTACTTACTGTGGGATCAGAGCTGTGTATGTGACGTTGTCTCTATCTATAAATGTGATTATTTATTATTATTGTTAATTTAATAAAACTTCCCACACTGCGAGAATTGCGTTGGCTATCGATTAATAATTTGATTTGATAAGTGAGATGAGATAAGAAGAGCTGAAGTGAGATGAGGTGAGATAAAGTGAGGTGGAATGAGATGAAAGGAGATGAAATGAGAAGAGGCGAAGTGAGGTGAGGTGAGATAAAGTGTGGTGGGATTAGATGAAGTGAGCCAAGGTGAGGCGGGACGAGACGAGAGGAGGTGAAGTGGGACAAGGTGAGACGTGGTGGTGAGTGGTGAGACGGCGGGCGCGGGTTGCAGGGGCGACGATAACGGACGCGCTGGCCATCGGCTACCGCGCGGCGCTGGTGGAAGACGCCAGCCGCGGCGTGGAGCTCGCCGACATCGAGCGCACCAAGGCCGCCGTCCTCGCCAACCACGGCGTCATCGTCACCACCGACCAGGTCGGCCCGCTTCCCGACCCTCCTGTCTCCTTCTTTTTTTTGAAATGGGAGGCGAACGAGCAGGCGGCTCACGTGATGGTTATGATTACCGCCGCCCATGAACACCCGCAATACCAGAGGCATAGCAGATGCGTTGCCTGCCTTAGTGTCCCCCTCCCCCAGAATTGGGGGAGGGGTTGTGTGGGCCTCCGGTTACCAGCACTCACCAGACGAAACGCAGAAGTTTGTTAGACTTCTACTTCACGCCGGTATTCTGTGAGGTCGTGGTACTCCCCCGGTCGAGCCGGCCCATTCATGCAACAACAAAAGTTGATGCGTGGCTCTACCACTGTAAAACTTTTCGAATTGGTTATTCTGCCTTCTGCACCCTCTACCTTTATTTATTTATTTAAAATTTAAATTTATTGGCACAATTAAAAAAATGGCGGCATTTAAAAAGATATCCCTTTAAAAGATTATTGGTTTATTTATTATTATATCCTCGCTCATAGTCCCCGACGGGGTAGCCAGAGAGAACAGATCGCCAAGTGTCACGATCCTTACACACCTCATTCGCTTCTTTCAGATTCATCATTTTCTTCATACATGCACGTCTAGGTATCCGAGTACTATTGACCTTTCCCTCTTTGCACGCAATTTGCTCACATAGTCTGCAAACCATCGAAGCACGCTCATCAATTTTAGTGATAAAGTCAAACCTGCCATATTGCGCATCTCTTCTTTTATATATATATATATATATATATATATATATATATATATATATATATATATATATATATATATATATATATATATATATATATATATATATATATATATATATATATATATATATATATATATATATATATATATATATATATATATATATATAGATTATTGTTGGTGTTTAAATATTTATGTGTTAATTGATATTGTAGGTGCTAGCGATGGTTGAAGGGAGAGACAGGCGACCGGAACTCGGATACAAACTGGCCATGGAGCTCAAAAACGCCATGGACGAGCCGCAGTGAATTAAAATCTTATCTCATCTTAGTTCCTATCGCCTTCGAGGACAAAAAAAATCAACACCTGACAATATTTCAGACTTTCAATTTTGACGACCTTCCGTGGACGAGTAGCGTAAACACCGGTTTTCAAGGTGTCGCCATCTCGAGGTCCCGGGTTCATCTGAAACAACGAAAGCACCGCAAACACCCAGACCCACGAAAATGTAGAAAAAGCAGTTTTTCTACATTGACCCGTCCGGAAATCGTACCCGGGACCTAGAGATGGCGACACCTTTAAAACCAGTGTTTACGCCACTCTTCCACGGAGGTCGTCCTCAGTGGATTATGTTATATGTTAATGCATTATCTACGATGTTGTGAAACCTGAACAGATTACCATAAATATGTAACATCTAATGTTGTCGGTGTTGCCATTTATAAAAATAATTTTGTCCTTGAGAGTGTTAACTTATTATTTACCTAACGGTGTTCCTTATTTATTTTTGTTAGTTGGAAAGAATATTATTTTGTGTTAGGGTCGCAAATATGTAGTTTGTGTCATTAATTTTAGTAAATATTGTAGGTACGTAATGTCTAATTAGACAGCATTGACAATATAATATTGATGAATACTAAAATTATAAATATGATTCGTGTTGGGAATTTTACTTGGGAATATTTAGTGTTTGCATTATGTGTAGTAATTAAAAAAAATGTCTATGGTTGCTATTTAGGAATTGATTTATGTGAATTAAGTAAAACAAAAGTACAAAGCAAAATAAATTGTGTGTATTTATAGAGTTGTATGAAATCAACAACAATTTAATTATAATTGTAATCCAATTATTTTTAAATATTAAAACAAGAAAATAATTGTATAAATCAATAGTAAACTTAGTACTTAGTAAAAGATATCTCTATTCTCTATGTATACATAGAAAGGTTCTATATTGTTGCAGTATAACTGTAAAAAAACAATGTACTTACTCGAATAACAAATAACTAGCTATTGGCAATTAACTGACAGTATTACAAAATGAAAATATTATAAAAAAAAAAGAAATCTCAATTTATTCAATTTAATTTAAATTAGAAATGATCAAGTTCAAATATTTAATTTTTGTTGTAATAAGTTTTCGCCATATAGAATAAAGTATTTAGTACTTAATGCAATGGATCTGTCATTAGTATAAAATGTAAGTGCTATTAGAGCACTTTAAAATTCACTTTAGAGCACTGAGCGATAGACATTCCTACCTTCACGCCATTCCCAATTCTGGGGTTGACAGGTATACTCAGGTCAGGTGTCAAGTCCTTTTCACCGAAGAAGTCTTTTGCAAGAAAACGTTGGGTAATAGTGTCATTCACATTGTGTTGAGTATAGTTTAATATATAAACTGTGATGGTCAGAATTATAGACAGTTTTGTCGTTTCACGTGATGACCCTTTTAGGATTACTACTTTTTATTTTACACTAGTCAAAATTACAAAAATTTTACACCCACACGAAAAGCAGGTAAAAACTCTTCGTTGTAGTGAACGAAGTTTACATCAATAATATTCGGGTTTAATTTATAATCCTTTAAATCCAGGCTCGCCCGCCGACTATGGACTATTTACCTATGTTTTTTTTCTATATATTTCAACTTTAAGTGTCTGCGTGTTCCGTCGAGCATTCGTAACACAAAGCAAGACAAGGCGCGGAACATTACTTTATTTTTCATGATATTATTAAATATATTATGTTTTATAATTTGTTCCGATTTTGCTTCTAAATTTACAGTACGTATATTTCATTAATAAAATTACAGCGTGTAACTATGTGTAAGTATGTAACAATGTGAATGTCTCTTGAGCCGTATGTCCGTATGTATTCAGCCCGGGTGTATAATGTACTCTACACATTACACAAAATCCATACGCATGTGACTTATATTCGGATCCTTACGCGAGTATTGCAATAAAAATTGCTTATACTTTAAGCCAGCTAAATATATATTTAATATCTCTTCGTCAATAGTTGGCGCACTCATACATTTCTAATCTTGACTATTTTAAATAACTTCCGAGATATTGGTATCTTAGCAGATGTATGCTTTTTAGAAAATTATTTAGCATTACCTACTGAGCAAATAACGTCTGCTGTTTTGTGTAGTGTGTAGAGCAAAACTAAACACACGTAGAAAAACCGAATAAATTACACTGTGTTAATTATCTCTGCAAATGTTTAAAAATGTATAATTTCAATTAATTTAGTATTAAAATTCATTGTTGAACACCTGTTGATGCCGTAAGGCGAAACCCGTCGGTTAGTTAATAAATCATTAAATAAAGTGAATTGTGTACAAGTGTTCAACAATGAATTTTAATGCAATGCAATTTCACCAAGTGACAACAATCGCAAGTATAAATTATATTAATTTAGTAGATTGATATGTATTTATTACAACCATTGACAATATTTTACTGTCTTAAAAAGACAAATGGTAAATTAAAAAAAAAAATAAAGTGTGTATACGTGTGTGTACAATTCACACACGGCAAAAGTGAAACTTTTGAATAGTGTCCAAAGAGAGATTGTATTGGATGTGATGTATCAGGGGTGTTATGATAAATGGATTTATTTTCGACTCCTTTCAGCACTCAGTTTTCGGGCATACCTGAAAAATTAATTTATTAGTGAGCTATCATTTACTACGTGCACGAAAATGGCGATGTAATTGCGTCGACGACGAGTAAAGAAGCATAGGTCCGACGTCGACGAATTCCGCGGACGACTGAGGCGTTCACAATAGACAGCAATGTATTCTATCTCATTCTCTCATATACATTTATGTGTTTGTTTCTTTATCTTTTTCGTTTCACGTAGTCGATGAAATCACAATTCTAAAGAAGTTTCACTTAAAAAATTTACATTAATTTATTAATTTCCAGAAGTCACGATAGCCGAGTTGTTGGGTGGTCGGAATTTCGAGTCGAGAGACCCGAGTTCGATCCCAGGTGGCAGGCTCGTACCAATGGGTTTTTCAAAAACTTATGTACGAATTTCATCGTTGGCTTGGACATAAAAGGCGGCGACGGGCTCACCACCTGTCACGTTGTCCCGAAAATATCTTCGGTGGAAGGTGGGTCAAAGGGACTTAATTGTCTAGACTTGACCTCTGTCTACCCCTGTATTGGGAATTGCGTGAAGATATTTATTTATTTTATTTATTAATTTCCATTTATGATATCTAATATGGCCGACTTATTAAAATAGTTTCAAATTACTTCTATACACCTGTCAATGTACTTGACAGATGTATAGAAGTAATATAATGGAATATTCAGGTGAAAATGTTCGTATGGAGCACATTATCTAAATATGTTTGTTACTTTGTTGCGAAATATCTGCAGGTTACGTTAAATTGTTTAAGGCCTCATAGCAAATAATAGACTCCATAATATTCTAAATTAAATTGTAGTGAATAATGTACATAACATTGAATGGAATAAATAATATTATGTATGAAATTTTATTTCATTTCGTTTACCCCTCCACTTTCACTGTTTTTACGTTTCGGTAAAAACAGTAATATCTTTAGGGAGAATATAACAGCGTTCTTAAAAGTGTTCTATTTCACTTAATATTACATCAGATTTTTTGGTACGCGGTTCACTTCACGCAATTCCCAATACAGGGGTAGACAGAGGTCTAGTCTAGACAATTAAGTTCATTCGACCCACCTTTCACCGAAGATATTTTCGGGAGAACGTGACAGGTGGTAAGACGTCTTTATGTCCAAGCCAACGATATAATTCATACATAAGTTTTTGAAAAACCCATTGGTACGAGCCTGCCACCTGGGGTTCTAACTCGAGTCTCTTGACTCGAAATTCCGATCACCAACCACTCGGCTATCGTGACACTATATTAATATATCATATAGTACTCTCTTTAGTAGTATTTCAAAAGAAGACTACAGATGCGTTTTCACTGTGTAGGACTAAACTGGAATTCGTTCAAACCAAAACACAAAAATTAGTTCATGCTATTTGACGGGAGAAAAATAATAAATACATTGATAGGGACATCACATACATTGCTCTGATCCCAAAGTAACTTAAGTACTTGTAATACGGAATCGGAAACAACGAAGTTACCACATACACCCTGACCCGAGACAATATGAGTAATGTGTTTTTCTACAGTGACCTGACTAAGGATCGAACCCAGGACCTCAGAGCTGGCGACACCATAACACCATGGTAAAACGTACACACCGGTCACTCGTCCATGGAGGTTGCCTTCAAAGGAAAAAGTATAAAGGTTCAAATGCAATTAAAACTTATAAATAGTAAATTCAAACTTTATTTCAATAGATACAATATTTCTGTGTCATCTTTGCAATGAAATTGCCAAAAAAATTATGATATTAAAGTTTAAAAACAATCAAAACACGTCAAATATGATAAATTACAAATTTCATACATAAAATCATTATAAAATTAGTTTTATAAAAATATATTAATATATCTTCACGCCATTCCCAATACAGGGGTAAACATAGGTCTAGACAATTAGTTTCGAACCACCACCTTCCGCCGAAGATATTTTGGGACAACGTTACAGGTGGTGAGCCGGACGCCGTCTCAACGTCCAAGCCGACGATATAACTCGTACATAAGTTTTTAAAAAACCCATTGGTACGAGCCTGCCACCTGGGGATCGAACTTGGGTCTCTTGACTCGAAATTCCGACCACCCTACCGGCTATCGTGACTTCGTCGTTTATAGAAAATCCTAGCTATATGTATTGTACAAGCGATGTGTAGTATTCGTGTTATTATTATTATTGTGTATTATTTAAGCACTACAAAACTGAGCTCATAACGTATAACAATTGTCTGCTAAACTTTTGCTTACAATTTTATAGATTAGTCTATATGTACTCTTAGCAGTCTGCTGTTTAATAATTTGGTGGTGGTGATTAGTAATTAGGTGAATACATTTATTAATCATTACAATCACATTTATTATTAATCAGAAGACAAAGCCTTCTCTATGGCGGATCACCTTGCTCCTTGTGGGTTATTGATTGATTTCACCGGAGCGTAATTTGAACAATGTGACACGTGGTAAGCCTACCGCCTGTACAAGTCAACGATACGATTCGTACGTACGTTTAAAAAAAACCTCATTCCCAGCAGCTTTCCTACTGTTGATCGAACTGGATGTGAATCACTGTGATGTCAAAACTAGGATTTACGAAAGTGTCATAAACTAAAGATCTTCATAAATTTGTATAAATGTAAATACGTAGAAACATACATATTGTATGTTATAAATATTATGGTATGGTATGTTATGGACCTTCAAGAAAAGAGGCAACGCATCTGCTATGCCTCTGGTATTGCGGATGTTCATGGGCGGCGGTAATCACTTACCATCACGTGAGCCACCTGCCCGTTTGCCTCCATTCCCCATAAAAAAAATGTTAGTCTCAACAAAAACTCGAGAAAGGCTGAAATATGTGTAAGAGTCAAAGAAAGATTTAGAAGGTAAGAAAAAAGAAAAGGAATTTCTAATGACAAAGAGTGCGCCGAGTCAGCCGGCATTAGAATAAAAATTTCAAAATATATTTATGACAACGATTAAAAGACACACGATTTAAAACAGAATAAAAAAAGACATTTTTAAATCGTCAAATATAAAATAGATCAATGTATCGGTGAGAACACGGATGTATGGAAAATGTCTCTCTCTTACTATTTTTATTCTTTTTTTCTTTTTAGACTACAAAAATGTCACAAACACATTGAACATTTATCTTCACTGACATGTGTCATGTTGATTTTATTATAAAAATACGAATAATATTAGTATTAGCTGAAACGAATCTATCTAATGTCTATCTAAATAAACCCAAAAGCCACTCTCGGATCCAAACGCCTATTCTATGCTGCAGTAATACTAGAAACGACCTCTCGACCTAATTTAACAACTAAAAATTCCACCATCTGTACCACAAGTTCCTTTCTGCTTTTTGTGCACATCATAAGCATTTCAATTGCCGTGTTCAAGTGATCTGGATCCAGTCTGCGGAGAAAGTTGTAAATGACGAAGAGCAACTCCTTCAAATTCTTCTTCACCGACTCCCACACCTGTCTGAGGGACACCATTGCTGTAACCAACATTTTATTGGTCAATTAAAAATGTTTTAAAATGTTCTTATGATTTACGTCGACAAAAAGCTGTGTATGAGGAAATGTTAACGTTTGCAGCAGAACCCTAGTTCTGCCTTGGCTTAGTAAAGTGTCCAATTAAAGCGGCAATGTAGTATCTCATAATACAATAAATGTATATATAAAATACAGACATAGAAGAAGAAGGCGCTCTAAGTTGCGCTGTAAGTAGGGCGGCAACGCATCTGCTATGCCTCTGGTACAAACAAACACCCAGATCTGTGAAAATGTAGAGAAAGTATTTTCCACATTGACCCGACCGGGAGTCGAACACGGGAGCTCAGAGCTGTCGTCACCATGAAATCTAGTATGTACGTCACTGAACCACAGAGGTCGTCAAATATTTAATACACACATACATGCCGGCCTGCGAAGGTCCACGTCAAGACTGTGGCTAGCCCTCTGACGTAAGGATGGGGACACAATCGAGGCGGTTGTTTCAGTCTGTCGTTAGCCAATTTGATAAAAGGCTTTTTCCTAAGTCGCCTCTAAAGAAGCTTACGGGAACAAATTGGCTGGCTCATATTCCTACGCCGCCGATACACGAATAATAAGAATAATATATTAAAAATAATTAAGTTTCTCCAGCAACCTTGTCCTGATTGCCTATACGAAATTGATTTTTATTGAATTTAATACAATGCCGATATTTGTACGTGAAACAAATAACAGCCGTGTTCTATAGGGGCGGAATATTATAACACAGATTCCTTTTACATACATAACGGTTTATAAAACTTCAAAACCAAACCTAGCAAGCGGATCAAAGTGGAATTGGAACCATAGTGAACAAAGTGTAACTTCGTTTTGCTTAGCAAAAAAATAATAACAGCAGCAATAACATACGAGTACAAACGTAGATAGGGAGAACATCACATACAATCAGCTCTGAGGCACCTATGTTATGGATTCGGAAACAACGAAGGCTCAGACTGGTATGTAAAAATAGTGGTTTTTCTACATTATTCCGTCCGGGAATCGAAGCCGTGTCATCGGTTATAGTGTCACCTTGAAAATCGGTGTGTTCGCCACTCGCGCAAATAAGTTTATGACCTTTTTTATGACTTTCTTCTTATTCAAATTGTTAATGACTTTCTTCTTATTTGAGGTCATCAAATAAGAAGAAAGTCATAAACAATCTGAATTTTCTAGAAACTAAACAATATAACTCACTAGAAACTGCTAGTCCAGTGGCGCCGCCCACACCCGCACCAATGGCAGCGCCAACTTTACCACCACTGTAGCCACCTATAGCCGTGCCGATTGCAGTAAATGCTGTAGTCCATACAACCGTGTCGAGGTCCCATGATATACGAATATTAAACTCATCAGCTGAAACAAACAATGTTAATAAACTATAAGTTATAGCTTAGGTGATGGTGGCTTTGCCTTTTAAGCTAAGGATTGCGGGTTCGAATTCGACTGGGGGCAAAATTTGTGATGAATATAAATTTCTATTCGAGTTTGTGTATATATGAAAATGAATGTTAGTAAATGTATATGTATGTATACAATTATATTGTTCAGTTGGCTCGTAAACTATATGAAACATGGGTCTATAGGATTATTTTATCTAAAAACTATGTTGCCTTGTATTGGACATGCATAAAGACAAAAATTTAATATGGTTTAATTCAAAAATCATATTTACAGGGCATAATACAGGGCCTCATATAAAATATTGTATATTTTTTTGTATGTTTATACTTTTTTTAATATTTTGGATGTAATAAAATAGAAGACACGATAGCCGAGTTCGATCCTCAGGTGGCAGGCTCGTTACTTATGTACGAATTATATCGTTGGCTTGGACATAAAGACGGCGACGGGCTCACCACCTGTCACGTTGTCCCGAAAATATCTTCGGTGGAAGGTGTGTCAAAGGGACTTAATTGTCTAGACTAGACCTCTGTCTACCCCTGTATTGGGAATTGCGTGAAGATATTCATTTATTTATTTTATTTAATAAATATAGAACAAAAAAAAATTGTATATTTTTTTTTGTTGTCAAGACATTATGCTACGGAAATAACTAAAATAACCATTCTAGAAGTGTTTGCATCAATAAGGCATCTTATTTTCCTTACTGCATATGCTGCACGGCTAAGTCTGTTTGGAAGTTTATATTTGGGAGGCCCCATTGAATCTTTGCATTAAGAGTTATTCCAAGAATAACAGTCATATCCACATGGCCTAACTGTTTCCATTTACAAGTACAATGGTGCCACCAAGGACTATACATGATGAGAGGAGAGGACTGTATTGTGATAATACAGTATAAACTTTTTAAACATTAAACCTTACTTTCCATTATATATTGTTAGGTAGGGCTTCTATATTGCATTTATTGTTTCTATATTGGCACCATCTTTAATCTCATCAGTATGTACTTCTTAGAATATTTAATATAAATTATATTATAGTATTATATTATAGTATAGATATACACATACATACCTATGTATGTATTAACATGAATAAGATTAAATCTTTTATAAGGCAGTTTATTTGAAAAACAGGTTTGTTTTATCGCATTATTGTTAGTGTGAGTCTGAAGCAAATACTATAATACTTTAAGGGCACGGACTATGGGAGACATTTACCTAGCTGTTGGTTTAAGTGTGCCTTGATGTTAAAAATGAGTATAATATTTGAAAATGAGTAGTTTTTGTCTACAATTCATACACTAATACTTTATTAACTCATAACCATTGATGACCTCCTTGGATAAATGGCATACACACTAGTTTTCATAGTGTCGCCAGCTCTGAGATCCCGCATTCAATTCCAGGTCAGGTGAATGTAGGAGGCTCTTCTTCTACATTTTCTCAGATCTGGATGTTTGCGGTACCTTCATTGTTTCTGATTCCATAATACAAGTGCTTAAGCTGGATACTTTGAAGTCACAATAGCCTAGTGGTTGGGTGATCAGAATTTGAGTCAACAGACCCAAGTTTGGTCCCCCAGGCTTTTTAGACCAGTAGACCAATAGGTTTTTTCAAAAAACTTACAAACGATTTATATTGGTGGCTTAGACTTAAAGACAGCGATGGGCCTTACACCTGTCACAATGTCAAAAAAGTCTTCTGGAAAAAATATATTTATTATTATTATTGAAGATTGATGTATTTTGAAGAAATAATGTACTGATGGTCAAAACTTAGGGAGGTCCATACCCAGCGGTAGGTGATGCGGGCAGTCTTCAATGACGGTGATGATGACGTGTGACAGCGATTTGATACTTACCAGTTGATGAAATCCATTTAGCAATCAATTTGTCTTTCGTCATCCAATACACTATAAAGGTGGTGACGGGCTCACCACCTGTCACACTATCCCTAAACATCTTTGGTGGAAGCTTGATCAATCGGATTTAATTGTCTAGACCTCTGTCTACCCCAGTATTGGAAATGGTGAAGATTTTATTTTATCCAATACCTAAGTACTGGGCAGTCACCATTGATAAATCATAGGCTACTGCCTAACTCCACCGCTGAAACATCCGCTAAACACAAGCAACTGAATTGCACCACAAAAGTAGTAAAATACTCAAATTGCTAATAAAGTTTGAGGATTTTTCTAGATTTTAATAAGATTCCATCATCAGATTGTGACGTGATGACAATGCAACCTAACTGGAGGAATACCTATTCAAACAAAAGAAAAATAAATGAGATTGATTAATATCTCATAACTTACCTCATAACTCCATCACAAGTTATGAGGTAACTGACACCTCCTACTTTTTTTTAAATTGGTTAAAATTCTTAATCCAAAACAAACTCGGCTATTGTGAACTCACAAGTGGTTGGGTGGAATTTCGAGTCAAGAGACCCGAGTTCAGCAGGTGGCAGGTTAGTACCAATTGATTTTTCAAAAACTTATGTTTGAAGAATATCGTTGGCTTGGACATAAAGACGGCGACGGGCTCACCACCTGTCACATTGTCCCGAAAATATCTTCAATGGAAGGTGGATCCAAGGGACTTAATTGTCTAGACTAGACCTCTGTATACCCCTGTATTGGGAATTGCATGAAGATAATTATATTTTATTTAAATTGTATTTCGGTTTTTACAATGCTCATTTTAGCTAATTCTTATCAAAAATGTATCAAACATTTGTCTCTTTCAATATTTAATCTAGATGAATTTAATATACATATAAACTAACCTGCACAATAAGTATTCCTCTTTAAGAGAATCATATCTACACCAGTTATATGAGATTTGTTGGTATTATGTCAATGGAAACTACATTCAACTAAATTGTTAATTCAAACTAAATGGTCCATGAGAATTTATGTAAAAGAACACATAACTGATACTCTGCTATAATCTGGAAGTTGCATTCTTTCAGCATAACATGAAAGAAAGAAAGATATTTATATTGATATCAAAAACATCCCAATGATCAAGAATGACATAAGAGCAAATGTCTGCTAACATTGCCATGGAATCTTTTAATAAACAAAATCTACAACCAAACATACCAATGCACAAAAATATTTTTTAGGCCTTTTATTCATAGATTGGAATTTATAATAATAAATGGAATCAGGGGGATATCCTCCCTAAAGTGTGAAAAGAGGCAACTAAAGAAAAACCTACTGACAAATGCCATGAAACCCAAATAAAATGTCTGCCTCTGCCATAAATGGAGAAAATATAGCGTTTGCAGGGTAAAGTTGCCTCTGGACTATCTCTGTGATCTATAATAAAGTTAACAAACGCCTAAATATTTACCAACATGTGTATGTTGGTAAATATTACGTGAATGTAAATCTAGTTTCTCAATTGCTGTTGCCAATTTCGTATGACGAAACTGAAACATTATTACAAAAATTGCTAAATAATAAATTTATTAAATTAATCTCTAAGTATGTTTTATATTTAAATGAACCAGGGCACAAAACACAGACATCCACACATACACACAGGTACTCAACAACAATAAAAACTTTAATTTAATTTAAATTCGATTTTATGTATAAATTTTTAGGTATGGGTATGGTAGAAGATATTTCAGTTTATAAGCAGGTCGCTTTATTAACTTTGTTTCATATTTCATACAATTTTACGTGTACCGAAATTTATAAATCCTTAACTAAAAATAGAATCACAAATATGTTCACACGCATATATATTATCACAAGTATGTATATTATCACACAGCTCTTTTTGAGAATAGAAATACTAAAATGTCTGTTTTAAACTATGTTACTTACCAAGACGTAGAATTATTTTTTCTATCTGTGTCACTGTTGCTGCTGCTAACGACATAACGAAATTATTTTATGTAACGGATTTTATTATTTTGATGGTTCTAAGCAATTAGTAATCAGCAAAGAGTATATAATCACTACGTTACTAATCAGTTTCAGATATGTATCCCAGGATAACACTTTTTAATATACTTTTTAATATTATAATACTTATGAGAAAAAGCGGACGGGTAATCCCCGAACAGAGTTTCTTCTTACGATTTTAGTAAACGTGTCAATCAGTGTTGTCATTGGCAACCTGAAGATGGCGCTGTTCGAAAAATTATCGAACATATTCAAATAAGTTAATAAAGCTTTAGTTATTGATAAATAAATAAATGAATATCTTCACGCAATTTCCAATACAGGGGTAGACAGAGGTCTAGTCTAGACAATTAAGGCCGTTTGACCCACTTTCCACGACAGATATTTTCGGGACAACGAGACAGGTAGTGAGCCAGTCGCCGTCTTTTTGTCCTAGGCAACGACATAAGTCCTATATAAGTTTTTGAAAACCCTATTGGTATGAGCCTGCCACTTGGGATCGAACTTGGGTCTCTTGACTCAAAATTCCGACCACCCAATCACTCGGCTATCGTGATTTTTTTATTAGAAAGAAAAAGCTTGAAGTTTTTTTTATTTTCATTTATGCACAATAAAATATTCTGTTGCTGTGTTTTTTCTCAAAAGTATCTTTTGTGTGAGTGTGTGTGTGCGCGTACGTGCGTGCGTACGTGCGAGCGTACGGGCCCGCGCAAGCGCGCGCGTGTGTGTCTCTCTCTCTCTCTGTGTGTGTGTGTGTGTGTGTGTGTGTGTGTGTTTGCAAAAAGGTTGCTATGGAGCATCAATCGTACAAATATATTTTTGGACAATTTGCTTCATTTCTTCAGGTATGCAACTTCATTTAATTTTTTAAAACTAAGCCTCGATCTTATTCACAAAAATTTTTTATATTCAAAAAAATTAGGATATTCGAAACTTATCGTATATCGTTACTTCGTATGATATTATCTTGGATGTACGGTAATTATCGTACTTGTCCCAACACTGCATGCTGTCCATCTACAAAAATAGCATATACAAATTTAAAGTTCTCAAATAAAGAGTATATAACCTACACTATACAAAATGTACATGTAGAGTTACAATATAGAAATGTTCGGCGATAAAGCCTGCCATTTCCAATAACAAATTCTGTATTTTCCTTGAACTTCACTTTGCAGAAAAAAATATAAATTATGCATCATGGTAAAGTAGAAAAGTAAAAGATAATTTTTTTCGTTTTGGTACATTGAAATAAAATTGATGATATAACAACATCTTTATAATACGTCGAAAATGAAAAAAAATGTGACTATACGTATACATACCTCTGGTATGGATAAAACCAATTCATATTATGATGTGATCATTTTAAGAAATTGTATTTTTTTGTGTTTAATTTTTTATTTAAGTATTTGGATTTAGTTATTTCCATTAAAACACTCTTTAAAATTTTTAAAAATATTTATTATTAGTATTACTATAAATACCACGCGTCAAAGTCGCTATTCCTTAATCTTTCCAAGACCTTTTCGTAACGAAATTTTTATGACTGAGAATAAACAGGTAAAAGAAACTACGACGGTGTTTTCTTTTTTGTAATTTTTTGTTAACATTTTATGGTTACAAACATCTGTGAAAGTAGCAAAAAAAGTACCGCAGATTTCTAAAAATTTTTCATAATCATGACGCATGTGGCAGCTATTGCCCTGCTCAACAATCTTAGGGAAAGCGGTCAGAAAAGTTAGTAAAATTTTATTTATTTATATATTTTATTCGTGGACAATACAGTTACTATGTTTATATATGTTATTTAAAAATAATTTTTGTCTAAAGAAAACTGCAACACATTTATAAGCCACACATACAATTAGATTTAACGTTCACATAAAAATTATCTAAAATAAATTAAAAGAAATATATAGTTAAAATGTCAATTTTGAAACACGTACACGTATACAACCTAATATAAAAATAATAATGATGTAAAAAGAAACACAAGTCTAATATAACACATAGATGTAGATAGTAAATTATCAATAAACAATCATTATCTAAAATAGAATTCATCCACAGAATACAAATGTCCCTGAAAAATGCTTTTGATTAGTTGTTAAAATATTACTAGTATTTATTATTATTTTAAATTCCGTTGGCATGTTTTTTTAATAATGGCTTGTACATGAGAACTATGGTCTGCTTACTACATTTAATTTTGGCATTAATTGGCACTTAATATCTTTTCTCCTCGTTGCATTCCCTCTTTTCCTTTTTTCCTGATTTGAAATCAGGTAAAGGAAGGGTAATATTAACGGCATTTAACGGGAATATAATTATTCCCGTTAAATCCCGTTAATATTACCACAATATAAAATTGGGTAAAGTATGTATACTAATTCTAAAATGCTCTTTATAAGACTCCCAAGGTGTTTTTTTTTAAGATAAGGGAGGCAAACGAGCAGGTCGCTCACGTGATAGTAAGTGATAACCGCCGCCCATGAACACCCGCAGTACCAGAGGCATAGTAGATGCGTTGCCTCCCTTAGAGTGCCCCCCTCCCCCTGAATTGGGGGAAGAGGGTGTGTGTGGGTGCATGAATCGTGGTACATATAGCTCGCTTTATAATATTTTTTTTAATATTAAATTTTAACGCATGTTATATTTAATGCTAATCCTACCCCAACGAGAAATACTGCACCGAAATTTTCATTCAACTAGTGAACAATAAACTATTTCAGTTGGTCCACAGTTATTACATCTTTGACGCTGCGAAAGGCATAAAAATAAAACAACTCAAGCTTGCAATTTAGAAACATATCAACGTTTCAATATCCTGTTGATGTTATTATGTCTAGTTAGGAACATCGAATCGGAAGTAAGTTACAAAATTAATGAGGTATATAAAAGCTCAAACAATGCATAGGAATTTTCCTAGATTTTTCCTAGATTTCCTAGATTCAAGGCCACTAAGCTACAAATTTTATATGCGTACCCAGCAGCGCGTACGCAAATTTGCCGCCAATTAGGTTTGTGTGACACGAAATTTGAATGAGTAAAAAAATTTTCACTTGGAAAAACCTATTAATCAAATAATTGTTGGAGAGTAATATTTTGAAAGTCTTTTAGTTATAGTGTAGATAATAGATTTTTTTTTATTACATCAAAGAAACATTTGTGCCACTGGCAACATAATATTAGTTGAAAACGCAACTTTTTCACGAATACCTGCATATTACTCAGTGACTAGTTGTACATATCAAAACTCCAATTATATTCTATTCGCGAAAAATACGATTCAAGGAAAACAGGAAAAATATTTTTTAAATAAAAGAAGACTGGGCATCATGGCATCGGAACACTCTGATACAGACAGTGAAACCGAATATGATATGTGCCTTGTTCAAAAATCTAACAACCTTCTGCCATTTGACCCTGTATCTATAGAGACCATCATTTTAAATATTAGCGATAAGTTTAATTTTCGTGTGATATGGAATGATAAACGAGCAAAGAGCGCAGTTTTGGTTACAACTGGTTTGGCGGTTGCTGGTACTTTGATTGGCAAACATTATGGTGGAAAAGTTGGTGCTGCTATAGGAGGGGCAGTTGGCGGCGCATGCGGTGTGGGTTTCGTTGGTAGGTACAAAAAAGCCAATTTAATCAAATCTTTGTAATATTATTAGAAATTTATGATCGTTCCCTCTTGAAAAAGTTTGATACTATTCTTGTCTTAAAATATGAAGTTTTTCAGTGTTACTGTAATTAAATCTAAATCTAATCTGTAGAGTGATGAAAATTTAACACCTTTAAGGTAACTTATTGGTAAAAGATAAACGAATTTAACATTTGCCAATACATTAACTATTCACATAATACGATCATATTTTGAAAAGAATAAGAAAAAACACTTATGCAGCTATTGCACTAAATAATTACACATATAATTACACTAACATATTGACGATAAATAACTATTTGTTTTGAATTCTTACTTTATAACTTTAAAAGAAATTCTGAAAAAAGGAAAACTATTTTCTCAATTTAATGATTAAATCTTTCGTCACATGTTAACTCATTCCACTCACGCTGATGTAGGGTTTCTGTCAGGTTCGAAATTAGTCGATATCGTCACCGATTGGACGTGAGTTTAGCCGTTTTTAATTATTTACTGTTACATCATTATTAAAAAATAAAATAGCGGTAGTTAGAGATTTTTTTACAAATTAAATTGTTCTTCTACTGCCTTCATTAATAAATATTATTTTTATCATTATTAAAGTAAATCTTTTTAGATGTGTAGGAGGTTTTGGATAGGTAAGAATTTCAATGTAACAATGTCTCGGCCTGGTTTATAGAGTCAAAATTCACAAAATGTAAATAATACGTTTATCGTACGGAAGCCTGTCCACGCTGGTTCGACTCACACCTTACCGATTTTTAAATATGTTACTGACATATAAAATTTACATATCTTCATCTTTTTCAGTTGTGACCATGAGGGACATATGGGAGGACATAAAATCTAAGCTGTCAGAACTCTTTGATGTAGTCTACGATTATCTGGGTGGATTGGGCATAGAGGATTATAAGAAGGCAGCAATTTTTTTGGTAAAGAACAGCGACTACAGCAAACAACTGGCATTGCTTATTATTCAAATATCATCTGATGTATTAGGGAAAAAGATATTATCCAGTTTGACACCGGCATAACCTTTAATTTTTAGGCGATAAATTTCAAAATTCGTATTCGACTTCATTGACTTTTTAAATTTATTACACCTTTATGATATACCAACACATCCAGTATTGCAAATTAATAATATTATTGATTTATTAATATTTATTTAAATGTTACGCTTAGTTTATGAAACTTTAGGGAAGACATAGATAAATAGACTTGTGCTTTGACTGTATTGGTTATGATTTTTATTAGTAATTTATACATGACTTAGAATTAGTCGTTATTAGATTTAAAAATAAATGAATGATTGGTTTTTTTTATTAAACTGGTTAAATAAACGTTATTTTAAAGACATTATATTTGTATTTGTAGTAAATATTAAAAATGTGCGGGATCACGCAAAAATGTAATATCTGAAATTTTATTTAATAATTAAATTTTTTGTTTAATAAAACCGTTTATTTTGTAATATTATCATCTTCCCTTTCTCTCTGTTGCATGTTTGATGACCATCTACGCTAAAGCCTAAAGGAATTTTAAACTAATTTAAGAAAAGTAATACGAAAAGAAACAATATAACTGTTTTATTACTAAGATATTTAAAAATGATATTACTGTTTTTTTTTTAATTATTTATTTATTTAACCATTTATATACACATACACGCATTGAAATATTTACACACTTTAAAAAGGTGTATACTATAATCAGTTTATGTTAAAATTTGAGCCAGTAGGCCCGTTATTTACAATTGAGGCAAACTGAGTTTGTACCTCTCCGCGATCAATATGAATTTATTTCGATATTCGTACGTAAGGAAATAATGCAGCATACATAAATGGTACAAGACATAAATATATAATGTACATGTATAAAATATACATGTACATTATATATTTATGTCTTATATACACACACACACACACACACACACACACACACACACACTACTACTTTCAAGATTTTTAAACAAATAATAAATAAAATAAATGAAACATATCTTCACGCAATTCCCAATACAGGGGTAGACAGAGGTCTAGTCTAGACATTGAAGTCCCTTCGACCCACCTTCTACCGAATATATTTTCGGGACAACGTAACAAGTGGTTAGCCCGTCGCCGTCTTTATGTCCAAGCCAACGTTCTAATTCGTACATAAGTTTTTGAAAAACTCATTGGTACTGCCACCTGGGGATCGAACTCTGGTCTCTCTACTCGGCTATCGTTAAACCCGACTTAAAACCCGATCAAATACGAAAATCGTTTTATTTTAGATATGTAATTTTTGCGTAAATATCAGAAAACATTGTGTTGTAAACAAAGAGTATATAATCACTACTTTACAGTCTTATTGAAATAAATTAATGTATAGTCAGAATATAAACTTGTAATAGAATATATACCTATTGTATGTTATTTTACCTAAGACTAGACACGTTACTTACTTTATATTAGTATAAATTAGCATTAGTATCATTACTAGTATAGCAATTAGTATACTTACTAACTTAAGATAGTACACCACAGTGATTGTATACTCTTTGATAATACATGTTAATACAATCTGTAGGTCTCGTATAAATATTTTGTTAAAAAAATAAAGTTGGTAATTGGCTTATAACATTATGTTAGTCTCATTCATTTGAATGTGCTGTGAATTTGAAAGATACATGTGAATTTGAAAGATTTAGATAATGTAATTTTTTAAAACACATCAAGATAATTATTATTTCTTATCAGATCATATAAACAAAACTAATAAAAAAAACTTACCTTAGGTACATAAATTATATATATAACACCACAGTAATGGATCAAAAATCTTTACACTATAGGCTAGGTAATCGTGTCGTGGAAGAAGCTCAGTTACTTTCCGAACAAAATTGGATATTGGAAGCTCTTACAAAGATAAGAAATCAACGCAACTGCCTTCAGGTAAGAGAAGTAGTTCAAAGCAACATTTGGGGTGTTATTTTAGTTCTAGAGTGAGCATATAATTTGATCTAAATCCAAATCAAGATGGTCGAACTGGTTTCCTAGGAGGAGGTTTACCAATGTGCAAATTTTATATTGTTGACAAAGATACTAAGACTGAAAACTAACTAAAGAAAATGGACTGGGGACTGATGCGAGCATGTATAGTGCAATGTTTGAGACTTCACGCCGTCACGACTTCACTAATTGAGTAGCCAGAGAGAACAGATTGCCAAGTGACATAATCCTTATATATTATACAATACAATCAAATCAAAAAATAAATACAGTCTTTTGCCTCATCATTTTCTTCATATATGCACCTCTAGGTATTTGAGTAGACCCTTGACCCTCGACCCTCCTCTCTACAAGCCCTCGCTTGTATGGTTCTGCAATATTACAGTCTTTTGTTTTA
This sequence comes from Sericinus montela, assembly GCA_029286605.1. Classification (NCBI taxonomy): domain Eukaryota; kingdom Metazoa; phylum Arthropoda; class Insecta; order Lepidoptera; family Papilionidae; genus Sericinus; species Sericinus montela. The sequence goes on along the minus strand of JAGSMR010000063.1, from coordinate 1,263,991 downwards.
ATTTCATTTGGCCGTTGAATGCCGCTAATGTAGACTGTAATCCCTGATCATCCTTTTATGAAAGATCTCTCCCTCCCTTTAAAATGTTTTGCATATTACAAGAATAACTGTCATTTAATAGTAGCATCTGACATCGATCCACTAAGGCTAAATAATTCTTTATTTGATAACATTTGGATATTAGTGGGGGTTTTGATAATTTTTGCGAAAACTGCCGAGATTTTAAATATTCTTTGTGTTTTGTAATTTGTTCGGTGGCGGTGTGATTGTCCTGTAGTGTGGTAAGTGTTTTTTACTCCATTTTTATCAATGGAGGATGAAGAACCCCCTGATGGGGGAGGACCTCCTCCTCCTGACATAGAGATGGATTCTCAAAATCAGGAACCGGGTAATAACCACAAAAATAAATTGAAACATCCCACAGCTTCCAACCTAGAGAATGAAGCTACACTCTTCCACATACCCATTCCACCCATAGAGTATCAATTTCTCCCCCTTAAACACCTGTACCTCCCACAAGTTATAAAAAAACTATTACTAGAGAACCCAGAACAAAACAAAACCTGTCCAAATCATATGTATATGTACACCCACAGGGATATCACTAAATCTCCACCCTCTATTCAACCTAATGGATGTGCTCTAACCGACCCAACTCCCTATGCTACTCCTAATGACAATCTTATTGAATTACTAACATGCTCCCTTATAAATACTTTATCCAAATTTGAGAAAGATCCGCATAAAAGATAGTTCTTTATGTGAAAGTGGCTTGGATGAGGGTTCCTTGGAACATCTCTTCTTTGAGTGCAGCCATCTGTCTGTCCCTTTATATGATGTACTGCCAGCTAATGTTCAACATCCTGGAAATGTCTCCTATCTGCTAACCTTGACTAACACTGCTTTTGTGAATGTTTTTGGTAAATTTTTGAAGTAAATATTAGCACCTGTAACCAAAAGGTTTACATGTAATGTTTGTGTGTATGTGAGTCTGTTAAATGTAATTCCTTATTTCTTTCATATATAAACAATAATAACAATATTAACTTTTATATGTTTTCCCCCTTTTTCTAGTGCTATCAACGGTCCTATGGGCACATGAAGCTATTTTTGATCCTCTTGCAGTCAGCACACTTAACCAAAGACATTAGTTAGTCCCTTGTATTCCCCAACCTTGACATTGGCAGAGAATCATCAATTCAATGATGGAGCCATTACTATAAAATAAAGAAAGAAAAGAAATTCTTTTTTTATAAACAAAATAAATATCTTCACACCATTCCCAACACTGGGGTAGAGAGTGGTCTAGATAATTAAATCCTTTTGACCCATATTCCACCAAAGACATTTTTTTGAGTCAATGTGATAGGTGGTGAACCCGTCATTGATGATCAAGTGACCGAGTTATTTTCCTATTACTATTTTTTATTATTGACTGATTTTGAATATTGAAGTATTTTGTTTTCTGGGTAATAGATAGAAAGATTACATTTGGAGAGTTTAAAAGCACAGCTAAATGGTGAAACAAAGAATAAAGTTGAAGTTAATAATCCAAAAGAGGAAATAATGAACCAACCTACAACATCGGCAATAAATTTAATGCAAAAGGTGCCAAATGCAGATTTTGCTGATGTTCTGGCAACAGATGACGACATCATGTGCAATGAGCAGGAGCTAGATCTAATGATATCTGATTGTTTATTTGGTATGTATTTATTAAGCATGCACATCTTCATTCATTTCTACTTCATGCATTGTCTGATATGGAGGAACCATATAGTAAATTGTGTACCCACATACATTCTTTCACATGCATACATTCTCAATACTGTCGTAGGCAGAGGTCTAGAAACTTAAATCCTATCTACCCATTGTTCACTGAAGACATTTTTGGGACAGCATGGTTTGTGGTTAGCCTGTCGCCATCTTTATGTGAAAGATATAAATTGTACATAAGTTTTGAAAAATGTATTTTCCACTCACTGCGGACTGAATTGGACTCAAATTCAGATTCACCAAACCACGCTGGTATAGGGGCTTTTTTACAATGAGGTTACTTATTATAAACATTGCCTAGAGATACAAACTTTGTGAATAGTTTGAATGTTTCTTTCAATCCCAGTGAGTTTCTTGCTGTGGGTGTCATAAAAGGTTACCAAGTGGACTGACCGTAAGTCTGAGAAATGAACTATGCTACCGAAAGTTGGCAGGATAACCATTTTGTAAAATACCAATCTAATATTTAACAGACCGTTGACGGGTAGCAGCATCTAAGGTGTGAGGAATTCAGTGCTGCAATTGTCAATCCACTTGATTAGCATGGCAATTAAGCTAAACCCTTGCATGTGGAAGAGGCCTATATCCAGCAGTTGACATTTATAGGCTGTTACATATGTTATATAAGAATGCACAATAATAGGAATTTTATTTAAAAAAAAATTATACATCATCTAAAACAATTACTGTATCTTTGGAGTCTTATAAGTAAGTCGTAACCCATGTTTACACAGTTTGTGAATTCATATGCAATGTGAAATGGGTAAAACTGTATGGCCTTGCTCAATGCTTGGAAAATATACAAATTTAGAAATTGAATGAGCTTACCATGTTAGTATAGCTCAGTAGCTATACTGTCTGTACAGTTGAGGATAACTAAAAATACATACGTAGATAGGGACAATGTCACATACATTGCTCTGATACAAAAGTAATAAGCAGCTTTTATTATGAGATTGGAAACAAATGAAGGTTCCACAGACGCTCAGACCTCGGTGTCTGTGGTAACATGTAGAAAAAGTGGTTTGTCTACATTGACCCGACCGAGAAACGAACCAGGAACCTCGCGATGGCGACACCTTGAAAACCGGTGTTTACGCCACTCGTCCACGGTGGTCGTCAATTAGTATAATTACGTGCATACATTTGTATATATGCATGTATAATACTAATTCTGACCAGCTACTCTCTAGTTATGATAGCCGTGTGGTTTAGTAATCAGAATTGGAGTCACCCTAGTTTGATCTCCAGGTGGCAGGCTTGTACCAATGTTTTTTTTTTAAAACATATGTACGATTTATATCAGCTAGGGCATAAAGACGGCGATAGTCTTACTATCTACATTCGAAAGGGTCAAAAGGGCTGAATTGTCCTCACAACCTGAACCTCTGTCTACCCCTCTATTGGGAATGGCGTAAAGATCTAACTTGTCTGTTTTACAATTTGCAGGCAACAATCAAGACAGTTTATCTTGCAACATTGAGGAGGATGAAGAGGAGGAAGATGATATAATGATAGACATGAATATGTTGATGAACGGTGATACTGTAAAATGAAAAGCTGACTAACAAATAAAGGAATGAGGTCGAGGGAGGTGGATGAAAATTGTCTGAAAATATTCTGTACGAAGCATAAGACATAAATTTGAATATTTAAATATGTAGCTGAAAAAAATCGATTATTTTTGATAGCTAAATGGCAATAGGCTCACCATCTGCCACATTTTTATACCGTAGTGTCGTGTTGTTTGACATTGGCAGAATTCTGAAAAGAGAGGCTATGAACATATGAAAAAAAAGTGTTGTTATGTCACACTATTGTTGAAACTGTGGTGGATAGGAAGTTATAAAGTTAATTATGATTACATAATTGTACAAATGTTCCTAAGTTATATATTGTTTGGAGTTATTAACATTTATTGTCAGTGTTATCAGCAAACTGCTACTGTTTTTTTTGCTATTACAATTGATGTTTTTTTTTACAAAAATATAACTTATTTCAACAATAAATTTGCCACTTAATTTTCACCACTTATTTTCTTTGACCATTAGTTACTCCAAGACAATGAGAGGGAGAGTGAGGTGGAGTCATGAGGGCAGATTATATTACGTAGTACGTAATATACGTAATGTATATACCTTACATAAGTCACGATAGCCGAGTGGTTGGGTGGTTAGAATTTCGAGTCAAGAGACCCGAATTCGAACACCAGGTGACAGGCTCGTACCAAAGGGTTTTTCAAAAACTTATGTACGTATTATATCGTTGGTTTGGACATAAAGCCGGCGACGGCCTGTCACGTTGTCTCGAAAATAACTTCGGTGGAAGGTGGGTCGAAGGGTCTTAATTGTCTAGACTAGACCTCTATAGTATAATACAGGGGTTATTGGGAATTGTGTGAAGATATTTTTTTTGATTTATTTACATACCTTACGTACATTCTATCTGTTATCCGCGGCCGAAACTCGATTATCTGCGTAGGCGTAACCGCGGCGGAGCGGCAGGTTAGCTGGTGTTTTTTAAAGCTTTACTCTTCTCAATAGTCACGATAGCCGATTGGTTGCGTGATCTGAATTTGACAAGCAACCAGAGTTCGATAACCACGTGGCAGGCTCGTACCAGTTTTTTCCAAATTATGTACGATTTGTTGGCTTGGACATAAAGATGTCAACAGGCTAACCACATGACACGATGTACCAAAAATGTCTTTGGTAGAAGTTGGATTGAAAGGACTTAACTATCTCAGTATTGGGAATGGTGATGTAGATTTATATATGATACAGTTTTGCACATGTGGATTTATAGCAGGAGTTGGTACGAGAAAAATTGTGAATGCAAGCTAAAGTTTTCTCATTGCCCTTCTGACCTGAGCTAAAGGCGGAACAAGATCGTATTTTTATTGGTGAGAGCATAACACCATCCGCCCATCCTCCGCGTGTGACAAAAGATAATCATTAGATAACAAAACATTTCTTATCCATCTTAAAGTCAAATTTGTTAAAGAGTACTGTAACAACTTCAGTCTAAAATCCCTACAATTTTATTTTGAGGTATTACTCCTAGTCCTAGAAAATAATATCATTTATAATATAACTACTTCAAAACCCTGTCCTTTAGCCTCGTTCGATCCCAGGTATGTAACCGTACGAGACAACAACATGCACGGCTCTGGATAAGCCACCCAGAGTGCAGGCAGGCTAAAGAACTATCGGCAGTCAATGGTCGAGTTGCTAAAATGTTCCTACGTCTGAATAAGCCCCAAATTCGGAACGTAACTAGTGCATTAACTGGTCATGGTCAATTTAACAAACATTTGTTTAATAGTGTTACTGACAGCCCTCTGTGCCGAGCGTGCATGGAGGTCGAGGAGACGTCGGCACACGTCTTATCGGCGTGTCCAACGGTCGCGGGATACAGGGCCAACCATCTCGGTGCACCGAGATTTCACCCCGAGGTTACCGGTAACCTCTAGGGGCTGCTGGGATTCCTCGAGGAATTGGGTTGGCTCGAGTAAGCTTAGAAAATCCTGCCCATACGCAAAATTTTTTTAATTATTTATTTATTAGGGAAAACAAACAATTACACATTATAAAAGATAATTTGTACAAACTTAATTTAAATACACAAATGCATAACTAAAAACGTTATCCACGTAATGTTATGTTAATATATAAATATTTTTTGGCACTCAGTAAGTTTTTTGTAAGATTTTATTAACTATATTGCGCTATAAGCAATCGTCATCTATTTTCTCTATAGTTTTAAGTAACATTATTTTGAATTTACCTGATGTATGTGCAAATAAGTCAATATTATTAAAATGTGTATTAAATTTTTTTCTTAATCGTCGAACGCAACCCAGCATTTGTGCGGCAAGATGATACGGCAAATAAAGGACGTTCGCGCACCTCCCGTCGCATTGCAGTTCTTGGGATGACATAATTCAATTTATTTATTATACTTGAACAATCATATCTGTTGTTACATATGTCAAAGAGAAACATAGTCTCAAGGTGAAACCGCCTAGATCTCAAACTTATCAGATATACTTTTTTAATAAGAGATTATATGACGCGTAATATTGTCTAAAGCATCGGTAATGTAGGCTTCTGAGAAACTTTATCTGAACATTATCCAAAAGCTCATAATACTTCTTGTAATAAGGGTTCCAAATCATTACAGCATACTCCAATTCAGATATAATAAGTGAAGTATATAAGTGAATATAGGTATTGGCACGAGTAAAATCAGCTGTGTACCTCATTACAAAACCATACATACGATAGCAATTGGTAACAATTTTATGAATGTGTTGATCAAGATGAAGTTTGTCGTCTAATAGTACACCAAGGTCTTGAACTGAAGAACTCTTTTGTAATATATTATTATTCAAAGCATAATTATTCGTTATAATGTTGTAAAAGTAATTGACAAACATTTGGAAATATTCAAGTGTATTTTATTTTTATTGCAGTATTTAGAGAACCTGTTCAAGTCTTCTTGGAATAAATTGCAGTAGACAGTATTTTTTATAGTTTTGTATGCCTTAAGGTCATCGGCGCAGAGCAAAAATTTAGAATGCTTGAAGCAGTCGTGGATATCGTTTATAAAAAAATATATCTTCACGCAATTCCCAATACAGGGGTCAAGTCTAGACAATTAAGTCCCTTTGACCCACCTTCCACCGAAGATATTTTCGGGACAACGTGACAGGTGGTGAGCCCGTCGCCGCCTTTATGTCCAAGCCAACGATGAAATTCGTACATAAGTTTTTGAAAAACTCATTGGTACTGCCACCTGGGGATCGAACTCGGGTCTCTCGACTCGAAATTCCGACCACCCAACAACTCGGCTATCGTGACTCGGATATCGTTTATGAATAAAATAAATAATAAGGGACCCAAAATGGATCCCTGTGGAACGCCTGAGGGTACACTTATCCATTTTGACTGAAATCCTTTAATTACAACTCTTTGAGTTCTGTTTGACACATATGACGAAAACCAACGTAGTAAGTCACCCCGTATGCCATTATACGTTATTTTGTTTAGAAGTATTTCATGATCAACCTTGTCAAATGCTTTTTGAAAGTCGGTATAGACTGCGTCTACTTGTATTTTTTGATCCATGTTGTTAAATAAATAACTCCTTTTCACAAATGTTGTTCTTTGATTATGATATGATGTAAAATTGGATAAATTTCATCGTGTACCAGTTTTTCAAAAAGTTTTGACAAGGCTAATAAAATAGAGATTGGGCGATAATTCTCAATATTTTGCTTGGAACCAGATTTGTGTATTGGTATAATATTTGCTTCTTTTCAAATTTCAGGAAACACACCTTCTTTAATGCATTTATTATATATAGTGCATAGGGGTATACAAATATTGTCAGCAGTATTTTTTAGAAAAAGAGCCGGAAGGCTGTCTGGGAAGGCCTTTAGTGATATCCAGAGATCTTAAGCCCTTTAAACCGGTATCAATTTTGAAAGAAATGCTATTAACCAAAGAACAATTTTCGGCAAAAGTTTCAGTTGGTTCAAATTGTCTTGGGTTAAAAGTTGATGTTTCATATACTGATTGAAAAAAGTTACTAAATAAATTACAAATAACAATTTTTTGCACTCTATTTAAAATCTTTTTCTATAGAGAGAAAATTGCTCGTAATCACAGGCATTTCCATATTTTTTCCATTTCAACCAAGCCCCAGATTTACTTCTTGAGTGATCTAGAAAACCAAAAGGGAAACTTAGAGGTTTTTGACTGCAAAATAGGAGTATATCTATTTATTATTTGAAAAACTGTGTCATAAAATAATTTGACGCTACTTAACGCTGGTAGTTCAAGTAAGACATCGTTCCAGTTTATTTTGTTTAATTCAGCGTTTATGCTATCGTAATTCGCTTTTTAGAAATTATATTTCATAGTTTTACATTGAGATGTAACCTGACACTGAGAAATGTCATTAATATCTACAAAAAGGAGGGTGATGGTCATCAGGTGGTAGGAGTGGAGAAGAAGCATCCTGCTTCTATAAAATACTACAATATAAAATACGATTTTTGTAATTTTTTATACAATTGTGTTGAAAACAATTAAGTAAGGACATAAATGAGCTCAGATATATTCCTAGAGAAGAATTATTATTAGAACATTAAAATTTTACGAAACTGGTGTCAGAACTTTGTGACCATTCTATATCAGGTAGATTATAATCTCCAAATAAAAATAAATTTTCATACATTAAATTTTCAAAAGTTTTTATTAAGAAGTCAAAATGTTTAAGATATATTTCCTCAGAGGTCTTATGGGGGATCTAAATTGCGCTTATGAGATACATCGCATTGTTGACCAGAATTTGTATAAAAACATGCTCAAAATGAGTACAGCTAACTGCATCGGTAGGAACAGACGAAGACCTAAGATTTTTTAACACTGCCACAAGTACTCCTTCGCCTTCCTTTTTATTTGTAGCGATACGATTGCGATCACACCTATATACACATAGCGTTCATCTATAAATTCGTTATGAAATATTTGCGGAGTAAGCCAAGATTCTGTTAAAATGATAATGTCATAACAATTTGCCAATACTATCATATATAATAAATTGAGCTTAGTTCGCATACCTCTACAGTTTTGGTAGTATATTGTAGGTTTGCCACACATTTTGTCAAACATAGTTACTAAAAGATATGAGTTTATGGAGTATATGTTTTACTGTTATATATGATAAGAGTGCTAGGTCTAGGCTACGTTCCAGTACAACTTTTATCCTCTTATAAAATATAAAAATATAATGAAATGTAAAAAAAAGTAAGAGGCATTCCTTGATAAATAAACTATAAAATAAATCACAAGAACTGCAATACAGATTAATAGATCGTGATGACAAAAGAGTAATTTTAAGAATTATTTAAGAGATTCTCTAACAACAAATACATAAAATGTTTTATTGTACCTGTTCATCGTAGACAATATCAGTATAAAATTATTTATTAGATATATTAGAGTTAGGACGTGGTTTAATTTTGTCGAGGTTCTGTGTTGACCGTATCGCAAGGGCTGGTGAGCTATCCGTCTCACGTACAAGGATGGTAGCATGTTTAACCCACAAATACTTACAGCTGTTTTTTCAAACAGATTCTCGGTACGCTCGAAATAAATGTTTATTTTTTAATGTTAAATGTTCGTGCATATATATAGTATGATTTTACCAGAGAGGCCTAATTGTTCTGTATGGACACCCTTAGCCAGGCGAAATGCGCTTAAAATGTTGTCTCTCAGTATACGTGAGTTAAACTTAACAACAATATATTTTGGTGTCTTACTGTCTTTATGAGCATGTGGGACGCGATGTATTGCCAATATATCTCTCGAACACACGGGAAAACGTATTTCTGTGCAGATTTTCTCTGATAGGGTTATTAAATGTTCCCCGCGCTTTTCAGACACGTTACAGATTTCAATATTTGTCTGCCGTGCTTGCTGTTCGAGAGACTCTATTTTAGCTTCGAGCGCAGCCGATGTGCTATTAACAGTGTCTGTGGTTCGATTTTGCTTATTGATTGCATCGATGCGTTTTTTATAGTCCTCTTGCTCCGCAATAGTATACTCTAGTGATGTCTGAATAGAAGCTATCTCCTGTGTAAGACCCTCATATTTCATATCCAGGCTGGAGGCACGTGTATTTAATTTCATATGGTTGGACTTAATAGAATCCAACTCGTTCTTAATATCGGAAGTAGTTTGAGTAACCGTTGCCAGGTCTGCTTTAATATTAAATATATTTTCATACATTTTTGACATAGCAGAGTCTAAGCCACGTCTCATATCTAATTGCCAATCGTCCAATTTTTTATTTAATTCATTAGAAAATTCTTTTAATACTGCGTCAACTTCAGATTCAGGTTGTTTGCGCTTTCTCTTAGTGATGTTTTCAACACTAACCGATTGGCTTGTAAGGTCTGGATTTGATTAACATTTATTCGGTGAAGTATTCATGATTAAATTTGTTGTATACAAAATTCGAAAGCAACAATTACACTAACTACAATAATAATCAGAAATACAATTCTTCAGTAGAAAAACGCTCAAAAAGTTTATGCCGATTAGCACGGCCCGAACTCGGTTTCTCCTATGCTAATCGAGTATAATTATTCAACGCCGAACGCTCAGAGCTAGCCGGTCTTACGCGGAGATGACGAAAACAGTTGTCAGTTATAAGAGTTAGTAATGTGCGACGGTATGAAGCGCTGTCAACACCTCGGGACTAAATATATAAATTTTGTGTATCTCTTCATAATAACAAATATTTAATACACTGAATATAAAACTGATTTTTACACTTCATCCAGCACAAGTAGATCACCAACAGTTTTTAGTAAAATAGTTTTATAAGTACTATTTTTAGGCTATTATTGACACCAAAATTACCACATTTTATACATTTCTTACGTTTTTAAAACTTTAAAACTCAAGAGAGTGCAATAAGTATACGTGACGTGTACTTATTGCACTCTCTTGAGTTTTAAATCACAGTGCAATCCGACGTATGAAGGACGTGGAGTTGCGGAGATCAGCCCGTCTAATCTAATCTAATCTAACTACTTTGAAAAAATTTTTAAAGTTTTTTAATATGATCCCGATGACTGATTTTTTATCTGGTCTCGATGACTCTGGAAAAAATTGACATATTGAGTTTTCCGTCAAAATCTTCCCCATTTCGTCTTTCATACATTTCATGTGATTCACATCTCTTGCATTCCTTTCTCGCTCTCTAGATATTCTATACAGATCTTTTTGGTCTTGTGGAGTTTCCAGGAAATCGTACAGCTTATCCTGTACCTTAGCCCTTGCGATTGCTACTACTTTCTTCGCCTTCTTCTTAATAACTTGATAGGCAGACCTTTTGTTTTCTTGATCTCTCAAAATTTCCCTCTTTCAAACTTTTCCATTCCTTAAAAGCATTCTTCTTTTCTTTCAAAATTTTCCGCACCTCTTCATTCCACCACCATGTGTCCTTATCAATCTTCCCTTTCCTCTTCGTTTCTCCAAAAACATCCCTTGCTACCTTCCTTACACATATCGCCATCTCATTCCAGCAATTATTCACTCTAATCACGCGAAGTCATGACAGCCGAGTTGTTGGGTGGTCGGAATTTCGAGTCGAGAGACCCGAGTTCGATCCCCAGGTGGCTGTACCAATGAGTTTTTCAAAAAACTTATGTACGAATTTCATCGTTGGCTTGGACATAAAGGCGGCGACGGGCTCACCACCTGTCACGTTGTCCCGAAAAATATCTTCGGTGGAAGGTGGGTCAAAGGGACTTAATTGTCTAGACATGACCTCTGTCTTCCCCTGTATTGGGAATTGCGTGAAGATATTATATTATTATTATTATTTATTCACTCTAATCTCTGCCATATCACCCATTTCTACAATCTTATCTACTACTTTTTTCCGGAACTCTTCGGCTAACTCTCTGTCACTTAGTTTGTTCCATTTCGATCTAGGTGGGGGTTTAGAGTTCTTTTGCATACATTTTACTTTAAGACCAAGTCTAGAATCAACAACCTATGTTGGGAAACTAGGCTCTCACTGGGAATTATTTTGCAGTCTTTGGCCGAGTTAATTTTGCTCCTTTTCATAAGAAAGTAATCTATTTGCGTAGAGTGCCGGCCACTACGGAATGAGATAAGATGTTGATCTCTCTTTTGATACCAGGTGTTTACTACGGCTAAGTCAAAGGCCAAAGCTGCTTCCAGTAGAGTTTCCCCCTGTTAGATCCTGACTCCATAGCTATAGCCCCCATGTACTCTTTCATATCCGTCACTTGTTCTTCCCACATGGCCATTAAAATACCCTCCTACATATATCTCCTAATATTCTGGTATCGCCGTAATTATAGCATCAAAATCCACCCAAAATTTTTCTTTCAAACTATCGTCACAACCGATCTGCGGTGCATACACACTCACTATATTTAAAACCAAATTTTCAATCAACAACTTAACTACAATAACTCTATCATTCACTCTCTTTATATCCATCACCTTATTCTTAAGTTCTTTATCTAACAATACACCCACTCCATTTCTTTTTCCATCACTTCCACAATAATAGAATTTATAACCCGCCTCGATTTCTCTTGCTTTCTGTCCCTTCCACTTCATCTCCTGCAAACACGCAACGTGTATACGCCTCCTTTCAAAAACATCCGCTAACTCTCTTCCTCTTCCAGTCATCGTACCTATATTCCAACTTGCCATCCTCAGTCTTACTTCCCGGACTAGCTTCCTACGCTGCCCCCGTCCTTAGTGCAGCAACCCTCGTCCATTTGTCACAGCCGCCGGGTGCTGCGCCTGCGCGTCGCCTGCGGGGTACGCCCTAGTATTGTCGCATATACTATCTCTTGTTGTACCCATGTTGTAAAGTATTTGTCAATGTTTTCCGATCGGCCGCCTGCCTGACATCAAGGGTTGATGTCAGGCCTTGGGAATTCTTGGTTTGAAGAAGGATAGGAGGGAATTGGGTGAGGATGGGTGGGATAACAGTGCCACGGACACAGAGAGGTGTGTGACACTGGAAGTTAGAGCGGTCCGGGGTCGCGTACCCGTAGTGGCTCCAACCAGTTATCGGACAGATAATCTGGTGGATCCACCCTCTGGACATAGTACTGTTACTGCCCTTCTTTAAGTAACTGATGATATTCGCTGGGCTATGGAAACAAATAAACTAACTATACTAGTGTTGCTAGATTTCAGCAACGCTTTTCTGTCGATTTTGATATCTTACTTGGAATACTTCAAACAATAAATATTTCTTCTACCTCTATAAAATGGTTTGATCCATGTCTTCGGGGTTGCTCGCAGTGTGTTCGCATTGAGAATTATTTTTCTGACTCTTGCGAACTTAACACCGGCGGGCCTCAGGGTGGCGTTCTCTCTCCATTACTTTTTTCCGTTTTTATTGACTCTTTATAATCACTTCAGTTATTACTGCTAATTTCCATCTCTATGCAGACGATTTGCAGCTTTATCGCCATTTTTCTCCGGCAGAAGCAGATCTAGCCATTGCTTCTGTTGATGAAGATTTAAATCGGATCAATTCCTGGTTCAAATCTTTTGGGCTGAAGCTTAATGCTTGTAAATCACAAGCCATAATAATTGGTACTGCGCCATAATAACAGGCACGTAGATACGCACGAAATCTCGTAAATATCTCTACCAAATGCTCAGTAAAGTTAGGCGATATACAAATACCTTATACTGACACTGTGAAGGATCTTGGGATAGCAATATCATCTAATTTATCCTGGCGTGCTCATGTTAGTGAAGTCAGTCGGAAGGTTAATTATTCGTTCCATTCTTTAAAATGCCTTCAAGGTGTATTGCCCTTAAAAACGAAAATCTCTCTGGCTCAAACGCTCATTCAACCCATCATAGACTACGCTGACGCCTGTTACTTGGATGCTACCGAGGAGCTTCTAAATAAGCTTGAGCGCTTGTAAAACTTATGTATACGTTTTATCTTTGGTCTTCGAAAGTATGAACATGTCTCTAAATGTCGCAACGATCTCAAGTGGCTCCCTATACGTTTTCAAAGGAACAATAGGATTTTAGGTCTGCTATTTAATATCCTACATTGTCCAACAGCACCATGTTACTTCCGCGAACGATTCAGCTTTGCTCGTCCACCTTCAGCGCCCTGTCGCCTTTAAGAAAAGAGTTAAGGACCATTATCTCTTCATTATTTTATATATATATATATATATATATATATATATATATATATATATATATATATATATATATATATATATATATATATATATATATATATATATATATATATATATATATATATATATATATATATATTTATATTTATGTATATATTTTAATGTATCTAAGTATGTAATATAATAAGTCACGATAACCGAGTTGATGGGTGGTCGGAATTTCGAGTCGAGAGACCCGAGTTCGATCCCCAGGTGGCAGTACCAATGAGTTTTTCAAAAAACTTATGTACGAATTTCATTGTTGGCTTGGACATAAAGGCGGCGACGGGCTCACCACCTGTCACGTTGTCCCGAAAATATCTTCGGTGGAAGGTGGGTCAAAGGGACTTAATTGTCTAGACTTGACCTCTATCTACCCCTGTAATGGGAATTGCGTGAAGTATGTAATATGTATACATATGTGTGTATATCTGTGCATCTGTGTATATTGTATTTTTGATTATTGAATATGCATTTTTTTTGTACACGCTTGTCTACCATTTTGTAACCAATTTCCAGTCACAGGTCTGCTGGAAGAAATTTCTATAGAAATAAGCAGGTCCTTTGTAAAAATTCACCTCATAATTATATATCCACTTTTTTGGGTCTTCTGTGTACATAAAATATTTAATAAAAATAAAATAAAGTATTAGGTATCAATGTCTGTCCTATGTTGCCGGCGTAAAAATTAACCACCCTGTTTTCTCGTAGGGGTTGGAAATAACAATTTAGGGAGATCAATCCATGTTTAGAGAATAATAAATAAGAACAAATAAATTTTTTATATTAACAAAGAATTTAATAAATTTACCTTACACATATGTTCACAATATTCGTTTAATAAGTTATGTACATGTATAGTACAACAGAAACAAATTAACTAATCCATCGATTTTCTCTGTTATTAAATAAATTTAGTTAATTTTTAATGCAAACTATAGTAACAAGGCAAAGGTAACTGGCGGTTGCTGCCACATTAATAAGAATTGTTACTTCTAAAAGAGATCACTTGGTGAAAACGTTTTTAGACAGTTTACTTTCACAATTACCTAAATAATATCAAATAAAAATTTCTATTAAATAAATACATATGTTATGTTATCTTATTTGCGAATTGTTTTTGCTTCGAAAGAAAGGAGGATACATGTCTCTGTCTGTTGACTTTCCAAGCAATCACTTTTAGAAATATATTAGTAATATGCTTTAATCAATACTTCAGGCACTGATATTCGATAAGTAATTAATTACGAAACTAGCTTTAGAAAATTTAACTGGAAGTTTTCTTACAACAATTAATGTTACAGGCTGTATTCTTTTTCTTTTAAATTTATTTTATAAACACATTAAAATATTTAAAAATGGTAATACCATTCATTTCTACTCAGTCTTTCATCATTCAACGGATAATTCACACACTAAATTGTACATAGATTAATAAATATAATTACAATAATTGTAATAATGAAAGCATATTTGTACAGCATACTGTAGATACAGATATACAGATGAGGCTGTTCACCAATAAAACTTTACAATTTAAAACCAGATGGTTAGTGGTGACTATTGTTTTTAGAAAAATGAGTTTGCAATATATCATCTCGCACCTTTGGAATTATAAACCTTTTATAAAATTTAAAGATTTCGAATTTAACTCATAAAACAAATTTAATAATAATACACACATACATAGACTACATCACATGCTCTAACCCCAAAGTAGCTACAGCACTTGTGTTATGGAATCAGAAACAACAAAGGTACCACAATCCATTTTAACTGCAGGTGCATTGTTATAGAGTGATTTTTGCTTGGTTCTGGTGTTTCGAATTAAAAAATACTAATTTTACACTGTTTATTACCTAGTGATTGCGACACTTAATATATAAAATGAAATAATAAAATGGAATTTAACTGACCCCAGTATCAATTAGATATTGAACAAGAAAAACTTTTATACAGATAAAACAACTTTAACAATAAGAACAAAATCCAATTTCACACAATTGACACTTGTATAGTGTCATTTGAGTGAAAATTCTTTCACATAACATACTCATTAAAACAAAATATATAAAAATGTTGTCTTTGTGTCTAAGCCAACAATACAAATTGTATATAAGTTATGTAAAAATCTCAATGTAACGAGCTTTCCTCCTGGGGATCGAATTCGAGTAATTCGAATTTGAATTCCTATCACCCAACCATTTAGCTACCGTGGCACAAATATTCACAATTCATATTCAAGGTAATCCATTACGAGACTTTTAGGAACTACAATTGAATTATAACAGAATTGCTTGTATACACCAAGAATACTAGTCTGTTCACGGAATAGAATAATCACACTTCTTTTCCGGAACCATGCAAGTCACTATAAACGTCAAATGTTTTATAAAAAAGAGAACCACAATACTTTTTCGTCGTCTAAATCTATATATTTTATATAACAACGATTTATGGCCACTGTTAAATAACAAATAGAATCTATGACGATGGGGAAGTCAACTGTCAGTTTAGTTCCACTTAGGGGGCGCCGTATGTTCGTTACAAATCAACTGTCAATCTCCATAGATAAAGAATGAACGACTTTTTTATTTTCATTTTATACTAAAATATAGGGTTTACAAACTTACAACTGAAAATAATAAAAAAAAATACCAATAGATTACAAATCAAATAATGGGTTTTTTTAGGTTATGTAATCATTTCAGAAAAAAAAAAACGATTTCGACACCATGCAACAACCATATGGTCTTCCATGAAAAATAAAAATAACAAAATTTACGAATCATAAACGGTAAATTGTTAACATACATTGTTTATAATTTGTAAATCTGGTAAATACGGATAGGCTATCATGTCGTTCCAAATAGACTTCGGTGAAAGTTGGGTGGAAAGGGCTAGAGCCGAGCAGCTAGAGCCAGGAGCTAGAGCCGAGCAGCTAGAGCCAGGGATCTTGAGCTAAGGAGCTAGAGCCGAGCAGCTAGAGCCAGGAGCTGGAGCCGAGCAGCTAGAGCCCGGGATCTTGAGTCAAGGAGCTAGACCCAGGTTCTTGAGCCAGGGAGCTAGAGCCGAGCAGCTAGAGCCAGGGATCTTGAGCTAAGGAGCTAGAGCCAGGAGCTAGAGCCAGGAGCTAGAGCCAGGAGCTAGAGCCAGGAGCTAGAGCCGAGCAGCTAGAGCCAGGAGCTGGAGCCGAGCAGCTAGAGCCAGGGATCTTGAGCTAAGGAGCTAGAGCCAGGAGCTAGAGCCAGGAGCTAGAGCCGAGGAGCTGGAGCCGGGAGCTAGAGCCAGGGAGCTAGACCCGAGGAGCTAGAGCCAGGGATCTTGAGCTAAGGAGCTAGAGCCGAGGAGCTGGAGCCAGGGATCTTGAGAAAAGGAGCTAGAGCCAGGGATCTTGAGCTAAGGAGCTAGAGCCAGGGATCTTGAGCTAAGGAGCTAGAGCCAGGAGCTAGAGCCAGGGATCTTGATCCATGGAGCTAGAGCCGAGGAGCTAGAGCCAGGGATCTTGAGCTAAGGAGCTAGAGCCAGGGATCTTGAGCTAAGGAGCTAGAGCCAGGGATCTTGAGCTAAGGAGCTAGAGCCAGGAGCTAGAGCCAGGATCTTGAGAAAGATTTTGAGACAGGGAGCTGGAGCCGGGGAGCTAGAGCCAGGATCTTGAGAAAAGGAGCTAGAGCCGAGCAGCTAGAGCCAGGATCTTGAGCTAAGGAGCTAGAGCCAGGATCTTGAGAAAAGGAGCTAGAGCCAGGAGCTAGAGCCAGGGTTTTGAGACAGGAGCTGGAGCCAGGGATCTTGAGAAAAGGAGCTAGAGCCAGGGATCTTAATCCAGGAGCTAATGCCGAGGAGCTAGAGCCAGGATCTTGAGAAAGATTTTGAGACAGGAGCTGGAGCCAGGGATCTTGAGAAAAGGAGCTAGAGCCAGGATCTTGAGAAAAGGAGCTAGAGCTGAGGAGCTAGAGCCAGGATCTTGAGAAAAGGAGCTAGAGCCAGGATCTTGAGAAAAGGAGCTAGAGCCAGGATCTTGAGCTAAGGAGCTAGAGCCAGGATCTTAATCCAGGAGCTAATGCCGAGGAGCTAGAGCCAGGGATCTTAATCCAGGAGCTAATGCCGAGGAGCTAGAGCCGAGCAGCTAGAGCCAGGATCTTGAGAAAAGGAGCTAGAGCCAGGATCTTAATCCAGGAGCTAGAGCCAGGATCTTGAGAAAGATTTTGAGACAGGAGCTGGAGCCAGGGATCTTGAGAAAGATTTTGAGACAGGGAGCTGGAGCCGGGGAGCTAGAGCCAGGATCTTAATCCAGGAGCTAATGCCGAGGAGCTAGAGCCAGGATCTTAATCCAGGAGCTAATGCCGAGGAGCTAGAGCCAGGAGCTAGAGCCAGGATCTTAATCCAGGAGCTAATGCCGAGGAGCTAGAGCCAGGATCTTGAGAAAGATTTTGAGACAGGAGCTGGAGCCGGGGAGCTAGAGCCAGGGTTTTGAGACAGGAGCTGGAGCCGGGGAGCTAGAGCCAGGATCTTGAGAAAAGGAGCTAGAGCCGAGGAGCTAGAGCCAGGATCTTAATCCAGGAGCTAATGCCGAGGAGCTAGAGCCAGGATCTTAATCCAGGAGCTAATGCCGAGGAGCTAGAGCCAGGAGCTAGAGCCAGGAGCTAGAGCCAGGATCTTAATCCAGGAGCTAATGCCGAGGAGCTAGAGCCAGGATCTTAATCCAGGAGCTAATGCCGAGGAGCTAGAGCCAGGGATCTTAATCCAGGAGCTAATGCCGAGGAGCTAGAGCCAGGATCTTAATCCAGGAGCTAATGCCGAGGAGCTAGAGCCAGGATCTTAATCCAGGAGCTAATGCCGAGGAGCTAGAGCCAGGATCTTAATCCAGGAGCTAATGCCGAGGAGCTAGAGCCAGGATCTTAATCCAGGAGCTAATGCCGAGGAGCTAGAGCCAGGAGCTAGAGCCAGGATCTTGAGAAAAGATTTTGAGACAGGGAGCTGGAGCCGGGAGCTAGAGCCAGGGAGCTAGAGCCGAGGAGCTAGAGCCAGGGATCTTGAGCCAGGGAGCTAGAGCCGAGGAGCTAGAGCCAGGGATCTTGAGAAAAGGAGCTAGAGCCGAGCAGCTAGAGCCAGGGGTTTTGAGACAGGGAGCTGGAGCCGGGAGCTAGAGCCAGGATCTTGAGAAAAGATTTTGAGACAGGAGCTGGAGCCGGGGAGCTAGAGCCAGGATCTTGAGAAAAGATTTTGAGACAGGAGCTGGAGCCGGGGAGCTAGAGCCAGGATCTTAATCCAGGAGCTAATGCCGAGGAGCTAGAGCCAGGGATCTTAATCCAGGGAGCTAATGCCGAGGAGCTAGAGCCAGGATCTTGAGAAAAGATTTTGAGACAGGAGCTGGAGCCGGGGAGCTAGAGCCAGGATCTTAATCCAGGAGCTAATGCCGAGGAGCTAGAGCCAGGATCTTAATCCAGGAGCTAATGCCGAGGAGCTAGAGCCAGGATCTTAATCCAGGAGCTAATGCCGAGGAGCTAGAGCCAGGAGCTAGAGCCAGGATCTTAATCCAGGAGCTAATGCCGAGGAGCTAGAGCCAGGGATCTTAATCCAGGGAGCTAATGCCGAGGAGCTAGAGCCAGGAGCTAGAGCCAGGGATCTTGAGAAAAGATTTTGAGACAGGGAGCTGGAGCCGGGGAGCTAGAGCCAGGATCTTAATCCAGGAGCTAATGCCGAGGAGCTAGAGCCAGGATCTTGAGAAAAGATTTTGAGACAGGGAGTTGGAGCCGAGGAGCTAGAGCCGAGGAGCTAGAGCCAGGGATCTTGAGAAAAGATTTTGAGACAGGGAGCTGGAGCCGGGGAGCTAGAGCCAGGGAGCTAGAGCCGAGGAGCTAGAGCCAGGGATCTTAATCCAGGGAGCTAATGCCGAGGAGCTAGAGCCGGGAGCTAGAGCCAGGAGCTAGAGCCGAGGAGCTAGAGCCAGGGATCTTAATCCAGGAGCTAATGCCGAGGAGCTAGAGCCGAGGAGCTAGAGCCAGGGATCTTGAGCTAAGGAGCTAGAGCCGAGGAGCTAGAGCCGAGCAGCTAGAGCCAGGGATCTTGAGAAAAGATTTTGAGACAGGGAGCTGGAGCCGGGGAGCTAGAGCCAGGGAGCTAGAGCCGAGGAGCTAGAGCCAGGGATCTTAATCCAGGGAGCTAATGCCGAGGAGCTAGAGCCAGGGAGCTAGAGCCGAGGAGCTAGAGCCAGGATCTTGAGAAAAGATTTTGAGACAGGGAGCTGGAGCCGGGGAGCTAGAGCCAGGAGCTAGAGCTGAGGAGCTAGAGCCAGGAGCTAGAGCCAGGATCTTAATCCAGGAGCTAATGCCGAGGAGCTAGAGCCGAGGAGCTAGGAGCCGAGGAGCTAGAGCCAGGGATCTTGAGCTAAGGAGCTAGAGCCAGGATCTTAATCCAGGAGCTAATGCTGAGGAGCTAGAGCCAGGAGCTAGAGCCGAGGAGCTAGGAGCCGAGGAGCTAGAGCCAGGAGCTAGAGCCAGGAGCTAGAGCTGAGGAGCTAGAGCCGAGGAGCTAGAGCCAGGGATCTTAATCCAGGGAGCTAATGCCGAGGAGCTAGAGCCGGGGAGCTAGAGCCAGGGAGCTAGAGCCGAGGAGCTAGAGCCAGGGATCTTAATCCAGGGAGCTAATGCCGAGGAGCTAGAGCCAGGGAGCTAGAGCCGAGGAGCCAGAGGCCGGCATCACGAGCGGCCGCAGGACGTGTAGAACAGTATGTAGGCGGCGCTGGACTTCACCTCGCTGGCCGGGATCTCGGTCACCACGTGGTCGTCGTACTTGTACCATCTGCGAAAAACAAATTGTGATTACGAAGGCTTGTATTGTGAAAGAGTGGTTCTTGAATTGTATAGATGCCATTCCCAATACAGGGATGGACAGAGGTCAAGGCAATTAAATCCCTAAGGTCGAAGGGACCCACCTTCCACAGAAGTCATTTTATGGGACCACGTGACAGCTGGTGAACCCATTACAGTCTTTATGCCCAATTCAACCACATTAATCATAAGTTTATATGGTTATAATATATCGTAAGTTTTTGAAAGAACCCATTCGTACGAGGCTTGGGGATCGAACTCGGTTCTCTTGAATCGAATTCCGATCACCCAACCACTCGGCTATCGTGCTTTTACTCGTCCCACTATTTATTTATTCGCATTCAAATACCGGTTACGCCTTTATGGCAAATATATTTGTAATAACGCTTTAACATGAAAGAAAAGTCAATTTAAAGATGAAGTCCCACCAAAAAGAAGGCAAGATAGCCGAGCGGTTGGGTGGTCGGAATTTCGAGTCAAAGGACCCGAGCTCGATTCCCAGTTGGCAAGCTATTACCAATGGGTTTTTACGAATTATATCGTTGGCTTGGACATAAAG
Source organism: Sericinus montela (assembly GCA_029286605.1). NCBI lineage: Eukaryota > Metazoa > Arthropoda > Insecta > Lepidoptera > Papilionidae > Sericinus > Sericinus montela. The sequence continues at coordinate 1,243,044 of JAGSMR010000063.1, read as the reverse complement.
ACAGCGATGGTCGACCACCTGTCACGTTGTCCCGATAATATCTTCCGTGGAAGGTGGGTCGAAGGGACTTAATTGTCTAGACTACACCTCTGTCTAACCCCGTATTGGGAATTGCGTGAAGATTTATATTTATTTTAAGTCCCACAAAGAGCCCACACGTCACGTTAGAGCCACGCATTAGCTTTTGACGATGCATGAATGGGCCGGCTCGACCGGGGAAGTACCACGACCTCACAGAATACCGGCGTGAAGTGGAAGTCTCACAAACTTCTGCGTTTCGTCTGGTCAGTGCAGGTAACCGGAGGCCCACACCCCCTCTTCCCCCAAACTCAGGGGGGGGGGGTTACTCTTAGACGCGCAATGCATCTGCTATGCCTCTGGTATTGCTGGTGTTCATGGGCGGCGGTAATCACTTACCATCACGTGAGCCACCTGCTCGTCTGCCTCCCCATTCTATACATAAAAAAAAACACAAGTTGAGAAAGAGTAGGAACTGTGCATCAAAGTGGAGAGATGCGACACTGACTTGCCGTAGACGCTGCTCTTGCAGTAGGCGGTGTAGTGGCCGCCCTCCATTGTGCCGTAGTGGTTGGACACGGCGTACAGGTCGTACGCGGACCGGCCCAGCTCCAGCCCCACCAGTGGGAAGTCGATGTACGTCTGCCGCTTGCGGCACGCGTTGCCCGCGCTCTCCCCGGGCTCTACGTAGAAACGCTTGAAGTGTATCACCAGCACGGGCGGCAGACGGGAGATGTCGAGCTTCTTCAGCGCGTCCCTCTTCTCCTTGCACCTGGGACAGTTCCAGCCCGGTATCGTCTCGCCGTTAAGGTACAGCTTCAGGCAGTCCTGGAATCGTGGATTTGCTATGGTTCAGCTCCAAGGGAATCGTTATCACGCCGACTTCAAGCAAGTCTCTATGATATTCATCTTTCACGACAATGCATTTTTATAAAACAGTAATTACTTTGCGAACGAACTTGCGCCCTTAAATACGTGTACGAGTATGCCTGTGTCTCTGACTGTGTCTGAGTGTGTGTGTGTGTTCCGGTCGGATGTGTGTGCCGCTCGGGTGTACGTGAGTGTGTGTGCCGGTCTGGTGTGTGTGTGTGTGTGTGCGCGTGTGTGCGTGTGCCGGTCGGGTATGTTTGCGTGTGTCGGTTGGGTGCGTGCGCCGGTCGGGTGTGTGCGCCGGTCGGGTGTGTGCGTGTGTGTGTGTGTGTGTGTGTGAGTGTACCTGCAGCGTGCAGCGGCTGGCGGCGGCGGGCAGCTCCAGCGACAGGTTGGAGAAGGAGTCGTAGGTGGCGCTGCGCTCGCCGCACTGCAGGCAGCGCACCGTGGAGCGGATCTGTCCGTAGAACAGGCGCAGCACCAGGCTCTCCTTGCAACGCGTGTACTCGTGCCACGCGCGCTCCGCCGCCGGCAGCGACTCCTGCAAGCCGCACGGCTCGCCATTAAGGTACAGGACCGAAATGTGAATATTCTTGGACTTGGTCAACGGACACGCTTAAACAGGGTCAGCGTGCGCGGTACAAGACTTCAAATACGAGTATGATTAGGGTCAAATTTTATAATTTTAATTTTAAGGAATCATTTAAAAACTCCTTTTAATTTAAAAAAAATAATTTTATTCCAATCAATTGGGTTTTAGAACTGATGCTGGTACAGAGCACATTAAGCATTTGTTTGAGAATTCACAAGATGCTTTGGATGCCATTAGTGATCTTTCACTGGTTTTTCGATTGCATCTATCATGAATTACTTACCATGGAATTACACGATTATGGCTTTAGACGTACCGACTTGACTTAATTCATATTTATGTAACAGAATTCAAAGTGTTGTATGCACTGTTTCATGTTTTGATGAATTGATTTTTCACCGGGTACCGCAGGGCTCAATTCTTGGTCCACTACTTTTTCTCATTGACATCAATAACTTACTAGATGTGAATTATCGATGTAAATGAATCAATGCCAGGAATAAAGATAGCACAGTAAACAAAATGCTATCTAGGATTTGATGAAACTAAATATCCCGTAACTAAATTCCATTTCCTGCCATTCACGAGAATAACCAATAAAGTATATGACGTGGCTACACGTTATTTAGTTTATTTTTTATGTACTGTAACAACCACCGGTTCCGGGATCGCTTGCACGGTGTGATATTTGTGACACGTTGCGGCGCAAAAGAAATAATGAACCAACGATGACGTTGATTAAAACGGTCACGTAAGTAGTCCGTTGTCGTACTGGTATTCACTGACAAAATGTCGCCCTCTTTTTACCTCTTAAGGGGCGCTTAGAATGAAGCCTTGAAAATGACTATGGGTGACTGGTGTATCAAATACTTTATTATAAAAAAATATTCTCACGCTAATCCCAATACTGGGGTAGACAGAGATTGAGACAGTTAAGTCCTTTATTTCTATCAAGTGCCTACGGTGAAAGGTGGGTCACCTTCCACCGAAGGTATTGGGTAGAAATAAAAATACATGGCAAAAATAAAATATATCTGTGAGGGACAGTAGCCTCTAAGCTGGCAAATCCGCTAGCCTAGCGTGGTGCTTGTGACAAATCCTAATCCATGGAGTAGCTATGTTTTGCAGTAGTCATAACCGAAGTGAATCGACGCACACAGTAACTAAAGTTGTCTTTTCTATATAGCAAATACTTACTTATCCAATCGAAGGCCTCTAAGGTTACGTGGCGTAGACACAAGCTCTCAAGGTATCGGTAACTAAGGATCAGGGTTCGATTACCAGATGGGACAATGCTGAAAACTACTTTTCTATTATTTTCTCGGGTCAGAGCCGCCAATGTGACGTTTTGTAAATCTGTACATATTTATAGGCTGACCGGCAAACGTTGTCTTGCCGTATATACCTATAAAAATTGGAGTTGTTGATGGAAGAGTGAAAATGTAGGGTTGTGAGTATTTTTTAATGCCGCATCATATAAAAAAATAATTAGGCAATTTTTTGTATAATTGCAAGCATATAAGTTATGCTGAACTAATTGTTATTAAATTAAAAAGAAAACAAAGTTGAAAATTTCAACAGGCATTCTCTTTAATTTAATAAAAAAATTATGTTTTAAAGTTTGTTGTTTGGTTGGATTTTGGTCACGCAATTCCCAATACAGGGGTAGACAGAGGTCAAGTCTAGACAATTAAGTCCCTTTGACCCACCTTCCACCGAAGATATTTTCGGGACCAAGTGACAGGTGGTGAGCCTGTCGCCGCCCTTATGTCCAAGCCAACGATGAAATTCGTACATAAGTTTTTGAAAAACTCATTGGTACTGCCACCTGGAGATCGAACTCGGGTCTCTCGACTCGAAATTCCGACCACCTAACAACTCGGCTATCGTGCCTTATAATATTTTGGTCACCCTTATCATTTTACGGAATGAAAATATGTTGGCCGATTCGCAGACCTATCCTATATGCGCAAAAAATCTCAACAATCGGTCCAGTCAGACTTCGTAGGAGTTAACAATAACCGCGACACGACAACTTTACACGAATGAATGAATGAAAAGTTTATTTGCTAATAAAAAATACACGCATAACCAAATATATATAAGATTTATGATCGCAAACAAACGCAAACCTTTGCGGCGGCTTGATGCTGAACTGCAGGTCCAGGTGCAACCAATCCATGAGGATGGTGAGAAACTCGTGCGAGTCCTGCTGCTCGCCGCCGCGGAACGCGCGCTGGTGTTTGCCAACCTCATTCTGCATGCAGAGACATTGATTATAAAAACGTAACAAAAAAAACATATCTTCACGCAATTCCCAATGCAGGGGTAGACAGAGGTCGAGTCTAGACCATTAAGTCCCTTCGACCCGTCTCCCACCGAAGATATTTTCGAGACAACGTGACAGGTGGAGACTGTCGCCAGGCTCGCCTTAAAAACATATCACGCAATTCCCAATACAGGGGTAGACAGAGGTCTAGTCTAGACAATTAAGTCCCTTCGACCCACCTTCCACCAAAGATATTTTCGGGACAACATGACAGGTGGTGAGCCCATCGCCGCCTTTATGTCCAAGCCAACGATGGGATTCGTACAAAAGTTTTTGAAAAACCCATTGGTACGAGCCTGCCACCTGGGCATCGAACTCGGGTCTCTCGACTCGAAATTCCGAAAACCCAACCACTCGGCTACGGTGACTTAAAACGTATCACTATCCCAAAATAAGCTCCGTTGAAATGTGGGACGAAAGATAATTAATAAAAAATTTACTAGACCTATGGCTACCCCTGCATTGGGAAGCACGAGGAAATAAAAACACAGTCTCTATCTATCTAATAATTAGATACATACGTGTTAAAGAAAAAATACAGGTCGCTGGTAAAAATGCATATATGACTTAATTATATTGTGTGCATCTTCGGTGGAATGTGGGTCGAAGGGACTTAATTGTCTAGACTAGACCTCTGCCTACCCCTGTATTGGGAATTGCGTGAAATATTTATTTATTATACTTACTAATATTTTTGGTGGTACAATGGTAAGATAATATAAAGAAGATTGCCGCAGGAACCCCTGGCGCCTTGTTTTATACCGCTGATTCTTGGTCGGTGGGGCCGCAACAATACGTTACTTTTATTTTTATCGAAATAAAAATGTTCACAATGTGTATTAGGAAAGAGGTTCCAAGATACTACCCTATAGTACCTATGAGACTTCACGCTGACCCTCCGTCAGCAGAGGTCTATATCCTTAGGCCCTAGAGGAAGTGGTGGGGAAAGTTGTAAATCGACATTGCATTACGTCAGGGTCTATTCCTTTTAAAGTATTTTAACGATTTTATACGAGAATATATTGCTGGACCAATTAAATTACACACACATACCACGAATTGGTAACCTTCTTTTTCAAAATTTTATTGTTCACACTGGATATGAACATTCCATTACCATTTTTTATAGTCATTCAGATTACAGCAAAGTAGAAAAGTAGGAATAAATAAAAACTCTACGGAAAATATAATGATACCACGATAGTCTAGGAATGACAGGAATTCGATTCAAGAGACCCGAGTTCCATCCTCAGGAGGTAGGCTCTTACCAATGAGTTATTTTTTAAAGTTATGTAACGATTTGTATCTTTGACATAAATACGGCGACATGCTCACCACATATTACGTTGTCCTAAAAATAAGCACCGGTGAAATGTCGAAAGGGCTAATTTGTCTAGATCTCTGACTTCCCCTGTATTGCGAAATGCGTGAAGACTTATCACATAACTGAACGGCAGTCTGAGTGGCGATTGATGAGTGAACAGCACGGCGATCTTACCCGCAGGTCCTTGGTGGCGATGAAGCGGTACTGGCCCGACCACAGCGCGCGCACCACGGCCGCCAGCTCCTCGGCGATGGCGCCGCGCGTGCTGTGCGCCCTGCGTACCCAGCGTAGCCCATTACCTTACTTACCTAATCAATGTGGCTATGTGGTAACCGCATTAGGATTGGTCACGCTCTTCTGATTGATGTCGTAAGAGGGTCGAAAGAGTAAAGGAATAAAATGCAAGCGACAGATGGCGGGATAAGTATACCGGTGGCGAGGAGCAGCGTCACAGGCGTGAAATGTCTGGCATTATTACAAAATTTGCCACAAGCATTGTTAATGTTGTTTCGCCTTCGTTATAGGAGAGGTCTTTGTGCTACATTAGATTTTATTAGGCCTTTAAGTAATCTTGTGAACATTCACCGCATGACATTGTAGATTATCTCTCCAAAGCGAGACAATATCGTTTTCTACGAGATATCATACATATGGATTGTATTCTTATATTTGAGCTACAAACTAGAAAGAAAATATTTTACTTCTTCTGTTTTTCATCTTTACACACTGCCGGCTGAAAGATAAGGCTTTGAAGACAAATTCAAAAACAATTATTATACAAGGAATCTTACTTAATAATGAATCTTAATAAGGAATCTTACTTATAAATGAGAAATAAAAAATTCCGCTGATACAGGCGGGAATCGAACCCCTCGCACATCGAATCTTCCTTTGGAAAGTTACATGTTAAACAGTAAGTTACCAAAGATATAGATAAAAATAATAAATTTTGCTAAGATCCGGCCAAAAACATGTCAAATACCTGTTCACGTGTTCCAGATACTGTCCGTTGCAGAAGTAAGTGACGAGTATTGCGGTGTTGTTCAGGCACTGGATGATAGAGTTCATGTAGCAAGTGTTCCCGAGGTTCTTCAGCCCGGTCAGACCCCGGCCCTGAGAAAATTCCACATATATAAATGAAGAACCAAGGAAAAACGAAAGAAGTGTGAGAAAGTAAATGACGGTAGTATAATGACAATCACAATATGATGTAATACAATAATGTTGTCAAACTCAGTGTAACAAGATTAAATATTAGATATAATTTGTTGGCGATTTTGTATTGAATTCACGTCTGTGAAACTAATTCCGATCCGAAAACAATAATTTGTATATACTGACTTCGGTTGGGATTTGATTCTTATACAGACTCAGCGGTCAGGTAGGCTTACCACTAACCCGCTTATAAGAAATTTACTTATAGCATAGCTATACCTAGAATTTGATAGTTCATAGTCGAACATGCTAAAAATAATTAAGTATGTCCATCAGCAGAAACAGAATATAGGAACTTTGAAGCGTCTGTTCCCATCAATTTCTTAGTAAGACTGTGTTTCTCTGTCTATGTAACAAATTTAGTAGTAACAAATTTAGAGATATCTATCTCTAAATTTGTTACTTTCGATCTAAATTAAACAAATTCAAGTAGAGAAGGAATTGAGAAACGCGTGACAAAGAAGAAAATAATAATAGGCGCAGTTCTCTGCATACATTTTTGCGGTTTTACAAGTTCTTACTTTAATACATAGTTCAGTGGAATGCTTGTAATAGGATTTATGATACAAGAAGTTAATGATACTCACACGTTTGAACAGCCATATGATATGACTCTGAGAGTACTTGAGCCTGACCTTCACCTTCAGCACCATGCTAGCTGTGTCCAGTGGAATGCATCTTTGTTCGTAGCGGAGAATTTTGATTGTGACGGAAACTTTTCGCTAGATATGTATTTGTTAGTCGATAATTTAAAAGTAACGTTGTCTTTAGCTACTCTACGGTTATTCACTTTGTTATTTATTTGCAAATTTAATTATTTTTGACCTTATAGATCTTTATATTTATTTAAAGTATTTCTTTTTAAATTTTTTATTTGTTAGAATATCTTATATGGTTTTCAGTTTCACAATCATCAATTTTTATACGTTTTTTAAATTATAAAAGTTTTACTAAATATTCTTGATATGTTTGTTATTTAGTCACTTGTAGATTCGTGCGATGTCAGTTTATTTTAAATTAAGTATGTAGTTATTAGAATAGTTATAGAGTATGTCTTTAACGTCATTTGCATTGAATAGAAGATATGATAAATTCGCCGGAATTGTTGATTTAACCAAGTCTATTTCACTTCTAAAGCAGATTCCTTGTATTTTGATAATGGAAACACCAGCACTAGAAGCACAATGAGATAGAGCATGAAAACAGTAGAGATTACTGTCGCGAGCATTTGTTATGATAATTTAAATTTTGAATTCGTGACTAGGATCACCCTCGGCGTTCAGAAGTGACGACGGTTGTAGCTGAACTAAAGTTCACGTGTCGGTCCGCGAGGGTGATTGCGAGAGGGTGGAGGGTGGCAAGTAGGGTAACTATGCTTTTTGGAAGAAAATAACGCTCCTTTAATTTTTAAATATGACGGAGAGAAGTTAATACGTTCTATTCTTTTCCTAAGAGGAAAAAGAAATATCTTCACACCGTTTCCCATGATGGGGAAAACATGTAAATCTTTTCGACCCACCTTTCACCCAATATTTTTTTGAAGACAACGTGAAAGGTGGCGAGTCTATCTCCGTCTGCATGTAAAAGCCAACGATTTAAATCATACATAAGGTTTTGAAAAAACCCATCTGCACGAGCCTACTAGCTGAGTCCTGACTCGAATTCCGGTCACTTTACTACCTACCCACATAAACGGGGATTTTATCTGGGTATGTACAAGAAACCTCCAATTTCTACATTCACTAGTCTGGGAGTCTGTGGAACCATAGTCGTTTCTGATTCCAAAACACATTAGCTGCTTACTTAGGTATTGGAGCAATGTATGCGATGTTGTCCAAATTTATGTATATATGTATTTATTTATTTACTTATTATTAAGCAAACGCAATTCATGGTCACCGTACTAGGTGAGACCGGTAGGTACGTACGCGATGGGAGCGAAGTGCGATATCGTTTGATTGATTGTTGACCCTTCGGCCACTGTACACTCGGGAAGGACCGCCGATGTTTGCACAGCCTTGTGCCTTTGCCCTTTCAATTTAAACATTCCCTGTTTTGGAATGGCATTTATGTGCAAACGTTCTCATGTAATGGTAGCTTTTCGAGGATTTGGAAGAGTCAAATGGATAGAGATATATTTCTACAGGGTTTTTTTTTATTATTATATCTTCACTCAATTCCCAATACAAGGGTGGACAGAGGTTTAGTATAGACAATTAAGTCCCTACGACCCACCTTCCACCGAAGATATTTTCAGGACAACGAGACAGGTGGTGAGCCTGTCGCCGTCTTTAGGTCCAAGCTAACGATATAATTCGTACATAAGTGTTTATGAAAAACCCATTGGTACGAGCCTGCCATCGAACACGGGTCTCTCGATTCGAAATTCCGATCACTCAACCACCGGCTATCGTGACTTTCTCCTCCTTCTACATGTGATGTTTATTTAAGATCTGCACGAGTTCACTGCAGGACATGGGGTTATCCCACACGATGCAATAACCACAATCGCTCAGCAGATCAGAGATTACTGTACCAGATACCTAGCTAGCAGTCCCGAAAAATGTCTTCAATGGAAGATTCGAAAGGACTTAATTATCTAGACCTCTATCTATTCCAAATACAGGGTATTTGGAATGGCGTGAATATACTTAGCACTGCCGCCCATCATAAGTCTGCTTAATTTTGATCTGATACAATACGAAATGGTTATTCCGTCATATGTAGATATTTTGATATTCAAAATGTTTATAATTTCAAAGAGACGAAGAGATAATGAAGTGTAAAATATGGGTAAATCAGAAATGTCTAGACCAGGTGAATGAAATTCTATATTTGTGCCGGAAACAAAGTCAACCGTGCCGTAACTGCAACAAATTTATAGATATCTATCTCTAAATAGATATCTATAACTGCTTTATAGATATTATAACTTTATAGATATCTATAACTGCGTTAGACAAAAGGCAAGGTGTAGTGGTAAGTGCAATTAATTAACAAAAAAAAAACATACGTTTAAATAAAGTGTGAAAATCGGTTTATTAGTTAAGGAGTTCATTCTGAGCGATGCGTGAAACGAGAAATATATAAAATAGATTTGTTGCAAATTATTATGACCCAAAAAAAGGTCTTCGGCGGAAAATGGGTCGAAAGGAATTAATTGTCCAGACCTCTGTCTACCCCTGTATCGGGAATGGCATGAAGACATTTTTTTCTTTTTTTTATAGCAAATAAAGAATTCATGGAGAACGAGTAAATGCGGTATGATTATTGTTCAAACGCAAGCTCATTTGTACTTATGTCTAAGTTTTTAAAACCGATGCCATATAAGTGTCACGTGGGCGGAATGTACAAGCATTATACGTTCGACAATTGTAATGTTTAGTTGATTTAATTGTAATTTATGGCGACGGACGAGTGCCGTACATACCGGTTTTCATAGTGTCGCCAGCTCTTAGGACCCGGGTTCGATTCCCGGTCGGATCAACGCAGAAAATATTTATTCCGTATTTTCTCGAGTCCGGGTGTTTGTGGTAATTTCGTTGTTTTCAAATCCATACGACAAGTGCTTACTATGAGATCAAAACAAAGTGTGTGATGTTGTCTTTTTCTATGAATTTATGTATGTATGTACAATTGCTTGTATTGTACAGTATCGTTGTAAAAATCTACCACGCCTTTTCTTTTTGAGGGCGTCGTGAGAGGTGATTAAGGCTACGTAACAGGCTATGGCAAGTCCACCGCTGAACATAGATCTTTCTCGAGAACAATCCTGACCTACCAGCATCTATCAAAACGCACCTGCAGCGGTACTGACCCTAAGTCGGATAAAATACAGGGGTAGACAGAGATCTAGACCATTAAGTTCTTACGACTAACATCCAGCGAAGAAATTTTTTGGGACAATGTGACAGGAGGTGAGCCCGTCGCCGTCTTTATGTTTAAACCCTTATGGGACGATCCGAAAGGGTACCCTAACTGGCAAAAAACGTAAGATTTTACTATCTATGTCTTTGTTTGATGGCTATACAGAGTCTAATGTATAGTCTACGTGATGACGGTTAGTTATTATTATTTTAAATCATTTACATTATTTTCTCGTAAATAAAATAAAGTTGATAACTTCTTAAAGTTATTTTTTTAATTTTTATCAATAAAAAAATCAAAATAAAAAATGTATTCCCCAATAATTATTTTCTATATAACTTGAATAGAACTTAAAATTAATATTTTTTTCTATGAAAAAAGAAAAAAATCTATTGGTACGAGCCTACCACCTGGCGATCAAACACTGATCTCGACTCGAATCCTGAAACCAACCACTCGGCTATCGTGACCAAAAAACAATGAGTTAATTTATACTTTTGACGCAAGTCATGACGCACCCTGTGACGGTGCCGCCATAAACAAAATTGGCCTTTGAAATAACAAAATCGACTTCATAAATTTTACAACACAATAATACATTGAACTACAAAATACAAATTGAAGTGTACATTCCACGTCACGTCATAAATAATTCCACAATGTCATGACGTATTTTAATAGATCAGTAAAACCTTAACAGTCTGTAACAGTCTATTTCTTTTGAAAAATACTAGCAATGAAAAGTAACATAACTAGTAGTCGGGCGGGCCCGAACTTGCGACTATATTTCGCAGTCCCCATCCGAAACTATATATACATATACACAGTATCTCGACCGATTTAGGCCACAGCGACTTGGACTATTGCGAGCGTCGTTCGTGTGCTCGCAGGTGACTGACGTAACCGATTTTTGCGCTGAAAGTGCGAGAACATTGAGCAAGTCAGCAATCTTCCGACATAATTGTAGGTGATGACGGCAGGTGATCGAGCCTCGAGCGCGTCCCGTTTGACACCGAGCTCATTCACACGTACACGTCTCATACTCTAATACGTTTCCGAAACTATTAGGGCATTGACAGGTATTGAAGGTTACAAGCATCTGCTGCAAGGAGGAATTGCCATAATCTTCACAATTGGTAAAAGCATTGGCGATTGCGGTACCAAACGCCTCTATTCAGACGCTGCTCCCCATCACCGGTCTCCTCAATGGTCTGGTATTTTTCTTGATGGATATCCCATCATCGGTAGATAACCATTTTAATTTGCTAGGTTTTTCTCATAGACGCCATTTACGACCAACGGGAATAAAGGCAGTAGCAAATTCTTAGGTGAAGGGTGGAAGGATGGTGTGGTTGGAGGGTCTGGGTGTTTGTGGAGACTCCGTTGTTTCTGACTCCATAATGCAAGTGCTTTAGATGCTTTCTTTGGTATCAGAGGAATGTATGTGATGTTGGCCCTATTTATCTATCTAATGTATATATCTATGTATGAAAAAAAAAACTATTTATGCAATCTGACCTCTGTATGGTAGCGTCTATTGCTTTCTTTGGGATCAGATCAATGCATGTGGTGTTGACCCTATGTATCTATATGTATATATAAATGAATGTAAATAATCCCTATGCTCACTAGTACCTTCTATACAATATCAGTATCATGTCTTTCTTACTTCGCAAAATTTATCCAATGAAGTGGCACTCGAGTAAAGGTCAAACCTTAACCATAAATCCACGTCGACAGCTACCCGTCGGACAATTTGATAGATTGCAAGGCGTTACAGCCGTCTATTTTAGCTTTGCTTTGGCCAAAACCACATTCTATTCTAAGGTAGATGAGTTGATATGTCTGATTCGTACAACATAGAGAGATAGATAGAGACAGTATCACATGTATTGCTCTGATACCAAAGTACTAAAGCACTTGTGTTATGGAATCGGAAGAAACGAATGTTCAAAAATTGAAATGTGTTAAAAATAAACATTTTCTTTCATTTTTTTTCTATCATATAATACATTACATCTGTTTAGAAATATATTATACTCATTTAAAAGAATACATTTTGTTGGTATAATATGTAAACTTTGGTTAGGTGGAGAGTGACATTTTTGTCACAATCCACCTAACTTGTTGTATTTACAAATTGTTTTTTTTTTTTTTTATAGAGAAGGGAGACAAACGAGCAGGTGGCTCACGTGATAGTAAGTGATTACCGCCGGCCATGAATATCCGCAATACCAGAGACATAGCAGATGCGTTATTTATCTATTGTATATAGTGGGGTGGTGTAGTAGTAAATTAGTATAGGCATAAAGACAATTCATATAAAAAAATATTATTTACAAAATAAAAAAAAATAATAATAAAGAAACAGAACTATCCGTTTTCTGCCTGTCATGTTCTGAAAACCTCTGCGCACTGACTGCAAGCCTGTTTACTGTTCATGTTAATATTGCTGCCGATACCGGACTAAATAAAGGAAATCAAGCGCCTAAGCTGCGTGTTGTTTTGGTATTGCGATAGACACTCGGCTTGCCTAGCAGGACGATCATTATACGGTTAAAGCTGATGATAAAGCGCGTAGACTAATGATACGGTCAAGAATTAATTACCATTTTTATCGGGAGCTCGGAATTCGAGTCGAGAGACACGCGTTCAATCGCCAGGTGGTATTGCTCGTACCAATGTATTTACCTGTCATTACCTGTCATGTTGTCCGAAAAAATGTCTTCGGTGAAAGGTGGACCGAATGAACTTAATTGTCTAGATTCGCGCCATTCCTAATACTGGGGTAGACCTCTGTCTACCCCAGTATTAGGAATGGCGTGAAGATATATTTTATTACTCATACACATTTAACGTTCCGAAAATATCTTCGGTGGAAGGGACTTAATTGTCTAGACTAGATAGACCTCTGTCTACCCCTGTATTGGGAATCGCGTGAAGATATTTATTGATTATTATTACATTTAACTTCTTATAACAATTGAATTGCAGATATAGCGCAACATAACGCACAGAAACAATAATTTACACGACCGCAGTGAAATGCCACATTATATATTCAAGTTTAAGTAACGGAAATGCTGAATAACGGGGGTGGGTGGCGTGCTAAGGAACGTCCATTAGCTTTTATACGATACCGTTTCCTCAGTTTTACACGGCTAATCTTTTAATCTCGCACTAAAGGGTGCTTAAGTACAAATGCCCGGTTTATAATTCTCGAAGGAAAACCCATAGTAATCCGTCGTAATAATATAAATGTGATTGTAACTCTGACAGTCTGTTACGTATTCACAGTTAAACAGTCCAATTCAATTTATTTGCACAAAACATGTGATTATATACACATGTTCATGAAAATTTGTGTACAATTTTTTAACCATATAGGTGCACATGCACAGAATTTTTACTTAATTAAATATCTCAGACTTCTTTTCTTCTCAGACAGAGGTCTAGACAAATAAAGTCCTTTCGATCAAATTTTCACCGAAAGTTATTTAGGTGGTGAAAGTATCTACGAATGTATGATTAAAATGACTCAAATAGTTTGCTGTTTTAATTGATAGTTTATTTTAGAGAATTTCTGTAACATTTTGATCTAAGCGAATTAGGGATATAACGCTACAACTATTCTTACATTATTATGAATGTGAACGTTTGAATGCTTAACAGTAAACCTGAAAAAACTAAATTTCTCATCCTTGATCTAAATTTTAGATTCTAAAATCTCTAATTTAATTTGGCAGATCGATGGTTAGTTTAATTTAGCTAATTGTTAAATATAAATATTCACGATAGTTTGGCTGATCGGAATTCGAGTCAAGAAGCCCGAGTTCGATCCCCAGATGGTACACTCCTACCAATGGTTTTTATTTAAAACTTAATGTACCACTAGCTAACACCTGCGGCTTTGCCCGCAGTTTAACACTTAACGAGGAACCCTTCTAAAATATATATAGATAGAAGCCGATGGGATCGTCAATTTATGAAAGCGTTCCTTCGGAGTGAGTAAAGCGTTACAACATGACAGGATTGCGTAACATAACGTGTTGGCGGTAACAAAGGAAGTCGAAGCGAGCTCTCGTCCCTCGACGATCTTAAACACGTACTGCTTAGTCAGCGCTTTTCATGTCAAAGAAAACCTTTGTGGTGCGTCACAAAGACTCAGTGAATACTTCAGATCATTTTTAAGTATGTAAAATATCTTCACGCAATTCCCAATACAGGGGTAGACAGAGGTCTAGTCTAGACAATTAAGTCCCTTCGACCCACCTTCCATTGAAGATATTTTCGGGGCAACGTGACAGTTGGTGAGCCCGTCGCCGTCTTTAAGTCCAAGCCTACGATATAATTCGTACATAAGTATTTGAATAACCCATTGATACGAGCCTGCCACCTGGGAATCGAACTCGGGTCTCTGAACTCAAAATCCCAACCACCCAACCTCTCGGCTACTGTGACTTTCTAAAAGTAAGTATGTATGTATGTATCTTTCTAAAAGTAAGTATATATGTTAAATATGTACCAAAGAAATATGATTTGGGACATGTATTTTCGATAAAAAATGAAAATATTATCTCTTATGACCGCATATCTAATACTGGAGTGTATGAATAGTTTTTATCTTTTTGATTGATTCAATCGACGATTTATGTTCAAAGCCATCGATTTAAAAGGTACCTCACATCCACGGGGATCAATTTCGAAATTTTGATTTCAAACTTATAAATAAGAAACTTGATATTAATCTCCAAACTACATGGGCTTAGTTTTTATTCGGAATGATTCGTAACTATATTTTAAAGACGTTTTCGTATCGATTAGAAAGCCCATACACAACGAGATTAAACAAGATTTTGTGTTTTTTATATGGAAAAAAAAAACAATTTGTGTTTTTGTACAATTATTAATTAAGGGCTCGTTTGGCACTCAGGTAACCTAACAATTAACTGCCTAACTAACTAACCGGACATTTTTATATCATCTGTACTGATATAATGAGCACGAAAAGTTTGTATGTTTTTTAGTTTGTAATAAGTCGTATAATTTTGTTAAATTTTGTATAATTTTTTAGTCATGAAATATGTCGGATTACAAAAAAAAATCTTTATGCGTTTGATAGCGAAATTCTTGTGGAAGTTTATATCATACTCACATCACGCTATGCTCTGTAGAAGCTGAGCAGAAAGAAGAATAAATCAGAAAGCTAAGTGAGAAATTAAGAGCGTAAGTTACTTATTTATGCGTACTCTAAATTATTTATTAATAATGCGATCAATTTTAAACGAAAACGCGAGACACAGCCTGTTCAGAATTAGCAGCATTAGAAGTCGCGTGCATATGGTTTCAAAACAGGTTAAGCAGAAGATGGAAAATAGTTATGTTTTAGTGATTTTTTTATTATTAAGTTCGGTCTTATTTGGAAGATAGGTCACGATAGCCGAGTGGTTGGGTGATCGAAATTTGAGTCGAGAGAGCCGAGAGTTCGATTCCTAGGTGGTAGGCTCGTAGCAATGAGTTTTATATCGTTTGCATGGACATAAAGATGGCGACGCGTTCGCCACACGTTGTCCCAAAAATATTATCGGTGAAAGGTGGGTCGAAACGACTTAATTGTCAGGACCTCTGTCTACTCCAGTATTGGGAACAGCGTTAATATTTGAAGAGAAGATATTTAATAATTTATTATTTATTTTGAAGAAAATTATCTAAGGTAGACATCGCATTTGCGACTATTTATTAAAAACAAATATTTTTAAAAGCCATTCGTTAGGTTCTAATGTTTATTTATTCAAAGAGTATTTACGTACGTATTTACGTAAGCATTTGATGCTTACGCAACGAAAGCACGTTTCAGTGGGTGATTTTAATCGTAGAATGTACAATGACGTTACGGATTACGAGAGCTGAGTGGTTCGGTCATCGCAATTCGAGTCTTGAGACCCGAGTTCGAGCCCCAATGCTCGTGCCAATGAGTTTCTTCAAAAACTTATATACGATTTATATCATTGGAATGGATACAAAGCAGCGACGGGCCCACCATTTGTCACGTTGTTCTAAACGATATCTTGGTTGGAAGGTGGATCGATAGAACGATCGAACTCGGGACCTCAGAGTCAAGGTCACCTATCCCAATCTGACCCTCCCCCCCCCCCCCAAAGTGATCCATATATCCAGATTCTTTTCACGTCACACTGTATTATCACTAATGATATGTATGAGTAATTTCAAGTAAATCGGTTCGAGCACTGACTGACACACTGGTGATCCTACAGCAGTTCCATTTCTTTTAATTCGGACGTACGGAACCCTAAACAAGACTCGGAGAACTCTTACTGTTCACTAGAACAATTGAAGAAACTTCGTCACGCGTACACTCTAACACGTGTACGGTGCGCGCAAACAAGATTAGACATCGACTGCATGTGTTAAAAGGCGCTGTAATCGCCCAAAAGCATGGACGGAAGCCATTCCCTTTTCACTAATCACGCCTCGTCCGAATGTCCGGTGAGCACGTGTGTCACGTGTCTCTCGTGCGGTCACACGTGGCCACAGTCTAGTGTCCGTGTGTCCGATACGTAGGTTAAGTTGTTTGTTTATAGCCGAATGTATTGCGGGTAGACGTTATTGTTTCTTGATTAATTATATCATTGTAGCGGTGCAAGGGGGAAAAGGGGAACCTCTAACGAATCAGTAAAAAAAAAAAAAAAAAAAAAAAAAAAAAAAAAAAAAAAAAAAAAAAAAAAAAAAAAAAAAAAAAAAAAAAAAAAAAAAAAAAAAAAAAAAAAAAAAAAAAAAAAAAAAAAAAAAAAAAAAAAAAAAAAAAAAAAAAAAAAAAAAAAAAAAAAAAAAAAAAAAAAAAAAAAAAAAAAAAAAAAAAAAAAAAAAAAAAAAAAAAAAAAAAAAAAAAAAAAAAAAAAAAAAAAAAAAAAAAAAAAAAAAAAAAAAAAAAAAAAAAAAAAAAAAAAAAAAAAAAAAAAAAAAAAAAAAAAAAAAAAAAAAAAAAAAAAAAAAAAAAAAAAAAAAAAAAAAAAAAAAAAAAAAAAAAAAAAAAAAAAAAAAAAAAAAAAAAAAAAAAAAAAAAAAAAAAAAAAAAAAAAAAAAAAAAAAAAAAAAAAAAAAAAAAAAAAAAAAAAAAAAAAAAAAAAAAAAAAAAAAAAAAAAAAAAAAAAAAAAAAAAAAAAAAAAAAAAAAAAAAAAAAAAAAAAAAAAAAAAAAAAAAAAAAAAAAAAAAAAAAAAAAAAAAAAAAAAAAAAAAAAAAAAAAAAAAAAAAAAAAAAAAAAAAAAAAAAAAAAAAAAAAAAAAAAAAAAAAAAAAAAAAAAAAAAAAAAAAAAAAAAAAAAAAAAAAAAAAAAAAAAAAAAAAAAAAAAAAAAAAAAAAAAAAAAAAAAAAAAAAAAAAAAAAAAAAAAAAAAAAAAAAAAAAAAAAAAAAAAAAAAAAAAAAAAAAAAAAAAAAAAAAAAAAAAAAAAAAAAAAAAAAAAAAAAAAAAAAAAAAAAAAAAAAAAAAAAAAAAAAAAAAAAAAAAAAAAAAAAAAAAAAAAAAAAAAAAAAAAAAAAAAAAAAAAAAAAAAAAAAAAAAAAAAAAAAAAAAAAAAAAAAAAAAAAAAAAAAAAAAAAAAAAAAAAAAAAAAAAAAAAAAAAAAAAAAAAAAAAAAAAAAAAAAAAAAAAAAAAAAAAAAAAAAAAAAAAAAAAAAAAAAAAAAAAAAAAAAAAAAAAAAAAAAAAAAAAAAAAAAAAAAAAAAAAAAAAAAAAAAAAAAAAAAAAAAAAAAAAAAAAAAAAAAAAAAAAAAAAAAAAAAAAAAAAAAAAAAAAAAAAAAAAAAAAAAAAAAAAAAAAAAAAAAAAAAAAAAAAAAAAAAAAAAAAAAAAAAAAAAAAAAAAAAAAAAAAAAAAAAAAAAAAAAAAAAAAAAAAAAAAAAAAAAAAAAAAAAAAAAAAAAAAAAAAAAAAAAAAAAAAAAAAAAAAAAAAAAAAAAAAAAAAAAAAAAAAAAAAAAAAAAAAAAAAAAAAAAAAAAAAAAAAAAAAAAAAAAAAAAAAAAAAAAAAAAAAAAAAAAAAAAAAAAAAAAAAAAAAAAAAAAAAAAAAAAAAAAAAAAAAAAAAAAAAAAAAAAAAAAAAAAAAAAAAAAAAAAAAAAAAAAAAAAAAAAAAAAAAAAAAAAAAAAAAAAAAAAAAAAAAAAAAAAAAAAAAAAAAAAAAAAAAAAAAAAAAAAAAAAAAAAAAAAAAAAAAAAAAAAAAAAAAAAAAAAAAACAATTTGTGTTTTTGTACAATTATTAATTAAGGGCTCGTTTGGCACTCAGGTAACCTAACAATTAACTGCCTAACTAACTAACCGGACATTTTTATGTCATCTGTACTGATATAATGAGCACGAAAAGTTTGTATGTTTTTAGTTTGTAATAAGTCGTATAATTTTGTATAATTTTTAGTCATGAAATATGTCGGATTACAAAAAAAATCTTTATGCGTTTGATAGCGAAATTCTTGTGGAAGTTTATATCATACTCACATCACGCTATGCTCTGTAGAAGCTGAGCAGAAAGAAGAATAAATCAGAAAGCTAAGTGAGAAATTAAGAGCGTAAGTTACCGATTTCGATGCCCAGGTAGGCTCGTAGCAATGGTTTTTTTCAAAACTTGTGTACGATTTATATCGTTGGCTTGGACATAAAGACGGCACCACCTGTCGCGTTGTCCCAAATAATGTATTCGGTGATAGATTTGTCGAAAGAATTTAAGTGTCTGGATCACTATCGGAAATGGCATGAAAATATTTTTTTCTAACGGAGAAGAAACCCGGCGAAAGAAATTCCTAACGTATCTTCCTTTTTTGTAATTTTTAACACAGGAACAAACAAAACTACAATATTGGACATAGAACAATCATAAACAGCATGGGAGCGACCAATTCATTCCCAGGAGTTACTGTCATAAATCTATTCTTTACTTTATGAAAAGGGCACATACAATAAATTTGTAGGTACACTTTTCATAAAGTTTCACTTTTTACCAATTACTGAGCTACCGCCTCACATGTGTTGCGTAAAGATATCTTTTTATTTATTTATTTTATTTATATCTCGATGTTGGTAAAACGAAATTTATCCAATACGACTAGCTAGCTATATAAGTTGTAAAATTTATTGAATACTATTGAAATCTAATAAAGATCGTAATCTCTTAGTGGGACCTCATCTTTAAATAAATACAAGTTCAAAGTGGCATGAGTAATCGTGAATTTGAATTATATTATTATTAAAAGTCACGATAGCTGAGTGGTTGGGTGGGCGGAATTTCGATCCAAGAGACCCAAGTTCGACCTCCAGGTGGCAGGCTCGTACAAATGGGTTTTTCAAAAAGTTATGTACGAATTATATCGTTGACTTGGATATAAAGACTGCATCGGTCTAACCACCTGTCACGTTGTACCGAAAATATCTTCGGTGGAAGGTGAGTCGAAGGGACTCAATTGTCTACACTTGACCTCTGTCTACCCCTGTATCGGGAACTGTGTAAGATATATATGATTTTTTTTTATCATGGGTTTTCATTGATAAATTAAGATTTAGAAATATATTTTTTTCTTTGTTTGTTGTTGTTTTCATTATCGGATACGTAACTGTCTCTGAGAGAAAGAGAGAAAGAAACGGCCGATCGGGATGCGTCGCGTTAAGTTATAAAAGACTGCTCTAGTGACACATTGCTCACTCTCCACCTCAATTGAGGCGCCCGAAATGCGTCATCATAGACGATGATGACGCAATCACCCGTGTCAACAATGCGTATGAGGCCCCGCCTACGTACTTTCGCACACACAGACACAAGCTGCGTCCTGCGGCTTACACAACCTCGCCATCGTCGTAATTTCACGACTAGCACGAGACTTTCTCGTGGTCGTAGTCGTCACTAAATGGTTAACACAAGGCGATCCGAGAGGAGATTTTCCTCCAAACCAACTGGGGCCCTCGGATCGCGTGGCCCCCCCCCATGTCGGAAGTCTTCTCTTTCGTTCTAGGGGACGCAGCGCTTCGCAGCAGCAGCCATTATTGTCTTCAACTTCTAACTTGCGAGCCTCTCCTCGCAAGTCTCCTTAGACGAAGCTGTAAAGGCCTCCGGGCCAACAGCATCCCGTGGATGGTTTTAGTCGGTATGCTTCTCCTTCTGAGATTCGAGCCCGACATTGTTCGTTTCGGTGGCCTCCCGGCCAAGGAACGTTCTTGCATAAAACATTTCCTCCACGGTTATAAAAAAAAAAAAAAAAAACATTGCTCACTCTTCGTTCGAACGTCGAAGAGTCTAATCGCTTGAATTAAGTCTAATGGCGAAACACGTCTTTCGTAGTCATAGCTGGTGGTGTATGTTACCTTTGAGTGGTGGTATTGGTAGTGGTTAAGTAGAGTTAGTGCATGCATCTGGGGTGAGGCAGGTTGGTGTTCGTCTTTTCTTTGGACCAGGTAACGTTTGCCAATTATTTTCGCACGCGAAATTGTGTAGTATACTTTCATAATAACATCTCAATGGTAATGAATCGCAAAGTAACGCCCGAGTATGTTAATTAACTGATGATAAATTAAAGCTTAGGAGGAAAGCGTATTAAAAATAAGTATCCTTTATTCTAATCCATTTTCCATACAAATTTTGTAATACACTCATGTTGTTGTCTACGCAAGATTCCGCCAAGCACCCGTAGTTTGTAGGTAATAGGTTCGACTAATTATTTATATAATGAAAATACATGCATGCGTTTATTTGTGTTTACAGGTAAGTAAGTAGAGGGTAATGACAGATGTAAAAATTTAAATCTAAAATATTTCTCAAACGCAGGTAATAATCGAAACGTAATTATTCTTTCTCACTCACTCTCTTTCTATTCTCACTGTTTTTAATCTCGCAACTTTCGTTCGCCTCGCCCGATCACGCGGTTCGTAACGCGTTCGTCACGTCAGTTTACTCCCAACGCCAAGCGTGTGTTGAGAAGTTTTACTTTTCAAAGGATCAGGACTTTTTATTCTTAAAATCAACTACATAATTATAACGTTAAGTATTTTTTCATGCCACTGACTTTATTGAGGAAATTTGCAAGTTTTCAAATTTAGATTTTTAAGTAATAGTTTTACTGATATTGGTTATTATGTAACCTAATTTATCCATAGGTTTTCGTAAACTAAGAACTGATTTTAAACTATGGTAAGGTAAAATGTAAAGTAAGGTAAACTAAATTTAGCCGCATTTTATTCGAACGTGTTTTTTTACTCTTCCGAAAAACCCTAAAAATTCCCAACCACTTCAAGTGTCAACAACAAAAGTGAACAGTGGGCATCACCACGTCGCCCCACACGGGCTGGAAGTCGCGCTGCAGCAGCTCGCTGCTGGGCGCCAGCTGGTGCGGCTTGCTGCTGCGCTGCAACAGTGGGCACTCACCACGTCGCCCCACACGGGCTGGAAGTCGCGCTGCAGCAGCTCGCTGCTGGGCGCCAGCTGGTGCGGCTTGCTGCTGCGCTGCAACAGTGGGCACTCACCACGTCGCCCCACACGGGCTGGAAGTCGCGCTGCAGCAGCTCGCTGCTGGGCGCCAGCTTGTGCGGCTTGGTGCTGCGGTCGAACGCGGGCGCCGCCGGCTCCTCCTCCTCAGATGACAACTGCTGAAGGAGCACATATTACTGATGCAATTAAAAATTTTCACGATTTGACATAACACTTCTAGCAAATAGCTGAATTTCGTACCATGATGATAAAAAAGCAAACAATTGGTTCATTCAATTCGACAAAAGAAAACTAGTGAAGTTAGTCCAAAATAACTATCCTTTATTCTAATCCATTTTCCATAGTAATTATGTAATACACTCATGTTGTTGTCTACGCAAGATTCCGCCAAGCACCCGTAGTTTGTAGGTAATAGGTTCGACTAATTATTTATATAATGAAAATACATGCATGCGTTTATTTGTGTTTACAGGTAAGTAAGTAGAGGGTAATGACAGATGTAAAAATTTAAATCTAAAATATTTCTCAAACGCAGGTAATAATCGAAACGTAATTATTCTTTCTCACTCACTCTCTTTCTATTCTCACTGTTTTTAATCTCGCAACTTTCGTTCGCCTCGCCCGATCACGCGGTTCGTAACGCGTTCGTCACGTCAGTTTACTCCCAACGCCAAGCGTGTGTTGAGAAGTTTTACTTTTCAAAGGATCAGGACTTTTTATTCTTAAAATCAACTACATAATTATAACGTTAAGTATTTTTTCATGCCACTGACTTTATTGAGGAAATTTGCAAGTTTTCAAATTTAGATTTTTAAGTAATAGTTTTACTGATATTGGTTATTATGTAACCTAATTTATCCATAGGTTTTCGTAAACTAAGAACTGATTTTAAACTATGGTAAGGTAAAAAATGTAAAGTAAGGTAAACTAAATTTAGCCGCATTTTATTCGAACGTGTTTTTTTTACTCTTCCGAAAAAAACCCTAAAAATTCCCAACCACTTCAAGTGTCAACAACAAAAGTGAACAGTGGGCACTCACCACGTCGCCCCACACGGGCTGGAAGTCGCGCTGCAGCAGCTCGCTGCTGGGCGCCAGCTGGTGCGGCTTGCTGCTGCGCTGCAACAGTGGGCACTCACCACGTCGCCCCACACGGGCTGGAAGTCGCGCTGCAGCAGCTCGCTGCTGGGCGCCAGCTTGTGCGGCTTGCTGCTGCGCTGCAACAGTGGGCACTCACCACGTCGCCCCACACGGGCTGGAAGTCGCGCTGCAGCAGCTCGCTGCTGGGCGCCAGCTGGTGCGGCTTGCTGCTGCGGTCGAACGCGGGCGCCGCCGGCTCCTCCTCCTCAGATGACAACTGCTGAAGGAGCACATATTACTGATGTAATTAAAAATTTTCACGATTTGACATAACACTTCTAGCAAATAGCTGAATTTCGTACCATGATGATAAAAAAGCAAACAATTGGTTCATTCAATTCGACAAAAGAAAACTAGTGAAGTTAGTCCAAAATAACTATCAATTTGTTAATTATATTTAAATAATAATAAATAAATAAATATCTTCAAGCAATTCCCAATACAGGGGTAGAGAGAGGTCTAGTCTAGACAATTAAGTCCCTTCGACCCACCTTCCACCGAAGATATTTTCGGGACAACGTGACAGGTGGTGATCCCGTCGCCGCCTTTATGTCCAAGCCAACGATATAATTCGTACATAAGTTTTTGAAAAACCCATTGGTACGGCCTGCCACCAGGGGATCGAACTCGGGTCTCTCGACTCGAAATTCCGACCACCCAACAACTCGGCCATCGTGACTTTTAAAATAATTTCATAATACAAACCTTTGCGATGTTAGGTGAAGACTGGGATCTATTAAGTCCCTGGGTTTCAGAACTGTCTTCCGGCAGCTCCATGAAGGTATCGCCGTCTTCATCCTGTGAGGTAGACTACAATATAATTAATAAATTAAGTGCCTCTTAGTAGTAGTAAGAGACAGTGTCAAATTAAACCATTATATTCGGCAGCCACAGTTCTTGGGTTCGGATTTCAGTCCAAACTTGTAGCGATTGTTTCACTGGTATTACCGGTGATATTATTTGGTAGGTACAATATTTTTGTCGTAGTGTAATTTTTATTTTGTTTTGTTAATTACTTAAAGAGGAATAAAATTAGTTTGCAATGGTTATTATAAGGAAATAGTCATTAGCCGAGTGGTTGGGTGATCGGAATTCGAATCACGAGACCCGAGTTCGATCCCCAAGGCTCGTAACCAATGGGTTTATTCAAAACTTGTGTACGATTTATATCGTGGCTGTGGCATGGCTTGGACAAAAAATGGTGACGGGCTCACTACCCATCACGTTGTTCCAAAAACTGTCTTCTGAGGAAGGCGAGTCGAAAAGACTGAATAGTAGAGTCTCTGTTTACCCCTGTATTAGGAATGGCGTGAAGATATACATATATATATTTTAACGTTGGTAGAGTCACGCATCAGCTTTTGCAGTTGCATGAATGGGCCGGCTCGACCGTTGAAGTACCACGACCTCACAGAATACCGGCGTGAAGTAGAAGTCTAACAAACTTCTGCGTTTCGTCTGGCGAGTGCAGGTAACCGGTGGCCCACACGCCTCATCCTCCAATTCTGGGGGGAGGGGGGGGGACGACGACGACGACGACGACACTCTAAAGTCGGCAACGCATCTGCTATGCCAGAGGTATTGCGGGTGTTCACGGGCGGCGGCAATCACTTACCATCACGCGAGTCGCCCGCTCGTTTTCATAAAAATAAAAAACATGCAATTTCCGAGTCCCGGTCGGCACCTGCGGCTTCCTGCGCGTGCGCGCCTCGGCGAGCTTGCGCTTGCGCTCCAGCTCGAGCGCCTCGCGGCGGCGGTGCAGCTCGCGGCGCTGCGCGCGCACGCCGTCGATGCGCGCGCGCCGCGCCGCCAGCTCGCGCCCTGCCGCCGCGCCGGCCAGCCGCCGCGCCTCCGCCGCTGCGCCGAACCGAACCGTTTATTCGTCGACATAGGAATGTAAAATAAATAGATAAATATCTTCGCGCAATTCCCAATACGGGGGTAGACAGAGGTCAAGTCTGGACGGATAGTCAAGTCCCTTCGACACACCTTCCACGGAAGGTATTTTCGGAACAACGTGACAGGTGGTGAGACCGTCGTACATAAGAATGTACATTCGTTTATCGATAGTCGTTTTTAATCCTTCGTAATGAGATCCCTCCAACGGAGGAGAAACGGGCGAAAGAAACTCCGGAGGTATCCTCTGTTTTGGATCATTTTTTTTTTACAATACACATACCCCATAGCAGAATACCATATGGCATTGTGCTATGGAGGTAACAAAATAAACAAGTCTAGCCGTTTGTTCATCAGTTAAGAATCTTATTTTGCTTACAGCATATGCTGCAGACTCACTCGCAAGTTGGAATATATGGGGGCCACATTGAAACTTTGCGTCAAGTGTTATTCCAAGAAAAACAGCGGTTTTTCAACAGTGGTAGAGCCACGCATCAGCTTTTGTTGTTGCATGAATGGGCCGGCTTGACCGGGGAAGTACCACGACCTCACAGAATACCGGCGTGAAGTAGAAGTCTAACAAACTTCTACCTTTCGTCTGGTGAGTGCAGGTAACCGGAATCCCACATACCCCTCTCCCAAGGCCGGCAACGCATCGACTATGCCTCTGATATTGCGGATATTCATGGGCGGCGGTAATCACTTAACATCACGTAAGCCACCTGCTCGTTTGCCTCCCTTTTCCATAAAAAAATGTACTTTGACCTAATACCTAGCAAATACTTAATAAAAAAAATACTGACAAATAAAATTTTAAGTTTTAGTTACAAATACTCAATAGAGCATAAAGAAGATATACAGCACCATTGTGAATAAATAAGAGTGCGATGTAAGCACAATGATTGTTTTAAAAAAGTTATATACATTATTATTAAATAAGAGTTACATTTTAGCCAGCCATTTCCAGGGCCGCAATTCTATACAACTGTGCACCTATGCCAACAAGGGTTAGGACGTCCCCCCAAGGGGACGCACACCAGTTCGTCCCCGTTGGTCTGGAATGCAGCAAGCAAAGCGGGGATGGGTACCCATGTTAGAGGAGGCGTGAAAGATATGACGAATGAGCTCAATGAAATAATGAATGAAAGACTATTAAATGTTGTATGTTTGTCGGAAACCAAACCAAGGGGCAGTAATACCGAGGAGCTCTCTGATGAGGGAGAGCGAGAGCGCCTGCCGCGGGGAGCCTGCCGCGGGGAGCCTGCTGCTGCCGTGCTCTCAAGTTGGTCGATGTTATGACTAAATACGAATTCTAGATTTGCTTAGAGGAAACGAAAGAAGTGTTGTATGTGGTGCTTTGACTTGATGGGTTGGTACCGCTCGACCAGGATATGCGTAGGTGCTTGGAAATTTTGGTGATAAAAGGGTTTACGATACTGGCAAGGTAATACTGGCCGTACGTATGCAAGGAAAAGGGTTTCATTGTGGCAAACACTGTTTGACAAAATTAAAATCCATATGTATACTAGAGAAAGTAAAATGAGAGAAGAGATCGTAAAGAAGAAAAAAGCATGGTTACTACTTTGCCTCAAGTAATGATAAGAATATGAGAGAGAAGATGAAAGAAAGATGTCTTTCGTGAACGTAAAGCTGCTGGAGGTTCACGAAAGCACTTATTGAAGAAGTGCGTAAAAGGTGTAGAATGGAAGCAGACGAAAGGTTGTCGCACATCTTCTGGGAAAACCCCAAGTTCTTCTGAAAAGAGGTTGGGAGGGCCCGAAGTGGTGCGACAGCCTTAAGAATGAACTGAGTACTTTCGGGAACCAATGAAGTCCTTTCATAAAAATAGGACGTCATGCAGCGATGGAGTGAGTTTTGTAGAGAAATGTATGCGAGCGATGATCTTAGTACTTCACCAAGAGGAGGTGAAGCCGTGACTGGTACACCAGACTCGGACTTAGGACACTTAGGACATCAGTATGTAAGATATTGAATATGCGATTTGAAGCTTGGAAATGTCGTCAAGCTCCAGGACTAGATAGAGTTACTGCTAAAATGGTTGTGCATTGCGTTGCACTGCCTCGCGTCAGACACAGCTTTTCTTACTGCTGTGCAATTTATACAGGCGGACGGGGGATGTCCCGGATGATTGGCGATCTGCAGTCATTGTTCCTTTACATGAAGGTAAAGGTTCACATTTTGACTGCGTTTGCTATCGGGCGATTAGCTTAACTAGTTTAGAAAATAAAGTTTAGTCGAAGGTTTTGACGAGTAGGATGCAAGAGAAATCGGAAAGATTTTTATGGGAGGCACAATGCTGAATTGAACCTGGAAGAGGATGCACGGATCGAATGTTTTCTCTCGGCATGGTCACGGAATAACTTCTGGCTGCTAACCAGAAGATTACCTGTGCTTTTGTGGATCTTGAGAAAGCATTCGATACGGTAGTAAAGATGAAATGGGAACTTTTCATGGTGAGCATGGGTCATAGCTATGGGCTGTGCAGTCACTTTACTATGACTGCAAAGCCTGTGTGCAGGTAGGGCATGACCTGGTAACAGACGTAAAACAGCGTTCTGTCATGTCTTACTGACTGTTCATACTGTATCTGGACAGCTATTCAAAAGCTAAAAGATAGTCGTTTGGGTGTGAAATTGGGTGACATGAAATAAAATTGTCCGCCTTATGCCGATGATGCAGTGCTTATTGTACCATCAGAGGCAGAACTGTAGGCATTTGTCACGTGTATGAAAGATGATTGTGAAATTATAGATAAAGAGGACTTAGAAATGGACAGGCGTGTGGCTGCCGGGAATAAAGTCAACGGTGCCCTGACTGCGTTAGTGCACAGGCAAGGTATAGTGAAAAGTGCACGCCTTTTGATACATAACTCTGTGCTGGTTTCTGGAGCCGAATTTGTTTTATTCTCAGCAGTTACGCTAAAGCTACCAGCATATTTTCACGCATAAACTATTATTATATTGAGCTTTTGTCAGAATTCCGTCTTTATTAAATAAAATATATTTTTATATCGTAACCTGAATAACTTCTATGTGTCCACCTATGTAGAAATCTTGTAAGAAAGATATTTCTTATGATAATATATTTTTGCATTAACATCCACTTTATCAATGTTAAACCAAATATTTAAGATAAACATACTGTCTTAAATATTTGGTTTGGGAAACTTCTTATTTCTAATTTTATATTAGGCATGCTTTTGGATTTATAGCTATATCTGATTTAAAATACTTTCTGTTACAGAAGACTTCTACTTCACGCCGGTATTCTGTGAGGTCGTGGTACTTCCCCGGTCGAGTCGGCCCATGCATGCAACAACAAAAGCTGATGCGTGGCTCTGCCACTGTTAAATACAAATGCACGAGAAGTACCTATTTACATAAATGGTATCAATAAAAAAATCTTCTTTTCTATCAACTGACTAAAAAATAAATAAATATCTAGATGGTGACATCATCAAATACATTGCTCTAATCCCAAAGTGAGTAGGTAAGGCATAATGCAGAAAAAGTGGTTTTCTGCAAAGACCTGTCCGGGAAACGAACCTGGACTTCAGAGCTGCCGACACCTTGTAAACCGGTGTGTATGCCGTTAAGTTACGCCAGTCTATGTTATTACTCTTTTACGGGTATTTTGAGGATTCGATATCCGAGATTGTCAACCCACCTTGGGCGTCAGCATCCGGGGTTGCCTGTTCAGCAGCTCTCGCTATTGTTTCGGCAAGTTTCTCCGCTTCCTCTCTTTCCCTCCTTTGATATTCCTCCAGCTGCTCCCGGAGGCTTTGGTTTTCTTGTTCCTGGTAACAAATTAAAAAAATAATCATGAAGTATTCGAAAAAATAATTTTTTTTTAAACCATTCCATACATTTGGCATGGTATAAAAAACATTTGTAGCAATAGAACAATGAACTATTAGCACTTATAGTCCAATGAATTATGAAGAATGTGTGTTAGCTTCGAAGCCGCCAATCTTGTATGACCTCCGGCTCGAGCCAAATCGCATGAGCTGCGAGGTGATCTCCTGCTCGCGCAGCTGCAGCAGCGCCAGCTGTGCAGTGCTGCACACGCACAGGCACAGGCACACACTGGGCTCACCATGTCGAACTGCTTGTTCTCGAGCTGCATGAGCTGCGAGATGATCTCTGCTCGCGCAGCTGCAGCAGCGCCAGCTGTGCAGTGCCGCACACGCACAGCACAGGCACACACTGGGCTCACCATGTCGAACTGCTTGTTCTCGAGCCGCATGAGCTGCGAGATGATCTCTGCTCGCGCAGTTGCAGCAGCGCCAGCTGTGCAGTGCCGCACACGCACAGGCACAGGCACAGGCACACACTGGGCTCACCATGTCGAACTGCTTGTTCTCGAGCCGCATGAGCTGCGAGATGATCTCTGCTCGCGCAGCTGCAGTAGCGCCAGCTGTGCAGTGCTGCACACGCACAGGCACAGGCACAGGCACACTGGGCTCACCATGTCGAACTGCTTGTTCTCGAGCTGCATGAGCTGCGAGATGATCTCGCTCGCGCAGCTGCAGCAGCGCCAGCTGTGCAGTGCCGCACACGCACAGGCACAGGCACACACTGGGCTCACCATGTCGAACTGCTTGTTCTCGAGCTGCATGAGCTGCGAGATGATCTCTCTGCTCGCGCAGCCGCAGCAGCGCCAGCTGTGCAGTGCTGCACACGCACAGGCACAGGCACACACCGGGCTCACCATGTCGAACTGTTTGTTCTCGAGCTGCATGAGCTGCGAGATGATCTCCTGCTCGCGCAGCTGCAGCAGCGCCAGCTGTGCAGTGCTGCACACGCACAGGCACAGGCACAGGCACACTGGGCTCACCATGTCGAACTGTTTGTTCTCGAGCTGCATGAGCTGCGAGATGATCTCTCTGCTCGCGCAGCTGCAGCGCCAGCTGTGCAGTGCCGCACACGCACAGGCACAGGCACAGGCACAGGCACACACTGGGCTCACCATGTCGAACTGTTTGTTCTCGAGCTGCATGAGCTGCGAGATGATCTCCTGCTCGCGCAGCTGCAGTAGCGCCAGCTGTGCAGTGCTGCACACGCACAGGCACAGGCACACACTGGCTCACCATGTCGAACTGCTTGTTCTCGAGCCGCATGAGCTGCGAGATGATCTCTGCTCGCGCAGCTGCAGCAGCGCCAGCTGTGCAGTGCCGCACACGCACAGGCACAGGCACACACCGGGCTCACCATGTCGAACTGTTTGTTCTCGAGCCGCATGAGCTGCGAGATGATCTCTGCTCGCGCAGCTGCAGCAGCGCCAGCTGTGCAGTGCCGCACACGCACAGGCACAGGCACACACTGGGCTCACCATGTCGAACTGCTTGTTCTCGAGCTGCATGAGCTGCGAGATGATCTCCTGCTCGCGCAGCTGCAGCAGCGCCAGCTGTGCAGTGCTGCACACGCACAGGCACAGGCACACACTGGGCTCACCATGTCGAACTGCTTGTTCTCGAGCTGCATGAGCTGCGAGATGATCTCCTGCTCGCGCAGCTGCAGCAGCGCCAGCTGTGCAGTGCTGCACACGCACAGGCACAGGCACACACTGGGCTCACCATGTCGGACTGCTTGTTCTCGAGCTGCATGAGCTGCGAGATGATCTCTCTGCTCGCGCAGCTGCAGCAGCGCCAGCTGTGCAGTGCCGTACACGCACAGGCACAGGCACACTGGGCTCACCATGTCGAACTGCTTGTTCTCGAGCTGCATGAGCTGCGAGATGATCTCCTGCTCGCGCAGCTGCAGCAGCGCCAGCTGTGCAGTGCTGCACACGCACAGGCACAGGCACACACTGGGCTCACCATGTCGAACTGCTTGTTCTCGAGCTGCATGAGCTGCGAGATGATCTCTGCTCGCGCAGCTGCAGCAGCGCCAGCTGTGCAGTGCTGCACGCACAGGCACAGGCACAGGCACACTGGGCTCACCATGTCGAACTGCTTGTTCTCCGAGCTGCATGAGCTGCGAGATGATCTCCTGCTCGCGCAGCTGCAGCAGCGCCAGCTGCAGTGCTGCACACGCACAGCACAGGCACACTGGGCTCACCATGTCGAACTGCTTGTTCTCGAGCTGCATGAGCTGCGAGATGATCTCCTGCTCGCGCAGCTGCAGCAGCGCCAGCTGTGCAGTGCCGCACACGCACAGGCACAGGCACACTGGGCTCACCATGTCGAACTGCTTGTTCTCGAGCTGCATGAGCTGCGAGATGATCTCCTGCTCGCGCAGCTGCAGCAGCGCCAGCTGTGCAGTGCTGCACACGCACAGGCACAGGCACACACTGGGCTCACCATGTCGAACTGCTTGTTCTCGAGCTGCATGAGCTGCGAGATGATCTCTGCTCGCGCAGTTGCAGCAGCGCCAGCTGTGCAGTGCTGCACACGCACAGGCACAGGCACACACCGCTCACCATGTCGAACTGCTTGTTCTCGAGCTGCATGAGCTGCGAGATGATCTCCTGCTCGCGCAGCTGCAGCGCCAGCTGTGCAGTGCCGCACACGCACAGGCACAGGCACACTGGGCTCACCATGTCGAACTGCTTGTTCTCGAGCTGCATGAGCTGCGAGATGATCTCCTGCTCGCGCAGCTGCAGCAGCGCCAGCTGTGCAGTGCTGCACACGCACAGGCACAGGCACACACTGGGCTCACCATGTCGAACTGCTTGTTCTCGAGCTGCATGAGCTGCGAGATGATCTCCTGCTCGCGCAGCTGCAGCAGCGCCAGCTGTGCAGTGCTGCACACGCACAGGCACAGGCACACACTGGGCTCACCATGTCGAACTGCTTGTTCCTCGAGCTGCATGAGCTGCGGATGATCTCCTGCTCGCGCAGCTGCAGCGCCAGCTGTGCAGTGCTGCACACGCACAGGCACAGGCACAGGCACACACTGGGCTCACCATGTCGAACTGCTTGTTCTCGAGCTGCATGAGCTGCGAGATGATCTCCTGCTCGCGCAGCTGCAGCAGCGCGCGCCGCTCGTCGCGCGGCTCGGCCTCGCGCTGGTCGCGCACTTTCTCCCAGTCCTGCGAATGTCGGGGGTGTGAGAAAATAATCGATTAGGAAAACATCGATTTTTAAATTTAAATATAAATATCTTCACGCAATTCCCAATACAGGGGTAGACAGAGGTCAAGTCTAGACAATTAAGTCCCTTTGAGCCACCATCCACCGAAGATATTTTCGGGACAACGTGACAGGTGGTGAGCCCGTCGCCGTCTTTATGTCCAAGCCAACGTTATGTAATTAGTACATAATTTTTTTTAAAAACTCACCGGATCGAACTCGGGTCTCTTGGCTCGAAATTTAAATCGTTATTTAATTTCAAAATCACATTATTATTCTATTTATTAATGCCAAAAATCGATTAATTAAAAATCTACTTTTGTTCACTGTTCAATTTACAACCACTTTTAGAATTCACAGATTCTGGCACCTTGATAAATATGGATTCGGAGTTTTTCACAATCATAAAAGCCGGTTACCTGCTCAGCCTCAATCCGCTGCATCTCGAGCGTGAGGGATGTGTCTGCGAGACGCTCTTGTTCCTGCAAGATGAGCTGCATATTCCGCGCTCGCTCCTCGTACAGCTGTACGGCCGCCATCTAAAAATACTTCATCAGCTGGTACACCTGAATCAAATTAAAGAGGAAGCGACACCGCTCCAGGTGTGTAACGAGCCTACTATTATATACTAACGTTATATTTCAAAATTAACAGTAAAAGCTCTTTATTTACCCCGCCAGGGTACATGTTCCATAAATATGCCGCGAATACAAAAACCGTGAATACGGAATGGTAATTTTTTTTGGAATTATAGGGGATACGTTCCTAGGTGACAAAAGAAAACAAATACATAAAAAATCAATTTAGTCGAAGTTTTTTAAACCTTTTAATTAATTATCTTAGGGCTTAGGCAACGGTTTGAAGAATTTTGTAATTTTTTCTTGCTTGACAATTTTTAAAAGCTCCAACCATTCATACTAATACGCAGCAGTCGCATTTGTATATATTGTTCATAAATAATCTCGTTTATTATGTTTTGCTGAGGACATGAAGATATTCGCTAATATTTCGTCACAAGAGGATGATATATCACTTCAGAATGATCTTTTGAGATTGGAGGAGTATTGTACGATTAACAAGCTTGATCTTAATCCATCTAAATGCGTCGTAGTTACATATTCTCGAAAGCGTAATATGATTCTATTTGACTATCCCCTCAAAGGTCAAATGCTAAAGAAAGAGTATGCTGTTCGAGACCTAGGTGGTGATTCAAAATTAATATTTAATGAAAATGTTGACAATATCCAAAGCAAGGGCATCCAAGGCATTAGTTTTGTTATGCGTACTGCGAAATAGTTCAACAATATAAAAACTATTAACATTTTGTACTGCACTTATGTTCGCAGTTTCCTTAATATGCTTCGCAGATCTGGAACCCGTTATACAACACCTACGTTTCACGGATTGAGAACTTTCAACAAAAATTCCTGCATTATCTCTGCTATCGTAGTCATACAAGGTATCGTTCTGAAGACTGCCTATCTTTATGCAAGCAACATCATCTGCTACCTCAGGCTAAGCGTCGTGAGATTGCTGACATATTATTCTTGATTAAAATTGCTACAAGTAGCGTAGACTGTCCTGAACTTCTCTCACAAATTTCACTAAGAACTCTTGCTTTGAATCTCAGAAAGAATACTCTAATTTATTTACCGGCTGTATCAACTAATTATTGGAAAAATACATTTATGTGGCGAACTTGTAACAGTTTTAATAATTTTTGCAAAAAATATGATTTTTAGATCTGTTCAATACTGGTTATGCCTAGGAAAGATGATTATATTTTTTTAATGAATAATTAGTGTAAGCAATATTTTCTGCCCTTGTCTCGCTTTTTTGCATTTACATATATGAATTTTATTGTTTTTCATTTTCTTATTAGATGTGTGCTTTAGTGTTTATAATAACGAATCATTGTTATTTATTTAGTTGCTATTTGTGAAAACCTGTTATTGGCTTTTAAGTTGTTATTTTGTTTGTTAAGTTATGTATTAAATAAGCTGTTGGTTTTCCATAAATAAATAAATAAATGAATCTCAAAGCTCTTAAACCTTCACTAAGATTTCTCAAATCAAATGTCACGTTTTCAAATCAAATGCTTGTTGAAGCCACTTTTTCAATGGGCTGTAAATTTTACATTTTCTCTAAGACGATTTCAGTGAAATCTTCATCTTACGATTCAAGAAATTCCTGAATGTTTTTTTTATAGAAAAGGGAGGCAAACGAGCAGGTGGCTCACGTGATGGTAAATGATTACCGCCGCCCATGAACACCCGCGGTGTGTGTGCCACCGGTTACCTGCACTCACCAGACGAAACGCAGAAGTTTGTTAGACTTCTACTTCACGCCGGTATTCTGTGAGGCCTTGGTAATTCCCCGACCGAGCGGGCCCATTCATGCAACAACAAAAGCAGATGCGTGGCTCTACCACTGTAAATGTCACTTAATTCTGTCCGTTCGAACCCATCACGTCCTATTTCATTGGCGATTTCGGCTATGTTTGCAGTTAAAGTTTGAACTTGCACAGATTCTTCGCCATTTTCCTGCGGTAAATAGCAGGCCACAGTTTTTTCAAGCATGACATCAATGTTCAATGATTCTTTTATGTTAACGCTGCATTTCGCTATTTCAAAATTCTTTCAGTATTTCTTAATGTTCATATCAGGATTACATTCCATATTATCCAATATGATTTCGAAGGTGCGTCTAACGAGCTTAATGGCCTGGATTATTCTTTGGTCCATAGGTTAAAGCAAAACCGTCGTGTTGGAAGGTAGAAATGTCACTTTTATATTTGGATGCAGTTTCAAGTTCGTGAGAATGACCTGATGTATTGTCCAAAACTGGAAGTTTTTTTTGAAACTGCAAGAAATTCTAGTTTTTTTTATAAGTTTCAAATTAAAAAAAAAACACACAATTCCGGAACCAGTCACAAAAAATAGCGCTAGTGACCCACGCTTTTTTAATAGCACGCCTAAAAACAGCTGGTTGCAGGTTGTCCTTGTTTAGATTTTTTTTTGAAGCCCGAGGATTAAACGATCTGTAAAGCATCAGTGGCTTAATGACACATTCACCAGATGCATTAGAACATAGCAGCAGTGTAACTCTATACTTTGCTGTCTTAAATCCAGGAGCAGACTTTTCGCTTTCAGAAATGTACTGTGAAATTGTATTTGGCATTGTCTTCTAAAATAGTGCAATGTATCTTCCATCAGCTTCCAGGTTTGCAAATTCCTCTTGATATCGTTCTGCTGCAGCAGTACCTGCAGATGCTGCTTGCCCAACTATTTTAATCCAATGATTGTCTCATCTTAAATTTATTGTACAAACCTTCCGATGCTTTAAATCCTCCATCTATACATTCACCACTACGACTTCCATTCAGGTTAAAGACGCTTTGCCTTCTACCGGACCATTGGACCATTAAGGGGCACTATTTTTTGGGTTGCGATCTTCATCCATAATGATAACGCCACTTCCATTTAGTCTATTGCAAGATTACGAACAATTTTCGCTGAGAGAGAAGTTGAAGCTACAGACGACCTGATTATATCTTGGGATTTTATATCAATCGTACAGTTGATTCGTTTAAACGGAATGCGTGTGATAAATGCAAATGACTAAAATGCGTAAACGATCAAGAATTTCAATTTTCGTTTCGAAACTAGTTTCTCATTTTTTAGGTTATAAAAAAAAAAGATATCTTCACGCAATTCCCAAAACAGACAGTAGACAGAGGTCTGGTCTAGACCATTAAGTCCCAACGACCCACATTCCACCAAAGATGTTTTCGGGACAACGTTACAGGGGGTCAGCCCGTCGCCGTCTTAATGTCCAAACCAACGATATAATTCGTACATAAGTTTTTTGAAAAACCCATTGGTACGAGCCTGCCACCTGGGGATTGATCTCAGATCTCTTGACTCTAAATTCCGACTAACCAACCTCTCGGCTATCGTGACTTAATATCTTTTTAGGTTGATCTTATAAATAGGAAAAGGCGGTAGAGACGTGTTACTCGATTACAATCTTTGTAAGAAATGTGAAAGACGAAACAATAAAACACGCAAAGCTCCTTTTACCATAGAGCGGAACAGCGAGATTTCAAAATATACTTTATCTTTTTTAGCAATAAGGTTGCTTTCCTTCTGTTTGTTTACATTCTCAAAAACAGCGATCGAATGGAAGGCGGCTTATGTCGAAGTCCTAGGCGATATCATTTAACATCATACTTTAGACAGAGTTGTAATAAGATCTATTTTAATTTTTTATTAGTCCATTTGACGGCATCTACATAGGATATTGGATTAGATACCTATTGGAATCCTTTTATTATTATGTATGTACTTATTATAATCGCGAATAATGAATTTTTTGCCGCGAATATAGTGAAAACGCGCCTGAAGGAAGAACGAATCAGGAGCTTTTATTGTACAAAACATTGTTTAAAAAAGTGTAACGTCATTCAAACATTCATAGAACAGCGCTCTCATGAATGAGCGAGAAATGTATGTTATAGGTGGTCGGAGTAAATAAATATAAATAAATAAATAAATACATACATACATAAATACATACATATATAGATAGGGACAACATCACATACATTGCTCTGATCTAAATGTAAGATGCTAAAGCACTTGTGGTAGGGGAATCAGAAACAACGGAGGCACCGCGAACAGTCAGATTCGAGAAAACGTTGTAAGCAAAGTATTGGGGTAATTGACCGAAACAATGACACCTTCCACCGAAAATATTTACGCGATAACGTGACAGGTGGTGAGCCCGTCGCCATATTTATGTCCAAACCAACGATATAATTCGTACATAAGTTTTTGAAAAAACCCATTGGTACGAGCCTTGCCACCTGGGGATCGAACACGGGTCTTTTGACTCGAAATTCCGACCACTCAACCATAAACACTCGGATATCGTGACTTTTTTTAAGTATATTTTTTGAGAAAGATAATATGGTTACTGGGACTGCGGACATATTGCTGGTATAGCGACTCCTTTTAATGACCCATTTATCCCATGCACATGTTGCAACACAAAGATATCAACGAAGTCTAACACAATGAACATGACTTTGAACAAGGACACCAAATTACTCCTTGTATTATTTAGATTTATTTTGTTTATTTTTTTATTTTTTAAATATTTTTTTATTTATTAATTATTATTTTTTTATATAGAGAAGGGAGGCAAACGAGCAGGTGGCTCACGTGATGGTAAGTGATTACCGCCGCCCGTGAACACTCGCAATACCAGATGCATAGCAGATGCGTTGTCGGCCTTAGAGTGCTGTCGGCCGAATTATTTAAACATTAAGGCGTGTCCATGTTATATACGAACGTGTAAGTACCTAAAATAACTCTACCTACTCCGACCCATAGAACCCCTTCCTTGAGAACCTCTTCCTTGTCCCACTTATCAGCTGAACTTCTTTGAACAACGCGTCAATTGGTGAGCCTGTCACCGTCTCAGTGCCCAAGCCAAAGTTACAATTAACTTAACATTAATAAACATTTATATAAAACACCCATGACTCGTGTAAAACATTCTTATTAATATTTCTTCAAAAATGCCATAAGTACACCACGTATTAACAGCATGCAAGGAAATCAACGTACCTTGCTGGTGCGATCGACGAGCGGCTCGCCGGGCCGCGCGGCCGCGGCGGCGGGGGCGGGCGCGGGCGCGGGCGGCGCCGGGTTCAAATCCGACCAATTCGGGTAGTCGATCTCTCCTGTAATATGGAGGACCCATACAGCCACTGGAGCCTAGGAGTTCCATTGTACTCATTCTGAGTGATAACGGCGTACGAAAGTGCGTTAACTTACTCTCGTTGTCGTAATGGACGACAAGGGAAGGAGCCTTGAAAATGCCAAAGGCTACCAACTGGTAAGTCACGATAGCCGAGTGGTTGGACGGATGGAATTTCGAGTCGAGAGACCCGAGTTAGATCCCCAGATGGCAGGCTGGTACCAATGGGGTTTTTCAAAAACCTATGTACGAATTATATCGTTGGCTTGGACATAAAGACGGCGACGGGCTCACCACCTGTCACGTTGTCCCGAAAATACCTTCGGTGGAAGGTGGGTCGAAGAGACTTAATTGTCTAGACTAGATCTCTGTCTACCCCTGTATTGGGAATTGCGTGAAGATATTTATTTATTTTAGCAACTGGTGCAAGGTAAACTCAGAAAATTACCAAAAAATAATATAGCTGACCTTGTAACTGACACGTGTCTATGCTGATAGGTATTAGAAGCTCATCAACTGCTGAACCCAGGAGGACCCCGAGGTTTCGGACGCTAAGGAGGTAGATGCGTCCGCATTCCGGCGCATTTAGCCAGGAGGGAGAGGGACAGGATATATTCTTACACGAGGAGAGACTGCCGAGCAGAGCGAGAGACTGCAGAGCGTGTGGGGTCGCGAATGTGTGCAAAAGCGTTCCCGTAGATTTGCCAACATGCGGCGAAGGCGGATCGCCGTGGGGTTTTAGGTTTTAGTGCGAGCCCGACATTACCACCTTTGCCTCTTAAGGGGTATACGTAAGGAAATTCCCCCCTCCCCCCACCACGTATAAATAAAAAAAATGGTCCTCTCCAGTCCTGTGTCGATTGCATCCATCGACACCCTGCAACTTTGTGCTGGTCGTGACTCAGTGTGTGGGGGGGGGGTGTCGGATTCGCCTACCTTACGTTTGCTTGCCCATTGCCTCTACAGCGTACAGACTCTTACGGCTGTCAGTTACCCTACTTCTGCTGCGGAGTCCTCCCTACAGAATCTATCAGTTTTATCAGAGGATTCGTCAAAATTGCTACACACGGACTGCGGAGTGACCATCGCCATGGCCTGTCATATATTAAAAAATATATCTTCACGTCATTCCCAATTCAAGGGTCTAGACAAATAAGCCTTTTCGCCCACCTTTCAACGGAGACATTTTTTCAACCAAACGATATACAAATTTCAATCAATCGTACAGAGTTTTTAATAAACTCATTGGTACGAGCCCGGTACCCGGGGATCGAATTCCGGTCTCCTGACACGAATCTCTATCACCCAAACACTCGGCTAACGGCCGGAAACGCATTTGCTATTCCTCTGGTATTGCGGGTGTTCACGGGCGGCGGTAATCACTTACCATCACGTGAGCCACCGGCTCGTTTGCCTCCCTTTCCTATAAAAAAAAAACGTGACAGAGAAAAGACTTCATTGTGTAACGTGAAATGCTTACCTAACATGTCATCAAGAGCGCAGTCCAGACTGGGCGGGACGGCCTGGGGGTTGGTGGTGAAGGCCGGGTACTTGAGCAGCCAGTCCTCGTAGCCGCCCCACAGCGCCAACGGCGGCCGCGCGTACTGCACCTTCACGTCCCACTGCGAACAAACGTACAGTCAAATAAATTAATAGATATATAGATAGATAGGGACAACATCACTTAAGTTGCTCTGATACCAAACTAAGCAGCTGAAGCACGCGTGTTATGGAATAGAAAACAACAAAGACACCACAAACACCGAGAAAATGTAGAATTAATAAAAATACCCTTCCCACCTTCGGTGGAAGATGGGTCGAAGGGACTTAATTGTCTACACTAGACCTCTGTCTACCACTGTATTGGGAATTGCGTGAAGATATTAAAAAAAATATATCTTCACGCAATTCCCAATACAGGGGTAGACAGAGGTCTAGTCTAGACAATTAAGTCCCTTTGACCCGCCTTTCGCCGAAGATATTTACGGGACAACGTGACAGATGGTGAGTCCGTCGCCGTCTTTATGTCCAAGCCAACGATATAATTCGTGCATAAGTTTTTGAAAAACCCATTGGTACAAGCGTGCCACCTGAGGATCGAACTCGGGTCTCTTGACTCGAAATCCCGAGCACCCAACAACTCGGCTATCGTGACTTAACAAACACCTAGATCCGAGAAAATGTAGAAATAAAAAAATAAAATAAATATATTCATGAAATTCCCAATAAAAGGTAGACAGAGGTCTACATAATTAAGTTCTTTTGAACACACCTTCCACAAAAGACATTTTTTTGGGACAATGTTACTGGTGGTGAGACCGTTGCAGTCTTTATGTTCAAGCCAACGATATAAATCGCACATAGGTTTTTGAAATAACCCATTGATAAGAGCCTCCCACCAGGGTATCGAACTCATGTCTCTTGATTCGGATTCCGATCACCCAACCACTACTCCGTTTTCGTGACTATAAGGACTATGACTAAGGACTTAGTTCAAGAAAAAAAAATACTAGGAATAGAAGTTGTCTTTTCCAACCAGATGAAACAAGCTTAAATATATTTTTTTACCTTGAGGAGTATAGTTTTCAGCAGGTGTAAAGGTTTGCCTGGTATGACGGCTGTACTGTTCCAGTCCAGCATCACGATGAGCTCCATGGCAGCTCGTTCTGCCCACACCAGTTTCGATGCTGACGGGAGTTTCTGCTCCAGAGCATGAGCCGATAGCCTGATGGAGTTAACAAACCATTTTAAAAAAATATAAATATATTCAAGGAATTCCCTATACAGGGGTAGACAGAGGTCTTGTCTAGACAATTAAGTCTCTTTGACCCACCTTCCACCGAAGATATTTTCGGGACAACTATTTGAAATACTTTTTTTAACTAATGGAATTGTCTTCAGTGTCATCAACATTCAACACATTTGATTTTTAAAATTTATATATGATGTTTTTGAAATATTTAAATTATTATATTTTAACCAGGAAATTACAGATTTTAATGGGTCATTACAATCATTTTTAATAATAATAATAAAATCTTTATTTGTTCCTTCTCACATATAACTTAAATGCCCACATTTAGTTTTAACAATTATACTTTACTTTGCTTATCTTCATGCACAATCCCTGACATGGTAGCCAGAAAGAACAGTTTTAACAATTATAAAACATTTATTCTAAATGAGAGGGACTGGTGCACGTTGTAGGTTTTACAAAACCTGAGTTACAAGTCACTAGGTTCCCACTTCTCTGCAAGGATATATTATGATCTGAAGTCACTTGACATTTTGTATCTAGCCCTACAACAAGGTCTTAGGATCGGTTTAACAACTAGAATACAAGTATATAGGGTGTGTAAAAGTAAAGATTGTGTATAATCATATGATAGTCCTTTTAGCCAATTTATTACGATTCTTTTGCAGTGAAAAGTAGGTAGTGAATAAATTGATAATCTTTTATTTTATTTATAAGTCACGATAGCCGAGTGGTTGGGTGGTCGGAATTTCGAGTCAATAGACCCGAGTTCGATCCCCAGTTGGTAGGCTCGTACCAATGGGTTTTTCAAAAACTTATGTACGAATATCGTTGGCTTGGACATAAAGGCGGCGACGGGCTCACCACCTGTCACGTTGTCCCGAAAAATATCTTCGGTGGAAGGTGGGTCAAAGGGACTTAATTGTCTAGACTTGACCTCTGTTTACCCCTGTATTGGGAATTGCGTGAAGATATTTTATTTTTATTTTATTTTATTTTATTTAACGTATTGTACAAGTACACATTTTGTGTTTGTGTTACGTCATTAGATACTACTATTGAAATGTCATCAGCATAAAGAAAACATTGATGTGGTAGATTTGGCAAGTCATTAATGTAAAGAATAAACGATAATGGTCCAAATATACTGCCTTGGGAAACACCGAATTATTTTAGGACTTTATTTAGATTTGTAAATTAATGTTTCTTGTTTATAATCTATTATCATCAATATGTCAGTCTGTTTCTTTTGAAAAGCAATAACAGTATGCCATTAATACTACTATAATATTAGAAAAGTAACTGTCTGTGTGTCTGCCTTTTGCTTTCATTTTTTTTTGAGAATGGATCTTGATAGTGAATGAAAGATAAATAAATTAGTACATAAATTCACAGGGAAAATGTCATATACATTGTTCTGATCC
The DNA here is from genome assembly GCA_029286605.1 of Sericinus montela. Taxonomy (NCBI): domain Eukaryota; kingdom Metazoa; phylum Arthropoda; class Insecta; order Lepidoptera; family Papilionidae; genus Sericinus; species Sericinus montela. The sequence goes on along the minus strand of JAGSMR010000063.1, from coordinate 1,201,270 downwards.
ATGCACAACAGCTTTTGCACTTGTATTATGGAATTTGAAACAATAAAGGTATTAAAAGAGATAGAGATAGAAATAGAGAGAGAGAGAGATCCGAGAAAATGTAGGAAAAATGATTCCTACATTGTCCCAACTGGGAATTGAACCCGAGATCTTATAGCTTGCAATATCGTGAAAACCAGTGTGTAAGCCACTCGTCCTTAGAGGTTTAAAGTTTACTTTCCTTTTTCATTATCTTTTAAAATATTTAAATGTCTTCACGCCATTACCGATACAGGGGTAGACCAAGGTCAAGACAATACCAAGAAAATATATTTGGGACAATGTGACCGATGGTGATTCCGACACCTTCTTTATCCCCATGTCAACCATATAAGTCTTACATAAGTTTTTAAAAACACCCATTGGTAAGAGCCTGCCACCTGGAGATCAAACTCGGGCCTCTTGACCCGAATTCCGATCACCCAACCATTGAGCTATTGTGATCTTTTAAAGTCTTAAAAATTTAAAGGTGATCAGATTTTAGACATGAAATCTGATTACCTTAACAACCTGTAAAACTTCATATTTTAGTAAGTATTACAAGAGAAAGCTTTTTTTTTCATTGGTAATAGAAGAGGAATAAAGAATCCTAAAAAGAACCTTGACTTTTGTATGCATGAATCATAAATAAAATAAAAATAAATATCTTCACGCCATTCCCGATACTGGGGTATAGGCCTTGTCTAGACAATTAAGTCCCTTCGACCCACCTTCGACCGAAGATATTCTGGGATAACATGACAGGTGATGAGCCCGTCGCCGTCTTTATGTTCAAGCCAACGATTAGAATAGTACATAGGTTTTGAAAAAACTCATTGGTACGAGCCTGCCACCAGGAGATTGAACTCGGGTCTGTCAACTTGACCAACCACTGGCTATCGTGACTTTTTTTGTAATTATAAAAATTTGCATGGGATGTTTTTGTAGCATTTCTTTGATGAAACTTGGGATATTAGATTATCAGTGCTTACTGTTGGCAACATCAACAAAAAGTTTTGATTTGTATTTTTTGGTGAATCTCATAAATTGGTCCTTCGTGCTGGATGTAAACCAGCAATCTATGGATGTACAGTCCACAGCAAACGAAAGGGTATACCACCCTCTTTCTTTTTGTAGGTGTTGTTAAGGTGAATAAGATAATCCTGAAAATGCAATTGGCTGCCAGCAGATGAAGAGATAAACTACCTCCTACCGATGATGGGCAGCAGCATCATACACGCAAGTTGTCTGGTACAGCAATTGCCAATCCACTTGCCAAGTATGATTATGGCAAACCCCCCCGTTTTTGGGAGAGGCCATCGCCCTCCAGAGAACTTTTACGAGCCAATTTTTATTTTAATCAAACAAATTTTAACTTTTACGAGATATGTGATGATCATAAACTGACAACAATGTGGAAAGTAGCAATATAATACTAATATAATTTAAAAAACATGATGTCGCTAGCTGTGATGTGCGATTCCCCAGACAGATCAATGTAGAAAATATATTTGGGACAATGTGACCGATGGTGATTCCGACACCTTCTTTATCCCCATGTCAACCATATAAGTCTTACATAAGTTTTTAAAACACCCATTGGTAAGAGCCTGCCACCTGAGATCAAACTCGGCCTTGACCTGAATCTGATCACCCAACCATTGAGCTATTGTGATCTTTTAAAGTCTTAAAAATTTAAAGGTGATCAGATTTTAGACATGAAATCTGATTACCTTAACGACCTGTAAAACTTCATATTTTAGTAAGTATTACAAGAGAAAGCTTTTTTTTTCATTGGTAATAGAAGAGGAATAAAGAATCCTAAAAGAACCTTGACTTTTGTATGCATGAATCATAAATAAAATAAAATAAATATCTTCACGCCATTACTGATACAGGGGTAGACCAAGGTCAAGACAATACCTAGAAAATATATTTGGGACAATGTGACCGATGGTGATTCCGACACCTTCTTTATCCCCATGTCAACCATATAAGTCTTACATAAGTTTTTAAAACACCCATTGGTAAGAGCCTGCCACCTGAGATCAAACTCGGCCTTGACCTGAATCTGATCACCCAACCATTGAGCTATTGTGATCTTTTAAAGTCTTAAAAATTTAAAGGTGATCAGATTTTAGACATGAAATCTGATTACCTTAACAACCTGTAAAACTTCATATTTTAGTAAGTATTACAAGAGAAAGCTTTTTTTTTCATTGGTAATAGAAGAGGAATAAAGAATCCTAAAAGAACCTTGACTTTTGTATGCATGAATCATAAATAAAATAAAATAAATATCTTCACGCCATTACCGATACAGGGGTAGACCAAGGTCAAGACAATACCAAGAAAATATATTTGGGACAATGTGACCGATGGTGAGTCCGACGCCTTCTTTATCCCCATGTCAACCATATAAGTCTTACATAAGTTTTTAAAAACACCCATTGGTAAGAGCCTGCCACCTGGAGATCAAACTCGGGCCTCTTAACCCGAATTCCGATCACCCAACCATTGAGCTATTGTGATCTTTTAAAGTCTTAAAAATTTAAAGGTGATCAGATTTTAGACATGAAATCTTATATCAAACCTTAACGACCTGTAAAACTTCATATTTTAGTAAGTATTACAAGAGAAAGCTTTTTTTTTCATTGGTAATAGAAGAGGAATAAAGAATCCTAAAAAGAACCTTGACTTTTGTATGCATGAATCATAAATAAAATAAAAATAAATATCTTCACGCCATTACTGATACAGGGGTAGACCAAGGTCAAGACAATACCTAGAAAATATATTTGGGACAATGTGACCGATGGTGATTCCGACACCTTCTTTATCCCCATGTCAACCATATAAGTCTTACATAGGTTTTGAAAAAACTCATTGGTACGAGCCTGCCACCTGGAGATTGAACTCGGGTCTGTCAACTTGACCAACCACTGGCTATCGTGACTTTTTTTGTAATTATAAAAATTTGCATGGGATGTTTTTGTAGCATTTCTTTGATGAAACTTGGGATATTAGATTATCAGTGCTTACTGTTGGCAACATCAACAAAAAGTTTTGATTTGTATTTTTTGGTGAATCTCATAAATTGATCCTTCGTGCTGGATGTGAACCAGCAATCTATGGATGTACAGTCCACAGCAAACGAAAGGGTATACCACCCTCTTTCTTTTTGTAGGTGTTGTTAAGGTGAATAAGATAATCCTGAAAATGCAATTGGCTGCCAGCAGATGAAGAGATAAACTACCTCCTACCGATGATGGGCAGCAGCATCATACACGCAAGTTGTCTGGTACAGCAATTGCCAGTCCACTTGCCAAGTATGACGATTATGGCAAACCCTCCCATTTTGGGAGAGGCCATCGCCCTCCAGAGAACTTTTACGAGCCAATTTTTATTTTAATCAAACAAATTTTAACTTTTACGAGATATGTGATGATCATAAACTGACAACAATGTGGAAAGTAGCAATATAATACTAATATAATTTAAAAAAAAAAAACATGATGTCGCTAGCTGTGATGTGCGATTCCCAGACAGATCAATGTAGAAAATATGCTCTTTTTAAAACAATTTCTGGTATTTTTGGTACCTTCTTTGTTTCTGATTGACAATTGCTGCTTACTTTGGTATCAGATCAATGTATGTGATGTTGTCCCTACCTTTGTATATGATCATTTATTAAGTATGTATGTTTTCAACATACATACTTAATATTACTTAACACAGAAAAAATTGTGGAAGCCTAGCTTATTAACACACACAGGCGGCATAAACATATACATACTTAAAAACATGGAGTGTAGCATATCAAATCTTACCCTGCTGCTATGGACCCTTCTGGTATGCTGATACATGCAGGATAGTTAATATGCGACTCCAGAAAGTCATCCTCCGGTCGAGCGTCGAGGATCATGACCTTCAACTTCCCACTCTTCAAGATTGAGTACAGCTGCTCACATTTGATTGTCACTTCGTCTGGACCTGTAGCATATAGTTTTATCATATATTTTTATTATTGTACAAGCTAATTACATCAAAACAATAAAAAATTCGTAACATTATAAGGAATGGAGTAGACAGAGGTCTAGACAATTAAGTCCTTTCAACCCACCTTTCACCGAAAAGATATTTTTTTGGGACAATGTGACAGGTTAATCTGTGGCTGATAGTTAATTGACTCAGGCGTTACTTTGCGGAAATTCATTGTAAAGTTGTTATTGAAAAAATTACTTCGCAACCCTCCGCATGAAAATATAAAAAGGTATATGTTACCTGTTCCGAAGAGAAGAAGAGCACCACCCTCCCTCCCACAGATGCGTGCACTAATTCCGCAGAGGTCTCTGCGGTCGCTCATCGTAGAGTCTACTCGCTTGAGGATGCCTTGTTTTGAGGCGAAACACGTCTCGCGTTTTCGGTGGTGGTATATGTTACCTGGTTTGAGTGTAGTGGTGGTGGTGCATACAGTGGAATTAGTGCACACATCTGTGGAATTAGTGCACGCATCTGTGGAAGGAAGGGTGGTGCTCTTCTTCTCTTCGGACCAGGTAACATATACCTTTTTATATTTTCATGCGGAGGGTTGCGAAGTAATTTTTTCAATAACAACTTTAATCTGTGGCTGTCTTAGTATCCAGCTAGCACTAGGTCTATGTTACGAAAGTAGGTTTGTGGTTACACCCTTACATCCATAACACTGTTACAAGAGTAGATATTAACGCCTTTACCTGGAAGTCCCAAAGGTTGTGGTTGCTCATTTACAACAATAGCTTCTATTGCTTTCTTTCTGTTCTCATCTATCTTCTGTTTAATCAGTTCATTCTCTTTAATGTCATGCAGCCGTTTTGCTTTCTGCTCCTTGGCATACCTGTAATATAAATAAATAATAAATATCTTCACGCCATTTCCTGTGCAGAGGTACACAGAGGTCTAGACCATTAAGTCTTTTCAACCCACCTACCACCAATAACATTTTTGGCACAATGTGACAGGTGGCGAGCCCGTGTCCATCTTTTAGTGCAAGTCAATGACATTACAAATTATATAGATATAGAGAAAAGAAAAATAAAACAATATAATACAAAACATAAGTATCAAAAATTGGATAACAAAAGGCGACCTTATTGCTATATAGCAATTTCTTCCAGGCAACCTCAGGAATTCACTACAAAGAAAAATAATTAACGGGTAGGATGTACATGAAAGCAAGACATAGATAAATAGAAAGTAATAAGAAAAACATACCTTTTGTGAGCAACCATTAGGGCAAAGGGAAATATGAAAGGAAAAGAGGTATTGTCGTAAAGAGCTAAAGAGACAGAAAGGATTCTATGTTTTTAGCCAGTATAATAGAGAGAGGTAAAGAGTTCCACAGCTTAACAGCAACAGCAGTGAAAGATTTATGATAGAAATTAGAGGAATGCATAGGATGTTTGAGGGAGAGGTATTCATAAGAACGTAGAGGGAGGGAATGAGAAGAATAAAGAAATTCAAAACGTTCTTTCAAGTAGGTAGGACTTGATATATTAAATAGGATGCAGTAAAGAGCAGAAAGAATGTGAGTATTCCAGCGAAGACGAATCGGGAGCCACTTGAGCTTATTGCAATATTCTGATACATGGTCAATGGTCATGGTTATGTATACATCATACATAAGTTTCTTAAAAAAACCCATTGCTACAAGCCTTGGGGATTGAACTTGGGTCTCAAGTCAAATTCTGATCATGCAACCACTCGGCAATGGCGACTGATATAGAAGTAACTATAACACTTGAACATTTAAAATATTTATTCATAACGGAGTTTACGTCAAGAAGATGTAACCATCCATCCATGGAAAACTGCCTAAGTCATAGACCAAGTGGTTTATGAGGGTATTATACATAACTAGCTACTATCTACAGCTTTGTTTGGGGGGAAGCCTTTTATTGTACAAATTTTTTTTCTGTGATAGAATTCTATATACTTCATCAGTGTACAAGCTACTTTCATATAACATTTCATCAAAAACAGATAAACCATGAAGGAATAACAGAGAGTTCATTTGACAATATAACAACATTCACATTTATAATATATTAGTATAGATGTCTATCTATAAAAATACCTATAGAGCTATCCTGAACTTAGCCTAGAACATATCTGCCCTTTATTTAAAAATAATTTGCAGGAGACAGCAAGATAACTATTTGGAATCAGAAATGGGCAGGCTAATAGACAAACCATACAACTGCTAGACAGCTAAAGAATCTAACATGTATAAGCAATGTTTTTCATAAGAGTATGGTGAAAAAGAAGCTTAGAATCCACCTGATGGTGGATTATACAACCTGAAAAATATTTTAAAAGGAGATCTTGTACTGTATCAGAGACATTAATTTTCATGTCTTTTTATCACATCAACTATGCTGTAATTCTTAAGCCTTTAAAATTATTACCATAAATATAAGTTTAACATAATATAATAATATATTCATATTGCAAACCGTTCTATAAGGCTATTCTTCAGTTTTTCAGCAGCATCAATAGCTTTATTTGGGTTCTTTGCACCCAGCATATTGTTGTAATAACTTTTTTCTTTAATATATTCCTTGTCCTTGCTGATGAATGCTATAACACGAAGATATTTCATATAATAAACATAAGAATTTTCCTCGTCACCTCTATTACGTTCCTCTTCAGCTTTTTCAAACAATTTTTGAGCTGTTTTGCATAACCTGTGAACAATACTGTGTTTTAAAGTTCTATCTATGTGTTTATATATCTTAATAACTTGAGCTTAGACAAATGAATCTGCTTACATGTTGGCTCTCTTTGATTTCAAATCAGGTACATTGTGTAATTTATCTAAATCTTCAATACATTTTCCTAGATGAAGTTGCAAGCGACGCGTCTCCGTCATTTTGGTAATTTTGATCTTATGGATGTGGATCACCGTCGCTAAAACAGCGTAATAGCACTTGCGTAGCTATTCACTACATTTGGTGTAATTACTCTGAGATATTTTTTAAATTACATTAAAACAAACAAAACAAAAAACCCGTGAATAAAAATATCAATTCGAAAACGTCACAAATTTCATTGAATTGTCAATGTCATTTTGTCTGTCATTTTGCCGACTAAACATCAGCTAAAACATGAATAGTGATTAGAACATTATGGATATTTCTCTTTGGTAGGCAAAGTCAAAAATCATTATAAGGTAATATGAATAAACAATGTGTAGTAGTTGTTTATTAATTAAAATATATTTTATTCTTGTCATATTAAAATAAAACACATTTTAATTTCATAGGCGTATAAGTTCATTTTGCATGCGGGTAAGTTATACTTTGCGTTTTACCTACTCACCATCCATTTGGTAGCCTTCATGTTATACAGCATAGAAAAGAACATCGACTGGATACAGGATAGTATCATCAATAATTTTTAAGAAATTTGATGTGTAATAAAAAACGCGACTCACCACCTGTCACGTTATCCCGAAAATATCTTCGGTGGAAGGTGGGTCGAAGGGACTCAATTAATTAGACTAGATCTTTGTCTACCCCTATATTGGTAATTGCGTGAAGATATTTTTGTATTGAAGATGTATTTAATTTTATTGAATTACCCTTCGGTCTTCCATGTTTATAACTATATTTTCAATAAGTCATGTTAATACTCATGTAAGCAAACGAGTTAATGAAGGCAGTGCTATAGGTTGCCTTGCAAAGCTGCAGCTATGTTTTAGTCACTTTTACTGAAATAATTCTTCTTCTTTTTCTTTACATCAAGAGTCTACTGCTGAACATAGCCTCCCCCCCCCCCTCTTCAAAAGCTTTCCTCAAAGAAGACCTTTCTTTCCATCCATCAAATTCCAGCCATCAAATTTATCGAATTCCTGCAATATTTTACAAGTCATCATTACACGTCATGGACACTGCGTTTGCCTATACGAGGTTGCCCCTTTTTTAATCTTTTTTCCCCTATCGATATCGGTTCGTCGAGCTATGTGTATATAAATGTCATCAGTGTATATGCATCAACCATTGACTACGATGAGGACATCAAGGACAAGTTTTATGAGACCTAGAGACCAGGTTATTTTGATGGGTGACTTTAACGCGAGAGTCGAACGTGACCTTAAAGCTTGGCCGAAGGTCTTGGAAAGACAAGGTGTAGCAAATATGAATAGCACCGGGCAACTTCTACTTTCGCTTTGCGCCCAATTCCAACTTGCTATAACCAATACCATGTTTAGGCTCCCGGCAAAGTACCTCGGATGCATCCAAGTTTAGGACCACTTGGATGCATCCGAGGTCGTAACATAGACACCTGATTGACTTTGTGATTGTCCGACAAAGAGGCATTTTCCAAGTTCATATCACTCTTGTTATGCGTGATAACCGCAGATTCGTCATAACCAAACTGAGACTCCGCCTACACTCTCTGCGCAGATCCCAAAATACGAAGCCTAAACACCTAGACATTGGGAAACTATAGAGTCCATTAATGCGTGAGACTTATAGTTAGTTGAGAAAGGTATGCTAAGATGGTTTGGCCATGTCGAGAGAATGAATGAAGAACGATTACCGAATAAAGTGTATAAGGCGAGTGTGAATGGAAGTGTAGGAAGGAAAAGACCTAGGCGGACATTTCGAGACCAAATCAGGGACGTCTTGAAAAAAGGCCAGGTCAAGAGTACCCTAAATCGAAGAGAATGTATGAAGAGAATAATGAAAGTGGACGAAGCGAAACAAGTATGTAAAGGCAAGTGAAAAGAAGTGGTCTCTGCTTACCCATACGGGAAAGAGGTATGTATGTACTTATAGTTCGTTATTTTTTGATATCCTCCGATCGCTAAACCTTGAAAACTGTGTGTGATCTTGTTGCTAACTGGCGCACTCTCTCGTCCAATACGGTCTTCGCCGCCTTAATGAAACATTAGGTATTAAAGCCAATATATTCGAGGAATGATTCGATGACAACGACGATATTTTGTCCGAGGCTGTTCAGAAACATCGGTCTCTTTTCCAGCTGCCGATTCCTTGAAAGTACGTCAATATTACAATAGATTTGACATCGTTTGTTCATAAATATTTATTTACAGAAAAAATTATGTTAATATATACAATACTTATTAACTATTATAATCGTAGAGCCCTACTCCTCGTGGCATGGTACCAAGAATGCTGGCTGCATTTCCACGTTGAATGGCTAGACTTAACCGTTGAGCGAGAAAAGAACCAGCCCTCTTGTCACCAGCGGCAACTGCATCGCACGGGGACCCCACGTACCGATTGTCTCTACGGCAAATGGAACAAATATATAGTCTCCTTTCAAAGACTCATATTTACGCCATTTACCCGATTCAGCTGCCTCTGATGCCGCCCCGGCCCTTATCGAAGTACCCTTGATATGAGAGGCCGCTAATGTATCGACGCAAGTTGCGTCCCACACAAGAGCTTTGCCTCTCTCCCAAGGGACTAAAGTCAAGCCGTCGGGTCTCTTACCGTCCTCCCTAAATATTCCACAAGGCTCTAAAACCGATGGAATATTTATGGAAACAAGAGCCCTTCAGATGACCTCATTCAAGGAACCGTGACGAGATAGTCTGTCGGCACTTTTTTGGCATGAAAGTCCGTGGAGGCCTAACTCGTCGACGTCGCTGCCACAAGGACATAGATGTGGTTCACAAATCGATGCTCCCAATCGTATTCCTACAGCTATACGTAAACTTTCGTTATCTAGTAATGTACCAAGGTTACTTGATGGTAAAGCATGTAGCCAGTAACTGGATTCCTTTGTCGAAACACCTAGAAAGCGGGCGCGGAAAATTGTATGCTGTCAAAACATTGTTTTGACAGCATACAATTTTGACAATTGCATCGATCTGTCGTGAATTGACGTTCTTGAATATCGCAATTTGCAAATAAAATAACGCAAGCTGCGCAAGTTCTCATGCGCAATGTAGACTTCCTCGGTGTCCTCTGGTCGATTACGGTGTTCCATTTAGTTTTTCAGCTGATCACGCTTTCTACAGCCGCCTTGCAGACCTTTCGCGCGTGTCATGTCTGAAACTCTCGCGGCGTAGTAAGAATTGTGTGCTTGTGAATCGTTTAGTTGATTAGCTAGTGTCAGTGAAAATGTTTTCAGGACTCACAAATCAGGTTTCCTCATGGATGGGTGCGGCGAAAGGCGAGCCCCAAGATGAGGAGGTGCCCACCCCGACCAAGGACGCTACTGGAGAACAAACGGAAAGCGAAAAACAAAGGTACGCTATCTTTGTTTATAATATTCTTTTATTGCAATTTCTTAAAATGTGGACAAACGATACTTAAAATAATTAAAAAAAAGATTATTTTCAAGTCCTTTGTAGTCTTTTTTTAAATATACTTGATTCTAAAATACTGTTGACGAAGATCGATTATACCTTCGTTAAATTCGTAAAAATTCTGATTGTTATAGTTTTCGTTAAAACAAAAGACTATAATACAAAAGCTCTTTAGTATAATGTTGCATAATGTAATATATTGATCCACTATAAATGGAATGAGGTCAAACACCACAAAATTGATGAATTCAAATTTTAACATTTGTACCCATTTTGAATTTTCATATTATTCAACAGTTTAGTAGTAAATGTTTGTTGTATATGATCCTTGTAAAATATTAAATAGATATTGTACTTCATCAAATATTTTAAGTTTAAAAAAACAGGATTACATACATGATATAATATTATGTAATGTATTTTTAACCATGTGTTAGTTAATAGTGAATTTTCTATATGCTAATATTGTGTTTTTTTACAGTCCTACAAAAGGAGGCAGTAAATTGGATCTGATCACCAATGTGAAGTCGCAAATGACTGGTTGGCTTGGTTCTGGAATACCTATCCCAGGTCTGAAGAAAAGTGAAGCGGCTCCTTCAGATACTGCTGAAGCTGCTGCTCCAGAGCCGGCTGAGGCTGCTGAAGCCAAACCGGAGGGGAAGGACGATGATGATAACTCTAGGTATAATAGGTATGAGGGGTCGGCAGATGCAATGAGTTTGCACAAATTCCTTTATATGTTTTTTTGAATTTTCTTTTCACCTGTGTGTCATTTCTGGGTATTTTTTTTAAATATTCCATCTAATGTTTGATGGGTTTTTAATGACTTAATTAACTCCAGAATTTGTTTAATGTCTTAATTATTTTGAACCTAGCTATCTAAAATTATTATTATATAAATCTGTAAACACCATTTATTAATAGCTAATATATCTGTAATTGTCACTACAGAAAGAGAGAGAGTCTTGGTTAAAATTTAACAAAGACTGCCTAGAGCTAAAGTAAAATTTCTTTCTATAGATGTGCAAATCATGGATAGATAAAGTTTCTTAATACTACATTATTCTAAAAAGAAAAATAAAACAGAAATGACACATAACCAAAAAAATATTCAAAAATATGCAAATTCTTTTTTTTTTAACAATAAATTGCTATAATTGTGCCAGCCAGCACAATTCCCATAGCTTAGTGAAATTGGCAATGCTTTTCTATTTTTTTTTTCTCCATTTTATTGGCTTTGCCAGCACTGGTCTAAAAAGCAAAATAATTGCACTAACATTTCTTTTGCTTTATGCATAACTTTCATTAACTATTAAAAAACATACAAAGCATTCATTATATAATCATTACAACTTCTTTAAAAATTATATTTTAGAACATATTCTTCCTAAAATTCTGCAAATTTTTTGTGGAACATTTTAGGGAAGGCCTATGTTAAGCAGTGGACTCTTGATAGCAATAAAGATGATAAGCCAAAAAAGAAGATTTGTACTACATTTGATTGGTAAAATTATGTAACAAAGTCAATTATGTAACAAACACAGTAAAGCAAACTTTTTTCTTTCATCTGCAGATGTAGTATTTACTTAAGTAATTCTTACTTATCATTACTTTTACATTTACTTTTATTTAGTTGACATCTATGAAAAAATAGATTTATTTAGAGAATATTGTGAACTCATTAATTCTGCTCAAACCCCATTTTTGACATTTCTGTGCATTTCATTTTGTCAATTTATCATTGTTGTGCATTTTATAGCAATCTTTATTTTATTTTTTATTAATGGCTGACTTTTACATAGTACTGGAAACAATGAATATCGTTTTCTGGTAAATATGTGTTTGCTTATAAGATCATTATTAGTCAAATTTTTTTTCGTGTCTAGAACCACAGACAGAACAGTCAAAGAATATCTATATCAAAGATTAAATTTTCGTCATTGGTCTAAGGTAATTTTCACTCAACCACATGCTCAGTGTGGCTGGCTGAAAATGCATATTTATTAAAACTATAAAATAAGTTATTTATAAAACTTTAAAATTACAAAAGAAATTGGCATGATATTTGCAGTAATATTGCAGCAGATCTGCATCTCAATTTCATTCTGATTGCTAGAACAGTTGAAAAAAGGGTATGCGGCAAAATTTTTAGTTGCGACGTAATTATAATAAAGTAAGCATGAAAAGGTATGGGATTAGCATGGGACACTCGATTAGCGTTCGTCGTATTCAAATATATAATATAAACCTTCGATGGTTCCCTTGGGTGTTATTGTTGACGAGATCTCGGAAATTGCCGAACAAAATTAAGCCTTCGAGTAAGAGATAGCAGGGGAGAGAGAGGAGTGCTAGGGTCACCAATTCTCTCGCGAAGCGTGGCCGTGTGGCAAATTCTGCTTAGGGGAGAGACCTTCCACTTTTGTTAACTAAAAAAAAATATCTTCACGCAATTCCCAATACAGGGGTAGACAGAGGTCTAGTCTAGACATTTAAGTCCCTTCGACCCACCTTCCACCGAAGATATTTTCGGGATAACGTGACAGATGGTGAGCCCGTCGCCGTCTTTATGTCCAAGCCAACGATGTTATTCGTACATAAGCTTTAAAAAAAAACTCATTGGTACGAGCCTGCCACCTGGGGATCGAACTCGGATTCTTTCTTGACACGAAATTCCGACCATCCAACCACTCGACTATCGCGACTATTAGCGTTTGTCGTATTCAAATATATCATATAAACCTTTGATGGTTCCCGTGGTTACAGGGGATAACTGTTGGCGAGATCTCGGAAATTGCCGTACAAAATTAAGGGGACGAGTAAGAGATAGCAGGGGAGAGAGACAACAAGTGCTATGGTCACCAATCTTCTTGCGAAGCGTGGCGATCTGGGAAATTCTGCTTGGGGAGAGCCTTCCACTTTGTTAACTAAAAAATATCTTCACGCAATTCCCAATACAGGGTAGACAGAGGTCTAGTCTAGACATTTAAGTCCCTTCGACCCACCTTCCACCGAAGATATTTTCGGGATAACGTGACAGATGGTGAGCCCGTCGCCGTCTTTATGTCCAAGCCAACGATGTTATTCGTACATAAGCTTTAAAAAAACTCATTGGTACGAGCCTGCCACCTGGGGATCGAACTCGGATTCTTTCTTGACACGAAATTCCGACCACCCAACCACTCGACTATCGCGACTATTAGCGTTTGTCGTATTCAAATATATCATATAAACCTTTGATGGTTCCCGTGGTTACAGGGGATAACTGTTGGCGAGATCTCGGAAATTGCCGAACAAAATTAAGCCTTCGAGTAAGAGATAGCAGGGGAGAGAGAGGAGTGCTAGGGTCACCAATTCTCTCGCGAAGCGTGGCCGTGTGGCAAATTCTGCTTAGGGGAGAGACCTTCCACTTTTGTTAACTAAAAAAAAATATCTTCACGCAATTCCCAATACAGGGGTAGACAGAGGTCTAGTCTAGACATTTAAGTCCCTTCGACCCACCTTCCACCGAAGATATTTTCGGGATAACGTGACAGATGGTGAGCCCGTCGCCGTCTTTATGTCCAAGCCAACGATGTTATTCGTACATAAGCTTTAAAAAAAACTCATTGGTACGAGCCTGCCACCTGGGGATCGAACTCGGATTCTTTCTTGACACGAAATTCCGACCATCCAACCACTCGACTATCGCGACTATTAGCGTTTGTCGTATTCAAATATATCATATAAACCTTTGATGGTTCCCGTGGTTACAGGGGATAACTGTTGGCGAGATCTCGGAAATTGCCGTACAAAATTAAGGGGACGAGTAAGAGATAGCAGGGGAGAGAGACAACAAGTGCTATGGTCACCAATCTTCTTGCGAAGCGTGGCGATCTGGGAAATTCTGCTTGGGGGAGAGCCTTCCACTTTTGTTGTCTTGACTTTTAAAGGTTACTGAATTAGTAAGAAAGTATTCGTTAATTTTCAGCCTTCACCCGATACTATCCAATAACCGAGTTGGTAGTGACCCAGCCTCCGAAGTTAACGGTTGCGGTTTATACTCCCGATAGGGGCAAAAATTTTGCTATAAATATCAAAGTTTCCATTCGGGTTATAGCTGTTTATACATATATTTATAATTTTTTATATATAATAAATATATGTTTATACAGCGGTTTTTCCGAAGCGATACGAGTTAGGGACCTTCAAGAAAAGAGCCTATACCTTTCTCAAAGGCCGGCTACGCATCTGCTTGGCCTCTGGTATTGCGGATGTTCATGGGCGGCGGTAATCACTTACCATCACGCGAGCCACCTGCTCGTTTGCCTCCCATTCTATAAAAAAATATATATGAATTTTTATAATTGTATGTTTATATCTCTGTAAATATATTGTACCGTTTACTTGGACACTATGACGGCGATGGGTTGGCCTGTTACGTTGTCCCAATTAAGCTTCGGTGAAAGTTGGGTTTTAACTGTCTGGACCGCTGTCATTCCTAGTTTCCGGGAATCGTGTGAAAGTAGAATAAAATCTGTCGCCAGAACTGAACGACGGGTGTAGGCGTAGTGTCGCCATATGAGATTTAAAGAAAAAATTGGCATATTTTTCTCCATCCTAAGGTTTGGTTTGGACTGAGGAAAAATCGAATATTACGTAATCCGGCTTCAGATTAGGCATTTGGCAGTTTTACTAACAAAAATGTTATCTGGAACTTACTCGTATTCTCATTAAAAATATATATCAGGAAGCGTGCATTTCTCAACGCGAAAATATTCTGTATTTATATTTAATAAATAGGTTTAGACAGTTAAATTCTTTCAACGATGAAATTGATCTTTTTCGATAATGAAGATGGTCAGACTGTCTGTGTCCAAGCTAACGTAAAAATACAAATTGTTTAGAAAAAAAAAACGCATTGTTTACAATTGGATCACTAGCGTTTCACCTGGGGTAAGATTATATTTGATTATTGAGACAGGATTAATATACATGTTAGGAATAAATTAATGAATACTAATAAAAATTTATGTATATGATTATTTATCTGTACTCTATACTATATAATATATACTATAATAAAAGGTGACAGGCTATCTAACGTAACATCCCAAAATAAGCTTAGCTGATAAACGGCTCGATACTACTAAATTGTCTAGACCATAGCCTACCCCAGTTTTAGTACTAATGTTCGTTTGTCGCCCGAAACCACATCCATTCTTACATAATCATAGAGTAAACGTCGTCTCGATGGTGTCGCATTACAGTCACAGAGTTTACATTACATGAATCACTACACATATATATATATATATATATATATATATATATATATATAGATATATATATATAGTTATATATATATATATATATATATATATAAATATATATATTATATAATGTGCGTTTTATTCGCAGTGAAACATCGCTTATGTACCAACCGAAATGTACCGTTTAATTTTTTCTATTAAAAGTTTTATTCGTAACGATAGCCGAGTTGTTGGGTGATCGGAATTTCGAGTTGAGAGATCCGAGTTCGATCCCCAGGTGGCAGGAACGTACCAATGGGTTTTTCAAAAAACTTATGTACGAATTATATCGTTGGCTTTGACATAAAGACGGCGACGGGCTCACCACCTGTCACATTGTCCCGAAAATATCTTCGGTGGAAGGTAGGTTGAAAGGATTTAATTGTATAGACTACCTCTGTTTTATTTATTTTTATTTTAAAATTAAAAAAAAATTATAAATTTGAGCCGGGACTATTTTTCTTTAAAGTTTGCGTGAATCAGGTCAGTCGAGTGATGTTTCTGCGAGCGATCCAAGAAGCAGTTAGCGAAGAAGGGAAGGAAATGTTAAAGCTGCAAAAACTACCACTTGTCTATCATATAGAGTCACTAAATGTTGCCCGCAGCTTGGGCGGCGTGGAAACCCTTTATCGCAAAAAACTGTTCATATTTACGATCAAAAGCATCCAAGAAGAATCTTTATAGTTCATAAAGATGTTATTATACAGAATTAATACAAATTGGCAATGCTTTTCTATTTTTTTTTTCTCCATTTTATTGGCTTTGCCAGCACTGGTCTAAAAAGCAAAATAATTGCACTAACATTTCTTTTGCTTTATGCATAACTTTCATTAACTATTAAAAAAACATACAAAGCATTCATTATATAATCATTACAACTTCTTTAAAAATTATATTTTAGAACATATTCTTCCTAAAATTCTGCAAATTTTTTGTGGAACATTTTAGGGAAGGCCTATGTTAAGCAGTGGACTCTTGATAGCAATAAAGATGATAAGCCAAAAAAGAAGATTTGTACTACATTTGATTGGTAAAATTATGTAACAAAGTCAATTATGTAACAAACACAGTAAAGCAAACTTTTTTCTTTCATCTGCAGATGTAGTATTTACTTAAGTAATTCTTACTTATCATTACTTTTACATTTACTTTTATTTAGTTGACATCTATGAAAAAATAGATTTATTTAGAGAATATTGTGAACTCATTAATTCTGCTCAAACCCCATTTTGACATTTCTGTGCATTTCATTTTGTCAATTTATCATTGTTGTGCATTTTATAGCAATCTTTATTTTATTTTTTATTAATGGCTGACTTACATAGTACTGGAAACAATGAATATTGTTTTCTGGTAAATATGTGTTTGCTTATAAGATCATTATTAGTCAAATTTTTTTTCGTCTCCAGAACCACAGACAGAACAGTCAAAGAATATCTATATCAAAGATTAAATTTTCGTCATTGGTCTAAGGTAATTTTCACTCAACCACATGCTCAGTGTGGCTGGCTGAAAATGCATGTTTGTTAAAACTATAAAATAAGTTATTTATAAAACTTTAAAATTACAAAAGAAATTGGCATGATATTTGCAGTAATATTGCAGCAGATTTGCATCTCAATTTCATTCTGATTGCCAGAACAGTTGAAAAAAGGGTATGCGGCAAAATTTTTAGTTGCGACGTAGTTATAATAAAGTAAGCATGAAAAGGTATGGGATTAGCATGGGACACTCGATTAGCGTTCGTCGTATTCAAATATATAATATAAACCTTCGATGGTTCCCTTGGGTGTTATTGTTGACGAGATCTCGGAAATTGCCGAACAAAATTAAGCTGACGAGTAAGAGATAGCAGGGGAGAGAGACGAGTGCTAGGGTCACCAATTCTCTCGCGAAGCGTGGCCGTGTGGCAAATTCTGCTTCGGGGAGAGACCTTCCACTTTTGTTAACTAAAAAAAAATATCTTCACGCAATTCCACATACAGGGGTAGACAGAGGTCTAGTCTAGACATTTAAGTCCCTTCGACCCACCTTCCACCGAAGATATTTTCGGGATAACGTGACAGGTGGTGAGCCCGTCGCCGTCTTTATGTCCAAGCCAACGATATTATTCGTACATAAGCTTTAAAAAAAACTCATTGGTACGAGCCTGCCACCTGGGGATCGAACTCGGATTCTTTCTTGACACGAAATTCCGACCACCCAACCACTCGACTATCGCGACTATTAGCGTTCGTCGTATTCAAATATATCATATAAACCTTTGATGGTTCCCGTGGTTACAGGGGATAACTGTTGACGAGATCTCGGAAATTGCCGAACAAAATTAAGCTGACGAGTAAGAGATAGCAGGGAGAGAGACAACAAGTGCTATGGTCACCAATCTTCTTGCGAAGCGTGGCGATCTGGGAAATTCTGCTTGGGGAGAGACCTTCCACTTTTGTTAACTAAAAAAAAATATCTTCACGCAATTCCACATACAGGGGTAGACAGAGGTCTAGTCTAGACATTTAAGTCCCTTCGACCCACCTTCCACCGAAGATATTTTCGGGATAACGTGACAGGTGGTGAGCCCGTCGCCGTCTTTATGTCCAAGCCAACGATATTATTCGTACATAAGCTTTAAAAACTCATTGGTACGAGCCTGCCACCTGGGGATCGAACTCGGATTCTTTCTTGACACGAAATTCCGACCACCCAACCACTCGACTATCGCGACTATTAGCGTTCGTCGTATTCAAATATATCATATAAACCTTTGAAGGTTCCCGTGGTTACAGGGGATAACTGTTGGCGAGATCTCGGAAATTGCCGTACAAAATTAAGGGACGAGTAAGAGATAGCAGGGAGAGAGACAACAAGTGCTATGGTCACCAATCTTCTTGCGAAGCGTGGCGATCTGGGAAATTCTGCTTGGGGGAGAGATCCTTCCACTTTTGTTGTCTTGACTTTTATAGGTTACTGAATTAGTAAGAAAGTATTCGTTAATTTTCAGCCTTCACCCGATACTACCCAATAACCGAGTTGGTAGTGACCCAGCCTCCGAAGTTAACGGTTGCGGTTTATACTCCCGATAGGGGCAAAAATTTTGCTATAAATATCAAAGTTTCCATTCGGGTTATAGCTGTTTATACATATATTTATAATATTTTATATATAATAAATATATGTTTATACAGCGGTTTTTCCGGAGCGACACGAGTTAGGGACCTTCAAGAAAAGAGCTTATACCTTTCTCAAAGGCCGGCTACGCATCTGCTAGGCCTCTGGTATTGCGGATGTTCATGGGCGGCGGTAATTACTTACCATCACGCGAGCCACCTGCTCGTTTGCCTCCCATTCTATAAAAATATATATATATTAATTTTTATATATTTGTACCGTTTACTTGGACACTATGACGGCGATGGGTTTACCGCCTGTTACGTTGTCCCAATTAAGCTTCGGTGAAAGTTGGGTTTTAACTGTCTGGACCGCTTTCATTCCTAGTTTCCGGGAATCGTGTGAAAGTAGAATAAAATCTGTCGCCAGAACTGAACGACGGGTGTAGGCGCAGTGTCGCCATATGAGATTTAAAGAAAAAATTGGCATATTTTTCTCCATCCTAAGGTTTGGTTTGGATTGAGGAAAAATCGAATATTACGTAATCCGGCTTCAGATTAGGCATTTGGCAGTTTTACTAACAAAAATGTTATCTGGAACTTACTCGTATTCTCATTAAAATATATATCAGGAAGCGTGCATTTCTCAACGCGAAAATATTCTGTATTTATGTTTAATAAATAGGTTTAGACAGTTAAATTCTTTCAACGATGAAATTGATCTTTTTCGATAATGAAGATGGTCAGACTGTCTGTGTCCAAGCTAACGTAAAAATACAAATTGTTTAGAAAAAAAAACGCATTGTGTACAATTGGATCACTAGCGTTTCACCTGGGGTAAGATTATATTTGATTATTGAGACAGGATTAATATACATGTTAGGAATAAATTAATGAATACTAATAAAAATTTATGTATATGATTATTTATCTGTACTCTATACTATATAATATATACGATAATAAAAAGGTGACAGGCTATCTAACGTAACATCCCAAAATAAGGTTAGCTGATAAACGGCTCGATACTACTAAATTGTCTAGACCATAGCCTACCCCAGTTTTAGTACTAATGTTCGTTTGTCGCTCCGAAACCACATCCATTCTTACATAATCATAGAGTAAACGTCGTCTCGATGGTGTAGCATTACAGTCACAGAATTTACATTACATGAATCACTACACGTATATATATATATATATATATATATATATATATATATATATATATATATATATAAATATATATATTATATAATGTGCGTTTTATTCGCAGTGAAACAATTAGAAATAAAGGTCCAGTATACGCAGACATCGCTTATGTACCAACCGAAATGTACCGTTTAATTTTGCCATTAAAAGTTTTATTCGTAACGATAGCCGAGTTGTTGGGTGATCGGAATTTCGAGTTGAGAGATCCGAGTTCGATCCCCAGGTGGCAGGAACGTACCAATGGGTTTTCAAAACACATTGTCCCGAAAATATCTTCGGTGGAAGGTAGGTTGAAAGGACTTAATTGTTGTATTGTAAATAAGACTACCTCTGTTTTATTTATTTTTATTTTAAAATAAAAAAAATTATAAATTTGAGCCGGGACTATTTTTCTTTAAAGTTTGCGTGAAACAGGTCAGTCGAGTGGTGTTTCTGCGAGCGATCCAAGAAGCAGTTAGCGAAGAAGGGAAGGAAATGTTGCTGCAAAAACTACCACTTGACTATCATACAGAATCACTAAATGTTGCCCGTAGCTTGGGCGGCGTGGAAACACTTTATCGCAAAAAACTGTTCATATTTACGATCAAAAGCATCCAAGAAGAATCTTTATAGTTCATAAAGATGTTATTATACAGAATTAATACAAATTGGCAATGCTTTTCTATTTTTTTTTTCTCCATTTTATTGGCTTTGCCAGCACTGGTCTAAAAAGCAAAATTATTGCACTAACATTTCTTTTGCTTTATGCATAACTTTCATTAACTATTTAAAAAAAACATACAAAGCATTCATTATATAATCGTTACAACTTCTTTAAAAATTATATTTTAGAACATATTCTTCCTAAAATTCTGCAAATTTTTTGTGGAACATTTTAGGGAAGGCCTATGTTAAACAGTGGACTCTTGATAGCAATAAAGATGATAAGCCAAAAAAGAAGATTTGTGCTACATTTGATTGGTAAAATTATGTAACAAAGTCAATTATGTAACAAACACAGTAAAGCAAACTTTTTTCTTTCATCTGCAGATGTAGTATTTACTTAAGTAATTCTTACTTATCATTACTTTTACATTTACTTTTATTTAGTTGACATCTATGAAAAAATAGATTTATTTAGAGAATATTGTGAACTCATTAATTCTAAAAGATGTTATTATACAGAATTAATACAATAAAATTGCATCAGTCAACATGCAAAAATAAATGGCATACGTTACTTGATGTACTTGGCATACGGTAATTGTTGTATTAACGTATTAATTGTTATATTTATTTTGTATTAGTATTTGATACCAGATAAGAATATTTTCTTTCGATGTAAGGTAAGCACGCGAGCGAAGCTACGGGAAACGGCTAGTGATTAAATAATAGAGCCACGTACTATATAACTGTATAGTGACGTATCTATAATAATGAATTTTCGCAAAGTAACGCCTGAGTCTACTATTTTCAAGATTCGGTACGATACCAGATATTATCAAAATCTGTTTTTCCGGTTTAGCTATGATAGGGAGACAGAATTATATTAAATATATATAGATTTATAGATAGGGACAATATCACATACATAGTTCCGATCCCTAAGTAAGAAGCTAAAGCGTGTAGCGGGTGATGTAGTGCAGGAAAAAGGGTAGCTACCGGCCAGGTCGGGTGATCGTGACCTGGGGAGGACGTCTCCTCCACTAAGTGTGCGCTATCGGTAATCGTATATATGCTTGTAATCGTGCGAACTTCGATAGCGCGATGTAGGACGTCTATGTGTTTCCTGAATCCGCCACTTCTAATGTGGAGACATAGATGTCGCCACAAGCGCTTGAGGCATGAGAATCAGAAACAATGAAGGCACCCCAAACACATAGACCCGAGAAAATGTAGAAAAAAAATGGTTTTTCTACATTGATCCGTCCGGGAATCGACCTCGAGTTGGCGACACCTTGAAAAACGATACGTCACTCGTCCACGGAGGTCGTCATATTAATTTTATTAATATTTAGTGTAGATTTGAGTGTGCCACGTTATCTCTTGGTGTTTTACTTCATTTACTTCTACTTCACTTCTCACTAAACGAAGTTTGCAAACAGATATTATTAAAACTTTTGTTTGAAATACCTTAACGTCTATTAAGTTTTGGTATGACTATCATAATGTGTATTATTTGAACGCAGCGCCACTGGCGGGGCAGACAGCAGACCAGCATCCACGGGCGGCACTCCCACCGAGGAGCAGCCAGGTGGAGTCGGAAATGGTGAGTTAATTGTTAAGGTTAGCTCATTAGTAGACACAATATTTTTATTTTTTTTTTATTGTTTTGTTAGTATGACTATTTATTAAAGAATGTTTATCAAGAATGTTTGTCTACCATCAGGAAAAGCACCAAAAATGCATATTTAACAGTATCGAGTAAACTCGACCCTCTTCGAGCAATTTGTTCACGTGGCCTTTGAAAGTTAGTCTCGATCTATTTCGACCACTTTTAGAACTTTACTGCTGTATATTTTCTTCACAACCATCGAAACCGTTATCCACTTTACTGATAAGATCATCTTACAAACCTGCTAATGCTCTTCGATTCCTTTTCATTTGA
Organism: Sericinus montela; assembly: GCA_029286605.1. Classification (NCBI taxonomy): domain Eukaryota; kingdom Metazoa; phylum Arthropoda; class Insecta; order Lepidoptera; family Papilionidae; genus Sericinus; species Sericinus montela. The sequence goes on along the minus strand of JAGSMR010000063.1, from coordinate 1,178,740 downwards.
CAAAGATAACGCCGTACAGCGAATCGCATTTCCACATGAAGAGATCGCATTTCCACTGCATTCAACTTTCTTCTATGATTCTCTGGCAGATTGGTTTCGCTGCCTTATAATAAAGTCTACACGAGCGCTGCGTTATGTATCGCAAGGCGTGAACTTTTCCCTACACACTAATTTTGCCTAACGCAGACAAAGCTCCATTGCCTTTTTACAATTTTGTTTTTCCCCTCGAAAACCTGAACATAATTTCTAAAAAAATATTTCAGGCTTGTGCGTACAAATTCTGTGTCAAGTTTCTTGATTTCTATATCAGCGCTTTGATCCATTTATACGATATTTGCTGTATCTGTAAATATTGTAACGGTTGGTTTACTTTTAATTCACTTAAAAGCTAACACTCAGTTCGCGGAACCGACCTTTTGCCATCTGCTTCTAACTCTATAAAGTAATAAGATGCTCTATAAATTTATTTGATACCCTTTCCTTTGCCGCCTTATACGTAGAAAGTTATGACACTGCGAAACTAGAGTAACATTCCCCTACAGTATTACCTCAAGGTGCTATTATTCCTTATAGATACGTGCGCGTATATTAAGGTTTAATTTTTTTAAAGTTGTACTTGAAGTCTAGTTAGATCGTGTTCTTAACAAATGAGGATAAGGCTCTTATTATTCACAATTTTATCTGTTTTATTGCTTGAAAACGTAGTCTGTAGTTTATCATTCACTAGGCTATATTGTAATGTTTTGTTCTGGCAATTTTTGTTATTGTAGACGCTATTTATTTTTTTTGTGTTGCTAAATTCCAGGTCCTGAAAATAAAAAGTTCTCTGTTGACGCAATCGAACTGCCTGATATGCACGATCGTTAGTATTTTTCTTAATTTTTTTTAAATTTTATTTCCTTTCATATTATTTGTAACTTGTATATTTTTAGTATATTCTAATATCCATTAAGGGAGAATATGCTAGAGTATGCTTTTTTATAAATTTTTGCCGATGTGATTTCTCAAGAAGGCGTTTGACTCGAAAATTTCTTATTCGTCTTACACAGTAATAAAAATCAGGGGCATATTTCGTCAGATTGTCCTATAGGATTATGTAGATTTATAAACCTAACTTAGAATATTGTTTGAAGATTATTCAAAACCTATTTAAGATTTATATCGTTGGCTTGGAATTAAAGATAGGCTCAGCACCTGTCGCGATGTCCCAAAAAATGTCTTCGGTGAAAGGTGGGTTGAGGGGACTTAATTGTCTAGATCTCTGTGTACCCAAGCGTTGAAGAGGGTGTAGAGACATTTTTATTTTTAGACTATTTGACTTGCTGATTCAAAATCAAATTTTTGCCTACACTCAGATCTGCGTAATTCTTCTCAATCTTTGGACTATTGGACCTTTTATGATAATGAAATCGATTTATTGTAGAGCAACTGGAAGTCACAGCAAACTACTAAGTCGAAGTGACACATTCAATTGTGGACAAATATATTTTTGGGGTACCTGCATAAATTACTGAAGTTTATTTGATATTTTATTAGAAAAGAAGAAAGAAATGAAAGAAATATCTTCACGCAATTCCCAATACTGAGGTAGATAGAGGTCTAGTTTAGACCCTATCTACCTCAGTCCACCTTTTCCCACCTCCCTTTGACCCACCTTCCACTAAGCCCGTCGCCGTCTTTTATGTCCAAGTTAACGATATAAATCGTACATAATTTTTTGAAAAAAACTCATCGGTACGAGTCTGTCGGGGATCGAACTCGAGTCACTCGACTCGAATTCCGATTATCCATTCTATCGTGACTCATTCACCTATATGTAATACATACATTCATTTATAATTATGAATCTCCGCCTAGTAACGCCCGAGTGTATAAACTTAAATAGAAGTCCACGCGTGACCTTCTTTGTAACCCGGCAGTGACCACGAAAGCGGTTGCCGGGGCGAAGTCCCTGGGCAACTTCTTGTACTCGGCGGTGAACAAAGCCGGTGCCAAGGTCAGCGAGGCTGGAGCCAAGATCAAGAAAACGGTCGAGGAGAACGTGAGTACTTAACATCAAGTTTTAAATTCCTTTGTGTATTACGTTTGCTTTTCAGGAAAGATTTCACAATGCTCTGAAAAAAATATCTTCATGCCATTCCCAATACAGAGGTAGACAGAGGTCTAGACAATTAAGTCCTTTCGACCCACCTTCAACCGAAGATATTTTGGGACAACGTGACAGGTGGTGAGCCCGTCGCCGTCTTTACGTCCGAGCTATCGATAAAATTCGTACATAAGTTTTTATTTTTAAAACCCATTGGTACGTGCCTGCCACCTGGGGATCGAAGTCGGGTCTCTCGACTCTAAATTCCGACCATCCTACCACTCGGCTATCGTGACTCTTTGCTGTCTATTCTCTGTGGTCATCATAATCTCATATACTAACACGATAGCCGAGTGGTTAGGTGATCGGAATTCGAGAGACTCGAGTTCAATATCCAGGATGTAGGTCGTTTTATATCGTTAGCTGTTGTAACATAAAGAAGGCGACAGGCTCACGATTGTTACGTTGTCCCAAAATAAGCTCCGGTGAAATGTGGGTCTAAAAGACAAAATTGTCTAGACCTCTGATTATATACCCACGTACTGTATCTCTTTTGTTTTTCCTGTTTTTCTTCCACTTTAACCTTTGTCTACTCCCGGATCGGGAAAATCCGTGAAGATATAAAAAGAGGCACTTAAAATATACATGCACATTTTTCTTTTTATCGCAAATTACAAAAACAGTTCGTTTCAGTTAAAAAAGCGGATAAAATTCCTCTTGTATAAGCCGACGATAGCCCATGATTTACTGCTAAAGTGCCCTAGTATCAAGCGCAGTATCTGTCGGAGGCTGCGGGCTTCGGGCTGGAATTGAGATAAATATCAATTTATTATTTGTCCCCTTTCCGCCGCAACCGCTTCGTGGAAATAAGAATTTATGATCCAGCAGAATTAATCTGTCTCAAACGAAAAACGTTAAATATTTCTATTCGACTGCAGTCGTCTTTCGTGTACAGTTTTGAATATATTTTATTTATATGTTGTAATGTCTCGATAACCGATCGGATCGTGATCGGAATTCGTGTTACATATCCGAGTTCGATCTCCAGGTGGTTCGTACTAATGATTTTCTCAAAACTTATGTACGATTTACATCGTTGGTTTGGAATAAAGACGGCGACAGGCTGACCACCTGTCACGTTGTCCCAAAAAATGCTCTGTAGTGAAATGTGGATGGAAAGTACTTAATTGTTTAGTCCTTTATCTACTCCAGTATTAGGAGTGGCGATTTTATGACATATGTTACGAGACAGTTCTGTCTCACTGTTTGCTTATTTTTTCGCGTTCCGTGCGTCCTTTATAGATCGCCGTTACGTAATCACGCGTTTGTCCCTCTTTCCATTCGTTAAAGTCAATTTTCTCCGTTAAAGTCAATCTACTAGATCTTTTTTAGTTAAAATTTGGAAGTCATAAACATTTCTGTAACCTAGAAGCCCCATGTATTTGAGTCAGTATAGTACAGTCAGAATAGTACACCCCACTTAATTACATCCGCGGAAGTAGTAAAACCCGCTGTCAAAGTTACTGCTAGCCAAGTATGTAGAATTTAAGAGACCCCATCTATAATTCATTGAAATGTCGCTTATATAATTTTATTTGTCATTTATATTACGTCCAATGCTCCATTTATTGTAGATTCGCTTCAGATATTATCAGCAGTCATAATAAAAGTGGAAAATATTTCTCCTTTCGCAATTTAAACGGCTAATAAAGGAAGTCCTAACTTATCACCCGGCGAATCCTGATGTAACGTTAACAATTACATCTTCACGCAACGAGCTGTGTTCTGTTTGGCGCGCCGAACTGAATCGCGATAACGACATTCTCTACATTTGCCGCGTCATTTTATTGTCACCCACTCAATCGCGGCAGAGCTATGTGTTTTTTTTATAGTTTTTCCGAAGCTTTTGTCTGACCCGATTGATTTACAACGTCGACTCGGCTAGAACAAAATAAATATGTTTGAAATCTTAAAATATCTTCACGCAAATCCCAATACTTGGGTAGACATGGGTCTAGACAATTAAGCCATTTCGACCCACGTTCCACTGAAGACACTTGGAACAACTTGGCGGTTTGCCCGTTGTGTCTTTATATTCAAGTGAACGATACAAGTCGTACATATATACTTGGACAGCGAACTTGGAGTACTCGACTCGTATTCCAATCTCCCGACCACTCGGCTATCGTGATTCAAGTTTTAAAATGTATATTGTTAGTTTTTCCATTAAAAGTCTAACCCTAACTACACCCTTTCAGTTTGTTATGTGCCCGTCTGATTTTATTACGGTCCCTAATCGTGCAGTGTTCACAGCGTGGGCGTTTTTGGTCATTAATGGCCGTAGCTTAACTGTAGGACCCATTCACTACTACGTTCCACGGCTGAGCGAATTGAAACATTTTGGTTTAGTTTGGACTTGCTTTAATGCGGTCTGTGAGTATGTACCTTAGTTATTCTGTCAGCCGATTGTAAGGCTACTCTGGGGTGGCGTTCGGGTGTCGCTATTTTCACACTTACCAATATTGCGGTAGGACACATTTCAAGGAACACATTTTTTGACAGGCGGTGAGTCTGCAACCGTCTTTATGTCTAAACCAATAGCGGCAATAGCCTAATGGTTTAGGGTGCGGACTGCGAAACATGACGTCGCAGGTTCGGGCCCCGCCATTCGACTATTGACGTAAACCAACTCCAGATACAAGCATTGCAGCTTAATTGGAGTGGTTAACAGGAATACTAGTAATGTTATTCGACATTACTAGTATTCTTTTTTTTTAAAAACCATAAATCGTACATAAGTTTTGAAAAAGAAAACTATTGCTATGAGCCTTTCACCATTTAAGAATTTTGATGTTTAAAAAAAACGCGACTCACCACCTGTCACGTTGTCCCGAAAATATCTTCGGTGGAAGGTGGGTCGAAGGGACTTAATTGTATAGACTCGACCTCTGTCTACCCCTGTATTGGGAATTGCGTTAAGATATTTTTTTTTATAATTATGGCAATTTAATTAGGTAGAGATATTCCGTTATGAACCATTTGAGCAATCAACACCTTGGGTGGAAAATTTTTGTGATACTCTTTCTCTCTCTCTCTCTCTCTTTCTCTCGATCTCTTAGTAGGCTTAACCCCGGAGAGGTAAATAACGTTTTTAGACATTTCCCGGTTATAGTTACTTTTTAAATAACAAGAAAATTAAATAGAACGATTAATACATGGATAATTAAAAGCATTAGAAGCTTAATGCTGTCAATAAGGTTTAATATTCTATATCGTAATATTAAAGTTTTCATAAGTCTTTTTTTGTATCAAATATCTCGGCGTCTGTAACTACATTTATTTTATACTCTAAAGTACAGCTAATTGAATTGATATTTGATTGCATAAATCCATTAGTCGTTTTCCATTTTGTTATTTTCCTTTTGATTGACCCATTTCCATTCGATTCTACTTATCGAGCTCCTTTCGTTACACTATTCGATTTTCTTTATTCGAATGGAAATGTTTGATGGATACTCCGAGTTAAGTAATCAGTTGTAGACTTGTGTAGTTCTTGTTTTATGTATTGATTTTATGAATTAGGTGACGATAGCAGAGTGGTTTGGTAATCGGAATTCGAGTCCTGAAGCCCGAGTTCGATCCTGAGGTAATAGGCCCGTACCAATCGGTTTTATCGAAACATTTGTACGAATTATATCGTTGGCTTGGATATAAAGACGGCGACGGAGTCATCAACTGTCCCGAAAATATCTTTGGTGGAGGGTGGGTCGAAAGTACTTAATTGTTTAGACCCCTTTCTACCCCTGTATTGCGAATGGCGTGAAGATTTTTTTTAACTTTAAATGCACGTTGCAGACTACTCCATAGTCTAGTTGTTAGTGAACCTGAGCTTCGTTGGGGGTTCGAATCCCGCTAAGAGCAAAGATTTTTGTGATGAATGTTTTACTCTAGTCATCGATAAATTATTGAAATATTTATCCATGTAAATACAAATATTTTGTGCCCATGGCTAGGACACTAACACGGTGATAAAATCTTCACTTGTCGCCTGTCAACTATGGTCTCTTGAATCGAATACCGATCAGCCATGCCATTTTGATATCGAGCATTTGAAGTTGTTTTAAATTCAGCGATTCGAAATACTCTCTTAAATAACTTGATTCAGACTCCGGTTACTTAAGTAGTTCTCTTTGCAAATGGCGTAGCCGACTTTTACGTTCGTCTTAACAGTGTTCATTAAGAAAGCACTCGTAGTGAGTTCTCTATTGGCGATATCGGAAACGGTATATTGAGTTTTCTCGCAGTAGTCGCTCGTTACAGATATTGATTGCTTTAGCTGTTACAGGAACACGAGCTATACTTGTCAAATTTTAATTAAAATTCCCAATACAGACATACAGTGGTTTTCTAGGCAATTAAGTCTTTTCGACCCACCTTCCACTGAAGACATTTTTAGGACAACGTGACAGGTGGTGAGTCCCTAGCCGTCTTAATGTGCAAGCCAATGATATAAATTGTACAATGGTTTTGAAAATATATGTATGAATTCTGAGAATTAGGTGTGAAATAAGAATGAATTGCAATATTTCATGTCCTTAAAACATAGACGTTTCACCGTCGTCGGCACTTGGCAAGCGTCCAGCCACCCCCGCACGACATTGCGGCGTGATGATGTAACTTCGTCGCTGAATTGAGGGTTAACGGGTATTTTTAATGGGATAGTAATAAGGATTTTATCAATTGAGGCCGGGTCACCCAGTATCTGCTTTGTCAAATGGTAAACTATTAGACATTTTTATTACAATAATTTTATTACAAGTTTTATTACAATAGTTTTATTAAATGGAATGAGGATAGTGAGGATAATGGGGTCAACGTTTAAGGCATGTAGACCTATGCAATGGCTGCTGTTTTAGAGATGTGGTCAACCAGCGACAAGGTCTATCCTTGTCGCTGGTTGCATAAATGGTATTGGCCAATAAGCACCATCGACACCCCCTAGCAATAAATTTTCGCAAAAATATTCTTCACGCTATTCTCAATACAGGGGCAGACAGAGGTCTCGCCACCGAAGATATTTTCGGGATAACGTGACAGGTGGTGAGCCCGTCGCCGTCTTTTTAGTCAAGCCAACGATATAATTCGTACATAAGTTTTTTGAAAAAACCCATTGGTACGATCCTGCCACCTGGGAATCGAACTCTGCTATCGTGACTCAAAATATTCTGTTTTCATATTTTTTTATATATTCAAACTCATCCCCTTTAACAGTTTTATAAAATAAATAATTGAATTGACATGGACAGAATGAAATCCATATGTGAAATGGATTTAATTTTGGAATCGTTTTCAATTAACTGAAATGAAAGCTGCGACCCATTTCGCTGATACGATGACCTACTTGTATTCTTTTTTGTCTGTCGTTTAAAGCTATATTGATTGCTAGATTAGAATGTGAAGTTTGATTTTTAACGTCAGTAAATATTAATCATCGTAATAGCCTATTAAAACTCCACTGCTTAAAATAAACCAATTAACTTGGAAAACTGTCACAACTACATGTGTCATATTTTGAGGAAATACAATAAATTGAAATATATCCAACTGTCGTCGTGTGTAAATTGTCGTCGCTTGGTTGAAATTCTTCCTATCTGTGTGTATGTGTATATGCAAAAATGACGTAATAACAACATGTAGGCACTAACTAAACCTTATCTTTGAGTTGCTGAAATAAAATTTACACTATGACATAGGAAACATTGAATTTCATTTCTTCGTAAACAACCATTGTTTCGTAATGAAGTTTCCTCAAGCGGAAAAGAAATCCGACCAGACTAGACGGCGTTGCATCGGCGTTTGGCGACCAGCCAAACTGCAAATGGAACGTTGCGTAAGTGCGACCCCCTTACATTCTTGTAACCACCCCCGTGGGTGGAAGGTTAACGATTTTGTACAGTTGTAAACGTGGGTAAAGAGGTCACGGAGCGTTTTAATAAATTACGATACGTTTTAAAGTACTGTGAACCCCGTATTGGGGTGGTTTGACGTGTGTCTTCGGCTTTAGAATGCTTTAGGCTCCCTTTTCTTCCCTTGGGAAGATAAGAGGTTTCTAAGCAAAAGCTATAGACAGATGGTGGCTTAACCATCTGTACATATAAAGTAGACCGGTGCAAATCACTCTCATTGGAGATTCCTTTTGTCCTGTAGTGGAAGTTTACTGACCTAAGAAAAGTAATAATTATTTTTTATCCTTTCAAAGTATTTTAATCAACATTTTACGTGAAGGTTTACACCGGTTTTCATGATGTCCTCAGCTTTTAGTATGCAGGTTCCGATTCTCGGGCGAAATAATGTAGAAAATTATTTTTTCTACGTTATGTTGCGTCTGGTTGTTTGTATTACCTTAGTTGTCTCTGATTTTACCACAACAACTTAAACACATGGGTCATACATGTATTTAAGTTGTTGTGATTCCTGTCTAGTATTACTTCCCGTATCGTATTAGTTTATTCTAAGGAAAATATAAATAAATATCTTCACGCAATTCCCAATACAGGGGTAGACAAAGGTCAAGTCTAGACAATTAAGTCCCTTTGACCCACCTTCCACCGAAGATATTTTCGGGACAACGTGAATGGTGGTGAGCCTGTCGCCGTCTTTATGTCCAAGCCAACGATGAAATTCGTACATAAGTTTTTTGAAAAACTCATTGGTACTGCCACCCTGGGGATCGAACTCGGGTCTCTCGACTCGAAATTCCGACCACCCAACAACTCGGCTATCGTGACTAAGGAAAAGGCTTTGATAATAATTTATGGTGGATTATAGTCAGCCAGACTGATAGCTGATGAAAGTTTTTCTCTCGTTTGGTGATAATGTCAACATTTACTCGTAGAAGACAATCTGACTGTAACGAACGTCTATTGAAATACATAATAATTAATAATAAAACATTTATATGTAAATTATTTGATTTGTTGCCGATTGCCATATATTAGCGAGTAATCACTAGAAAGATCTCTTGTTCAACCTGTAGATAATTTAGTAGACCGTGATTTCAACATGGTGACCTCCGTGGACGAGTGGCGTAAACACCGGTTTTCAATGTTTCGCCGTCCAGATGTCCCGGTTTTGATTCCCGGATGGGTCAATGTAGAAAAACCACTTTTTCTTCATTTTCTCGGGTCTGGGTGTTTGTGGTGCCTTCGTTGTTTCCGATACCCACATCTCAAGTGCTTTAGCATCTTTCATTGGGATCGAAGCAAAGTATGTGATGTTGTCCCTAATATGTATTATTTATTTATTATTTATTATTATTAACATGAACCGAGTGGTAACGGTGCAATTATATTGCCACTCCCTTTCTTCCCGTGGGTGTCGTATGAGGCGACTAAGGGAAACAGACTAAAATATCGTTTTGCCAACCGATAGATGGCGGGATAAATATCTCTAAAAATATCAGACCAAAATAATTAGGCCGAGGGTAGCAGCGTCTGAGGTATAAGTAGTCTGCTGTCACCAATCGCCTGCGATTATAAATCCTCGCTATTGGAGAGTACTTTATCCAGCAGTGGACTTTAATAGGCCGTTATGAATGAATGAATTCTTTAATGAAATTTGAACATTCGTACTGAGTATTAAATGCCGTACCATCCGTGAGCTACGTTAGCTGCATGAACAATGCTACGCGATCGTAGTGACTGCGTCGCCTACGTCGTAGCCTGGTACGTGTAGCACGTACACGTTTCATGTGGTACTTATGTTTTGAGCTTTTCACATTGGAGCTTTTTGGGCAAGTTCACAATAGTTATGTTAATCATTCCTTCACTGATGTTTCGTTTTATCATTTGTTCGGTTTTCGCAAATATTTAATCAATTATTATTATGTAATCAGGCAAAACTTGCAAATCTTCATAAGCGATGCCGTCCGATCATATTTTTAGTATTATTTTTGGTAGACTCGGCCTACTTCGATAACTTTTAATGTTAATTTTCGCGCTATATTCTCTTCACTTTTCGGTCTTCACTCATTCGCTCAATGTGCCCGAATCATCGAAGCACGCTCTTATCAATTTTAGTGATAAGGTCTTCTTTCAAACCTTTCATCGTTTCGTTCGTACGAATCGTTTCGTTTTCGTTCGGGCTAGGTAACTTCAAATTCATACGGATGTCGTTATTAAACAATTTAACATTGTCTAAGTTGCGTAACCATCTAATCTGAACAGGTTCCATTACATTGTTACGCTTTGTTCAACCGTTTCGTCTAACTTCAATAGCGTTTTGTAAAACTTTACACCATTAACAATGTTATACCTCTCGCTGGTAGTTGTAAGAGACTTTCCGCGGCTTCGCCGAGCTCGCCCACTGTATAATGGAGTTTAGAAATGAGATTGAACGCGTAACGTCGGTACGAAGTTGCGCCCAGTTGGCCATAATCGACTTATGTCTTGTTTAGTACCGCAGAGCATAATAGACGTGGCTTTTGTCATTCTATTGTGTACCGGAAAAATTATGTAATTCCTCGTTTGTAATTTAATTTTGTGTCTTTATGTTGGAGGTGGCTCGGAGGTGAGAGCGATGCCAAAGTACGGCAGGGATCGCGTGTTCGATTCTTGTCCGTGTCAGTTGATTTTTTTTTAGATTTATTAGCTTTAATTTAATAAGTATGTTAGTCAAGCGTGACTAACATTTATATATTTATTTATTTATCTTCACGCACAATCCCTGACGGGGTAGCCAGAGAGAACAGATCGCCAAGTGTCACGATCCTTTTTTTCAGATTCATCATCTTCATACATGCACGTCTAGGTATCCGAGTACTCTTGACCCTCCTCTCTTCGAGCAATTTGCTCACATGGTCTTCGATAGTTAATCTCGGTCTACCTCGACACCTTTTAATATTAACTTTCGCGCTATATATTTTCTTCACCATTCGGTCTTCACTCATTCGCTCAACGTGCCCAAACCATCGAAGCACGCCCTTATCCATTTTTGAGACAAGGCCATCTTTCAAACCTGCCATATTGCGAATCTCTTCGTTTCGCTTTCGGTCGGCCATGGTAAGGCCGCACATTTTACGAAGAGATCGCATCTCCACTGCATTCAACCTGCTTTTATGCTTCTTCTGGCATACCCAGGTTTCGCTGCCATATAACAAAGTCGGTACCAACACTGCGTTATGTATTGCAAGGCGTGCACTTTTCACAACGCCTTGCCTTTTGATTAACGCATTCAGGGCACCATTGACTTTGTTCCCGGCAGCGACACGCCTGTCCACATCTAAATCACATCTTCCATCCCGGCTAAACGCACTCCCCAAGTATACAATTTCATTCACCTGTTCTAGACATTCCTGATTTACCCAAATTTCGCACTTCGTTCTTTCTTCTTCCCTTTCAAATACCAGAACCTTAGTTTTATTAGCATTCAAACGGAGACCATTAATTTCACATTTTTCTTTCATACACGTGACTAATGCCTGCAGTTCTGCCTCTGATGGTGCTATAAGCACTGCATCATCAGCATAAAGCAGACAATTTACTTTTATGTCACACAATTTCACACCCAAACAGCTATCTTTCAGCTTCTGTAAACAGCTGTTGAGATACAGTATGAACAGCCAGGAAGACAAGACACAACCCTGTTTTACGCCCGTTTGGACGCTAAACATGGGTGACAGGTCATGCCCTACCCGCACACAGGCTTTACAGTCACAGTAAAGTGACTGCACAGCCCTTAGCAATCGACCATCCACACCATACCCCGGCAACAGTTCCCACATTTTCTTCCTTACAACCTTATCAAATGCTTTCTCAAGATCCACAAAAGCACAGAAAATCTTCTGGTTAGCAGCCAGAAGCTTCTCCGTGATCATGCGGAGAGAAAACATTTGATCCGTGCATCCTCTTCCAGGTCTAAATCCGCATTGTCCTCCCATAGAAATCTTTCCGATTTATCTTGCATCCTACGTGTCAAAACCTTCGAGTAAACTTTACTTGCTAAACTGGTCAAGCTGATCGCCCGATAGCACCCGCAGTCATAATGTGAACCTTTACCTTTATATAAAGGCACAATGACCGCGGATCGCCAATCATCCGGAACAGCTCCCGTTCGCCAGCACAAATTGCACAGCAGATGAAAGCTGTCCCAGACGCGTGGCCCACCATACTTGACCATTTCAGCAGTAACTCTGTCTAGTCCTGCAGCCTTACAACATTTCAAACTTCTAATCGCACATTCAATCTCTTTCATACTGATGACCTCAGTGTCATCGAGGTCCTAGTCTGGCGTACTAGTCACGGCGTCACCCCCGGATCCCTCACTAAGATCATCACACGCAAACATCTCTCTATAAAATTCGCTCCATCGCTGCATGACGTCCGATTTTTCTGAGAGGACGTCATTGGTTCCCGAAAGCACTTTATTCATTCTTAAGGCTGTCGCACCACTCCGGGTCCTTCCAACCTCTTTCCAGAAGAGTTTGGAGTTCTCCTTGAAGTTGTGCGACAACCTTTCGTCCGCTTCCATTCTACTCCTTTCACGCACTTCCTCAATCAATGCTTTCGTGTGAACTTTCTGGAGCTTATATCTTTCTTTCCTCTTCTCTCTCATATCCTTATCATTACTAGAGGCCAAGTAGTCTAACCATGCTTTCTTCTTCTTATTTACAGCTTCTTTCACTTCGTCATTCCACCATGCATCACACTTTTTACTACTACCTCTTTTCACAGTTCCACACACGTCTTCCGCTGCACTAACCATTCCATCTCTAAGGCTCTGCCATATTTCTTCCACACATTCTTTCCTAACACCAATGCTGTCCAGCTTTTCGGCTACCCTTGCTTGATATTTATTCCTAGTGTCCGCTTCCTGAAGCTTCCAGCTTCGGATGCTACCGACCGACTGTGGTTCTGGTATCGCCGTCCGGTGGCGCCAACCCGCAAACAGACCCCTAAATCTAGTAATCACTAGGTAGTGATCCGTTCCCAGGTCAGCACCCCGGAACACTCGCGTATCCATCACCTGTTTTCGCAGTCGGTCATCCACCAGGAATAAATCGATCATACTTCTCTCATTCTCTCTTGTTCTAGTATACATATGGATTTTCTTGTGACTTAACATAGTGTTTGTCACAAGAAGACCCTTTTCCTTGCATACAGCCAGTCATACTGGCTTGCCAGCATCGTTAACCCTTTTATCGCCAACATTCCAAGCACCGACTCGTACCCTGGCCGAGCGGTACCAACCCATCCATTCAAATCACCACATACAACAATTCTTTCGTTTCCTCTAACCAAGTCTAGAACTTCTCTTACATTCTCCCAAAACTCCTCCAGCTCAGCTCTGGACGACGAAGCCACCGGCGCATAAACAGCCAAAAGGAATAACTTCGTCAGTCCCAATTTAAAGCGGACCCACAGAAGTCTCGAGTTCACAACCTTATATTCAGTCATAACATCGACCAACCGAGACGACAGCAGCACCCCCACTCCCTGGCAGGCGCTCTCGCTCTCCGGGACTCCGGACCATAGAGCTAACGCCTCGCCAGGGAGCTCTTCAGTACCACTGCCCTTCCGCTTGGTCTCCGACAAACACACGACATCTAATTCTCTTTCTTTCATTATTTCAATCAACTCATTCGTCTTATCTCTCATGCCTCCTCTAACATTCCACGTGCCAACTCTGCACTCCGTCCTCCACCTTCCGCCGTGTCGGGCTGTGCGTGACGGGTGTCGGTCCCCATCGCCGCTTTGCGCGCTGCATTTCACACCAACGGGGACGAACTGGCGTGCGTCGCCTTTGGGGGACGCCCTAACCCTCGTTGGCATGGGTGCGCAACTGTGTAGAATTGCAGCCCTGAAAAGGGCTGGCAGGGGTCGCGACGAGCACGCTTCTACAATGACCCCCAACTGTGACTAACATACTTTAAAAATTAATAATAATCACTCTTTTTATTTCTTTTATTTTTAATTACGACTTAACTAATTAAAGTTGTACGTAATTTAGATAGGAACAACATCACATATACATATACATACATTGCTCTGATCTCAAATGAAGAAGCTTAAGCACTTGTGCGAAGAAACAACGAAGCTACCACAAACATACAGATCCGTGACTATGAAGAAAAGGTGGGTTTCTACATTGACCCGAACGGAAATCGAACCCAGGGGACCTCAGAGAAAATTTGTGTGTAAGCCACACGTTCACGGAGGTCGCCATTCAATTATTTTTTACTTTCTACATGAAATAGCACAAGCTTTTTTATTTCGGTCGATTGGATTTTTTAAGCATGATTTTAGGCACATATTTATTCTAATTCAATGAAAAATGTCCAAATTTCGTTCCGAAGGTTCTAATATAATTGAATTCGGGCTTCATACTGATCCAATTTCCTTTTCTCTAAATACACTGGACGGTGCTGTCACTGTTAATGAAAATGAATTTTCATTTTGGCGTCGAGATGATTAGAAGTTTTAAAAAATCATAAGTTTAATGTCCAATAACGAAGAACTATGACCTTCTATTAATATTAGAGATTTCGACAGGCAAATTGACCTCACAGCTGTATTCCCAAAACCCGGATATTTACCCGGTTGGTCAAATGTTTGTGATCTGGGGAGGACGTCTCCTCTGTCAGTACCATCAGTGCTCGTGTATATATATATGTCGGGGATCACAAGCACTTTGATAGCGCGATGTAGGATGTCGATGTGTTTCCTGAATCGTACTAAACTAGCGAGCGACATATAGATGTCGTGTAATTGTGTATACTATACTATCTTTCACCCATGATGTCTTTAAAGAACTATCAAGTTGTAGTTATTATCTTTAGAGAATAAATGCAGTTGAAATATGATTATTTCTCAAACAAATAGAAACAGCGAATGCTGTACTGAATTGAATAATGAGCTGACTCCCAGGAGCTTCGCTTCGCCTAAAATTTTAAGTTTATACCTGTTGAAAGAAGCTATTATAAAAAAAGGGTGCGTATTCCACGCGTCGGAATTGAATCTTATAAAAGTATATAATACATATAATAACTTATACATACTTATGTTATATACATAAGAGAAGTGGGCTGACAGGGAGGACGTTGAAAGATTGCTTCTTATCCGCTCTCAAAGGAAGATGGATTTTTGGTTTTACTTAAATTGGAATACCGTGTGACCTACATTTGCGCCTCATTGGCCTAATTCACCTCCTCACCCCCTCGCCCCCAAACCCCTACCCATTCGCTTTTGACCTTTACCTCCCCGTTTAGCTCGTGTTTTATTTCATATACCCATTACTTATATTCAGGGGGTTGTTTTCAGTTTTATTTCCGTCTGACCCCTATCACTGATCAAATATGTCCACATTATATTAATTTGTATAAAGTATATGCCGTCATACATATTTTACTTTTAGTTTTGAATATGTTACGTTATTGTTATCAGCTTATTGTAGCCAAATGGGTTAGGGGACGGATTGCAAAATATGCGTCGCAGGTTGGGACAACGTGTGGTGAGTCTGTCGTTGTTTTCATGTCTATGCCCACGATATAACTCGTACATAAGTTTTTTGAAAAACAAATTGATGCGAGTCTGCTACCTGGGAATGGAACTTGGTTATCGTGAATGTTCATCAAGAGAACTAATATTTAAAACAGTAGTACATTTAGCTGTAGTGCAATGTGCTAAAAATGGAAATGCCACTCAGGTATATTGATGGGATGAAACCTGTAAACAGGTACATGCCAGCCCTGATTTCCAGCGGCCCCTCAACTTGGTGGAGTGGGTTTGGCTAATGGGTGAAAGGGGCAGGTCGATCGAGGTGTTGCCAGAGTCTCGCTGAGTACCATCGTGAGACCGGCGACATTGTGTTTAAATTTTTTTTCATTCATGTCATTTTCTTTATTTAATTAAAATGCACAGCATGAGTTACGTGACTAAACATTCGAAAATAAACATACATACACACAAATGACCTCCGTTGACGAATGGCGTGCACACCGGTTTTCAGGGCGTCGCCAGATCTGAGGTCCCGGGTTCGATTCTCGGACGGATCAATGTATCAACTCACTATTTAAAGTTGTTATTGAAAAAATTACTTCGCAACCCTCCGCATACAATTGTATGCGGAGGGTTGCGAAGTAATTTTTTCAATAACAACTTTACAATGAATTTCCGCAAAGTAACGCCTGAGTCAATTAACTAACTCACTATTTCTCCATTGTCTCGGGTCTTGTTGTTTTTGGTATCTTCGTCGTTTCCGATTCCATAAAACAAGTGCTGTTTAGTTACTTAGGGTTCAGAGTAATGTATGTGATGTTGTCCCTATCTATGTATGTAATGTAGTTGAGTGAAATAGGTTTAGTGACGAAAACCTATATATTCATACAACTTGGTAAAGCAAATAGCTTGAAGAGAGGAAGAAAAAGAGTACCTTGACGTGTATGAAGAAAATTATGAATCTGAAAGAAGCGAAGGAGGTATAGGGATCGTGACACTTGGCGGTCTGTTCTCTCTGGCTACCCCGTCAGGGACTGTGCGTGAAGATAAGCAGTAACTTAGTAGAGCAATGTATTTCGCTGATACGTGAAAGAAGCGGCTCGATCGAGTTGTTGCGACAGTCCCGCTGGGTACCACCGTGAAGTTTTTATTTTTAAAGAATCCTAGCAATGCCAAATAACATTACTAGTATTTCTGTTAACCACTCCAACTAAGCTGCAATGCTTGTGTCTGGTAATGGTTTACGACAATACTCGAATGGCGGATCAAAACCTGCGACGTCATGTTTCGCAGTCCGCACCCTAAACCATTAGGCTATTGCCGCAGCGAAACATTGTGTTTAAAAAATGTTTTAATATTGAAACTGATAAATATGTTTTTTTTAATATTTCATTGGAAATGCTAAGCAAAGTTTGGTATATCCTTTGGTATATTTATACTAAATATTAATACTACGCTTCTAAAGACGGAGAACATTATTTGTTAGATAATACTGATATTATTTTTCAGATTAACAAAAACCAATATTATTCATTATTAAGATAAACGCAATAAACAGCCTAAGCGATATTCCTAATGCTCATGAATAATAGATTGCAAAATAAATGGTTTCCTTAAGTTTCTTTTTCCTGCCACAGGAATGTTGACAAATATTAAGAGGGTACTTCAATTTATTTCAAAGTAAAATGAACTGCGGACGTAACATTCTATGACCCGATTAGACTTGATTAGACTAGACTTGATAGTCTCGTTGATAGTGACCTCACCTTTGAAGCTATATGTGGCGGGCTCGAATCATGCTTGATGCAAACATTCGTGAGATGAATAAATACCATTGGCTACCGACAAATGGGATAACCATCTCGAAAAATACCAGCTCAAAGTTCTGCAGACTGGTGACTGCGTCTAAGTAGCGATGTGTCTGGTACTGCGATCGCCAATCCGCTTGCCGTGCGGGCGATTGCCAAACCCTCGTTCACGGGATGGACGTATGTGCTGTAATGGACTTAATGTATTATGTTTAATTGTCGAAAATTTAGAGGTATAAATAGTTTAATGTTCTCTACAAAGTTAGAGTATCCGTCGCTGTGTCAACGCTTAGGTATAACTTGGGAGTCTTAACTTGCTCGTTAATCTACTCGACGAACAAGTTGGGAAGATAGATAGGGTCATTCGTTTAGTTGGGCGTCGAGATGGAATTAAATATTCAGAGGGGCGACTACGACTCGATGACTGATCGACCCCAAATCTATCGACTATTCAATACGAGTACTCTCAATAAATCACGATAGACGGGAGTTCGGTGATCGAGTCAAGAGACTCGTGTTCAATTCCCAGGTTTTCAAAATTTATTCTTATGTGGAGACAGATGTCGCCATATCACTCACCTGCTGAGGCTCGAGGTCGGACGTGCGGAGAGCTTGACGTTGAGCAATCTGACGTTGCGTTGAGAGGCTGTGACCAGATCTACGGTGAGTCGAAATGTATGGTCACAATGCCGATGCCGCAGTGTCAGCCTGAGGAGAAGGTGGCCCGCCGTTGAAGATCCTCAGTGGCTGCTAGGACTAGGAAGCACGCGTTGTGCCGACAGTAGTCCGGTGCTGTGACTTCGTTGATGACATCGATGTTATTGGAGAAGCTCGCTGCGTTGTTCTTCAGTGGTCACCGTCGGTTAGCGGTGAGATCACGTCGGGGTCACCATTGTAGAGGATGATGTGGTGCAGGAAAAGGGGAGCTACCGGCCAGGTCGGGGTGATCGTGACCTGGGGAGGACGTCTCCTCTACAAGTGTGCGCTATCGGTAATCGTATACATGCTTGTAATTGTGCGAACTGCGATAGCGCGATGTAGGCCGTCGATGTGTTTCCTGAATCCGCCACTAGCGAGCTTCTTATGTGGAGACAGATGTCGCCACAGGCTCACCACTAGTTTCGTCAGAAAATGAGCTCTGGTGAAATGTGATCGAAAGCAATAAATTGTCTAGACCCCTGTCTACCCTATGAGTGGGAATGATTTGAAGATATTTTTTTTTAGAATTAAGATGACGGTGCACTATATATCTCAATAAATATCGCAATTTGCCGCCAAATCCTAAAACAATTGACAAATTAATGAAATTAGTACTCAATAATATTAGCAAAGAAATCTATTTTCAAGATTTAAAGTTAGTTTTTATTGTATTCTTTAAGTGTCGCCGTCGTATCCGTCCATAGTGATTTGGAAAAGCAGACAGATTGACAACAATTCGACAGATGTATATGTAGTTCACAAGATGGCTACTATCCACAGTAAAATTTCAGAAGTCCCGATTGGAAGATACATTAGTAGACCCGATTCTCTCTGTGTCCTTACATAGCACAAAATTTATATTGAAGACAAACAAAAGATTATGAATATAAAAATAATAAACACTGTTTAAAAATTGTTTATAAATAAATTTCCAACCACTGATTAAAAAAACGGAAGATCCAAAAATGCTTATTTATACAATTCGCATTTCACGGTATCTTTTTCACGTCTTTTTTATTCTTTATTACACTTTCAGAGCGTTTTTCTGTTACGATTGCCCTTTGCATGAATAATATATCACGGGGCCATTCGACGCTTCACGTTTTTTGTCGCTTGATAACGTTTCTGAGTATGTATTACAGGCATACTACATTTATATCGTTTTAAACATAGTAGGAGCTATTTTTTTTGTAATTTTTTTTAAGTCTACAAAAATATTGTAATAATATAATTTAATAAGAAAAAGTTTTTTAAACTTTGAAATCAATAAAAATTGCATAATTAAGGCCTAAAAAAGTCACGATAGCCGAGGGGCTGGGGGATCGGAATTCGAGACATTAGACCCGAGTTCGATCTCCAAGGCTTGTGCCAATGGGTTTTTTGTAAAACTTATATACTACGATATATCGTTTTCTTACTGCGACGGGCTCACCACTTGTCACGTTGTCACGAAAATATCGTCGGTGGAAGGTAGGTAGAAATATCCCATTTGTCTAGACATCGGTCTACCCTGTCTGGGAATGGCGTGAATATATTTAATTTCTAATTATGTCCACAAGGCAATATTTATGATATTTAATGCATTGTCATTCAAATTATTGAAGGACTTGCACGTGAACGTTAAGGTAATTAATATTTTTTTTGTAAAATCAAAGAAGCACTGGTTTATAGCATGCGCGATGATATGTACACGGGCTAATAGATTAATAAATAAAAAAATACATATAAAGTGAGGGAGAACATCCCATTCATTGCTCTGATCTCAAAGTTAGCAGCATAACCACTTGTATTATGGAATCGGCAACGAATGTTCCACAAAAACCCAGACCCGAGAAAATGTAGAAAAAGACCCGAGAAAGTGTTTTCTATATTGACCCGACTGGGAATAGAACCCGTGACTACGTAGCTGGCGACAACACGGAAACCGGTGTGCAAGTTCCTTGTCCTTGTCATCCTTCAATGAATTTTAATGGTTCGTAAGCAAGCTCATAGTTACTTCACGGCTCTGAAAAGGTCCATGTTGTGTTCCTCTGCGTGATAGAATCCGAAAGGAAGATATCCGCAGCAGAATCAGGATATTCGATGTGGTCGTAAGGACTACGTCGAATATCCTGCAACACTGAACACAACACACAATAACACACTGAAGTGGAAGTGAGCCTGGGAACTCGCAGAACCCACTAACAAGAAGCAGTGAGGACCTGGACCTCCCTCCCTCCTCCCTGGAGGTGGCCCCTGACCGCTCTTTCCCACACACTTTGGGGGAGACCAATTTTCAAAAGTGGACTTTTAAAAGGCTATATAAATATATATGTAAAAAACATAAAATTAATTTAGATATCGCTAAAATCCAATTCCATTCGTTTCCTAATACTTTTTCTATATCTTCACCAAAGGGAGTAAATTATTAATAGCAGGTAATTAATTTAGCAAATTTAATTTTAAGTATTTAAAGAAATTAGTAATAGCAGGTATCCAAATAAATTATATATACCTAAACATAGGTTGCACTTGTTTAGCAACAATGCACTTGCTAAACAAGTTGCAATAAAAATTTATAATAAAATTCCCGACAGTATAAAAACCTTGCCAACCTTAACCCTAGCTTTATTTAAAAAAGGTTATTTGCTTGGCTACTTGGTCAATGTTTTAACTCAACACAGGAGTTTCTTTTGCACAGACTTAGAAAAGTCTGTGCAAAAGACTGCACAGAAGTGCAAAAGTCTGTGCAAAAGACTTTTTGCACAGACAAAAAGTAAATCTTTTTTTGTACAAAGATAATACCTTAATTGTGTACCTACATTCTGGCAAATAAACGATATTATTATTATTATTATTGGTATTTATTATATTTTCTCGTCTGATTGGGTTTTTATACATATAAAAATTAAAATACATAAAAAACAATAAATAAAGTATAATAAAATATATACGTAATAGATCCTAATACATAAAAACAATAAATAAATATTAAGACCCAAACAGACGGAAGCCCTCGACAGGGGAGACCAGACGGCCGTGGGTTAGGGCGACAGGGAGAGAAACCGGTGGACGATGCGGGCAGTATCGTGGAGCATCGCTTTCTGCATTTGAGCTCGGAGCGGTCCGTCACCTCAGATGTTCAGAGAGGCCCATTAACCCATTCGCAGAAATAACTATTGGAATAATTTCAGCGGGCACACCACCCCACATGTCGGTCACCTCGTGAGCCAGGTCCAGATATTTCGTCTTTTTGTCTGTTTCGGCTTTCAAGAGGTTCTCGTCATATGGGATGGTAATGTCCACTAAAAATATCCTTGATTGTGCTCGGTCCATCAACACGATATCAGGCTTATTTGCCAGAATCGTCCTGTCCGTGATGATGGGCCGGTCCCAATACAGCCTGGCGCGGTCATTTTCGAGCACGGCATCCGGAGAGTACTTATAGTAAGGCAATTTCCGTCCGACGAGATCGTATTTAAGAGCGAGCTCCTGATGTTAAAATCCTGGCTACTAGGTTGTGCCTATGCAGATACTCGAGGCCAGAAAGCATGGAACAACCGGAAATGACATGCCGAAGCGATACCCCAGGATGGCGACAAGGATGGTACCATCGACAGATGTCGATGGTACCATCCCTTAGGATGTATCTCCTGATAGTTGTTCGTCTTAATAACCTGATCCTGTATCGCACAGACAAAACCCTCGGTTTCCCCAAAGAGGTCACCGAAACGTAGCCAGTTGAGGGAGGCGACAGTATCTACAAACGGCTCATGTAGAGCCTTGTAGAACCTCCCATGGCGCTTTTTCTCCTTCCAAACGGTCTCCCGGTCAGAAACGCTCTGTACTCCCGGGTCTTGCCATTGCTCGTCGGTCAAGGATAGAGGGGTAAGTCCTTTGTCACTCATAACGACGTCTGCGTAGAAAGAATCATCCGATTTCGCCAGAAAGTAATTACGGAGGCTGCACACCTCGCGATTGTGCATGGTGAGAGCGCTTAAAAAGCCCCGCCCGCCATGCTTCCGTGGTAAGTACAGCCTCATTACTGACGACCTTGGGTGATGCATCCTGTGAGACGTCATAGTGGTGCGGACTTTTCGATCCAGGGCGTTAAGGTCGGTTTGAATCTTCCTGAGTATGCCGAAGGTATAAATCAGGACTGGCATGACCCAGCCGTAAAATGAACGCGCCTTATTCACGCCCGACAAATAGCTGTTAAGCACTTTTTTCAGCCGAGCCTCATCCTGATGGAATTGCTAAAATCACAGATGATTCTAAGCAATTCCACCAAATGGGAGCGGCCGGAGGCGAACAGCTAGTGGTCATCCATGTAGAAAAGGTGGGTCACCGTTGTCCCTCCCTTCCGAAGCTGAAATCCCCTCCCTGATCCCTCCAGTAGCGTGTTGAGAGGATTCAGGGAGAGGAAACCATATTGGGCTCAAACAGTCGCCCTGGAAAATACCCCGTCGTATCTTAAATCGGTGTTCCGCAGCCGTCATCCGCTCACCTAGATGATAAAGGGTCGTACTCCATCGCCCCATACAGTACCCGAGGAAGTCTCTTACTGTATCGTCCACTTTGTACAGTTCAAGGACCCTCTTTAGCCATGTATGGGGCACCGAGTCGAATGCCTTTCTGTATTCTATCCAGGCAGCGGAGAAGTTTCGACGGTTGCGTTTAGCCACCTTGCCGATGACCGCGTCGATGAGGAGTGATTCCTTGGTCCCACGACCACCGCCTCGACGAAAAGCATACACATTTAGGAAAGCCAGAATTGATTTCTTGTATTTATGCGAATACTACACATTTTAAATAAAACGATTTTCGTATTTTATCACGTATTTAATTAGTTTTTACAAACTATTTTTACTGACGTTTCGGATGCTTTACAGCATTCGTGGTCACGACGGGACTGAGGTCTTGAGCAAAAAGTTGGGAAGTAAAAATAGTTTGTAAAAACTTATTAAAAACTCGATAAAATCCGAAAAACGTTTTATTTAAAAATCCAGAACACAAAAATATTCTCTTTGAATTTTAATGGTTGAGACGGCGGTGTCGTCGTATAATAGTATTCTAAATTGGGTCGCTTATTGATAAAGGATTCAGAGTACGGTCAATTTATTGAGGCTTTGAAATCGAAACGGGGACTTAACTCTGAATGAGCTTTCCTACAGAATATGCCCGCCCCGAGAGACATGGTCGCGGGGAATTTATACAAATTTAATGCCATTTTAAGGTGGTGCGCACTGTATCACGGTATTTGGATTTAATTAGTTACCACAAATAAATACGATTTTGTCTTCGTTTCGAAATTAGATAAAAAAATGTTGGGGCGTTGGAAATTACCACAACTATTAATCTGGATATATATAATGACGATCTCCTGCTTCCTTTTTCAAAGTATGTCAGATTCGGGTTTATTATTTTATATTCATTAAAAAGTTATATTCTTTGACAATAATAATCCTATCACATAATAGTTTGCTATATTCGCAGTTTCTTTTTTCATATTAAATCAAAAAATAATTTTCTATAACCATAATTTGTTTTACGCTTTTACTTTCCAAACTCCTTAATATAAAGATTGTAAAGAACATATTAATGCCCCGTCTTTTTGGTATTGCATGAAACTTAATTTAACGTGTATCGGTTTTCTCCTTCAATCTTACGTCCATAAAGAAAAGTTTGGGGCTAAATATAGCACCCTGTGAGACGCTCACAAGCTCATTCTCAGAATTATGGTATATTCGCACTTTTATGTTCGCTTTTTCCTAAATCTGTAACGAAATGTTGAATGTATTTTTGTATCAAATTGCTTTTCAAGTATCGTGTAATTTCGGGCTGTGATTTGGCGTTTATTTATTTGAAACGGTGATGGAAACGATTTTCTTGTATTATATATACAAGAAAATCGTTTCCATAAAATATCAATCATTCGTAAGATATCAATCATTGTACGCAGTTAATAGAATTACATTTCTACGTTTTATCGAAATTTAGAGTTTATATTACTTATGCTTTGACCGCCTTGGCCTCTCCGGTATTGCTGAGCCAGTGGATTGGCGATTGTAATAGCAGATACCTCTTATCTTAGGCGCTTCTGACTGTAATTTGTTTGTTTTCTTTATTTTTTTAATTTGGTATTTGTCAAGAGCATTTGCGATTCATGAAGCTTTTCCTTTTAAAAGCTTTTCGTCTCACTGAAACATCTGAGTCCTTCCCTTTTTTCCGATCAGAAAACATTCCTCTTCGCCGCTTTATGTCCCTATGCCGGTATGTTATTCTACCTTTCTGTAACTTTAAATTCCAATGAGACACACACATTCTTTGTTTTTTCCACTTTTTTAAAACAACGCGATACAGCTAGTTTAATACCAATTTAATATTGGCATACGAACTCGTTATATCTGGAAGTAGGTGAAAAGCCTTCTACAACGAACGGTGAAAAGAACGTCGCATGCTTTGAATATGGTAATGTAAGTACATTGTAACCGTATTTCCATACGCATAAATTTTTATGAAGTGGAGACGATGTTGTATTTTTAAGTCCATACTTGATAAAAGTCAAAACAGTTTTTTAATGGTGGTAGATTCTTTGCCTAGGAGTCGTCTGGGTCAGCACCACACTTTTATAAATTTCTGTCGTATAGCAGTATAATAACTTTTGTATTCAGGTTTGAGAGGTAGAAATGATAATGCGAGAGACATTAATTCTGTGAACACAGGAATTACAACGCATCTGTAAAATTCTTCTTTTAAGGTGATTTGTAAATGTCATCGGCTATTAGTAGATATTCACCATCAGATGGGGACTGTCAGCTCGTTTTTCACCCTGACCCTAGAATCCGATAATGCAAATTTCTTCCGATGTCATTCTGCAGATCTGTGTATTAGCTAAATTCAGCATTTTGACAATAGTGTTTTCGGCGCCCGAGATTGAACCCAAATCATCGTGTACTATGAAAGCAAAAGGCTTCCACTTCGGTTATATAAATCTAATCTTAATACGTCATAAAATTTTAAATCTTGCCCCTTTAAGATATGTAATGAAGACCTTCGTTGCCGTCTCAAATCTCTCCGGCGAAATTAATTCCTTCGCCCGCCAGGAATCTGATATTGATTCATATTTCATCACGATTGCGGGTGGCCGTAATGGCTTTTTCATTTGGTCGGATAATATTTCGGCAAGCACCTCGACAGGCTTCCTATTACCGGTGCGAAAATACAATTAATTATCGTGATGTTATGTTGTAATGATAATAAGCTGCGACTATCATATATTGTTTTTTTATTAGATTGATATCAAACGGACTAACATTTTCACATTTGTCTCATTTACAAGTATTCAAGGAATCAATGGCCTTGTCATCTG
Organism: Sericinus montela; assembly: GCA_029286605.1. NCBI lineage: Eukaryota > Metazoa > Arthropoda > Insecta > Lepidoptera > Papilionidae > Sericinus > Sericinus montela. The sequence goes on along the minus strand of JAGSMR010000063.1, from coordinate 1,153,303 downwards.
CTTGGCGGTGATGGAAGACAGGTGTGGTAAACTACCAATCTTAAAATTAAAAAAAAAATCTTAAAAAAAAAACTAGAATTCTTGAAGTCTTTCATCTCACATTGGAGCAGCGAGGCGGACGTTCTCAAATGCTTTAAAGAAAGCTTTTGCCCAGCTGTGGACACTTGGGGTTGCGACTTCTTCTTCAAAGATGGCTACTAAGGCTTTGTCACTTCTGTGGAGAGTGAGATTATTACCCTATTATCACTCTACTTTATTATTAACCTTTTATTACCCCACACGGCTCATTTGGCTGTGCATAAGGGAGTTTTGGTTCCGACACCCATGTACGGGAGTGAAAGTTGGGTATGGCAGAAAAAACATGAAAATAGAGTAAACGAAGTTGAGATGAGAGCATTAAGAAGTATGTTAGGAGTTAAAATGAGCGACAGGATAAGGAATAGTGAAGTAAGGAAACGTTGTGGTCTGAAAGAAGATGTAGTGACTAAAATTGAGAAAGGTATGCTGAGATGGTTTGGCCTTGTCGAGAGAATTAATGAAGAACGATTGACGAAAAAAGCATATAAGGCGAGTGTGATTGGAAGTGTAGGAAGGGGAAGACCTAGGTGGACGTTTCGTGACCAAATCAGGGACGTCCTGAAAAAGGGCCTGGTCAAGAGTACCCTGAATCGAAGAGAATGTATGAAGGGAATAATGAAAGTGGACGAAGTGAAACAAGTATGTAAGGATCGTAGCAAGTGGAAAGAAGTGGTCTCTGCCTACCCCTACGGGAAAGAGGCGTGATTATATGTATGTATGTATATATTTGAAGACTTGTTGGAACATCTTTCAAGACTTACCCACTCGTGCGTCCGTGTTTTATAAAGAATTCGAAGCTAAGGCTTGTTTGTTCGAATCTCGCTAGGTCCAAACTTTGGTCTGATGAATATGAATATTACTCGAGTCATCGCTGTTTATATGTATATAAGAATATTTATCTATGTGAATATGTCTGTATATAGTTATGGTAAAAATGGCAAGTGGCTTTTTTCATAATTTTGATAAAGGAGAAGAAGAACTATAAGAAGTATTTGAAAATGATAATGCAGTGACATTGTATACATAAAAATCACTCAGTCCTAGCTAGCGTACAATGAAATCCTAAACCCAAACGTCGTATTTGCTGACTCTCGGCGACCACAGTCGTCGTATTTGAAGTAGAAAATGCAATTTCACGGTCCGTCGTTACGTCGTTCTCTCAATTTTCAGTTTCGTACTGCAGATCGCATAAAATTAATATCTGTGGAAATTCTCACACAATTTTGCTATAAAAATATTGCCCGTTACGAAATTCTGTGAAAGAAACCCGGAGCCGTTTTTTTTTAGATCCTTAAATCTATTCAGAAAATAGTGATTTAATTGTAACTTTGAGCTTCAAATATTAAAAATAATATTGTATGTATTACACAATTAGTCTTCTGCAATTCCTTCTCAAACTTTTACCAGATACTTGATATTCTTGCGATAAGTTCTTTATGGATTTTATTGGTGTTTAGTTTTCTCGATCTCTCGATCATTGATAATTTTTTATTGTAATACTTTACTTTCTACTCTTTTATACTTACTTCTCTAATACTTTCACTGTTTAAAGCAGTTATGTTAATATGATGTATAAGTAATTTAACTTTATTTAACTAACTAAATAGATGGGAACTTCTATGAAGTACGCTTAGAGATCAGAAGTCAAACCAGGAGACTCGAGTTTCCTGGTTTGACTTCCGATCACCCCTCACCTGACCCATTCTGATTACAAAGATAAAAAATAATAATTTTAACTGTGAATATTCTTACGTAATTGTAGGTTTACTTTACATTAATGTTAAAGTTAACTGCCTCCAACATTATTAACTAATGTTATTCGAAAAACTTTTTCTTTCATACTACCTGAACTTACCCGTCTTCGACTATTGCAGCAACTAACTACTTTTTAGTTGTAATGACATGTGTGCAAACCACAAAGTTTCGAATTTTCTTGCTTATTCCTTAAACAACAATTTCACTTTACCTATAACTACTCCCATTACTGTGAAGTCCAAAAGTATTAAAAAAGACTCTGTAACGACAAACGTATTCCTTTTCCTCTAACTAAACTTACAGCGTTACTTCGCAAATTATAAATAGAAAGGAATTAAGTTTGGCACGCGAACAACGTACAATTTATTATTACACATTATTTAGAGTTTTAATACAAGACTCATAATGTAATTATATACATTGTTTTTCTTTATGGAAAATGTCTAAAATACACGCACGTCTGTTACGTTTTAAATCGAAAAACTTTTTAAAACTTTGTTCCGGTGTTTATATAAGGTGTAGTTAAAATAACAAATTATCAAGATACGACTGTAAAGTCACGATACCCGAGTGGTTGGGTGGTCGGAATTTCGAGTCAAAAGACCAATGGGTTTTTTCAAAAAACTTATGTCCGAATTATATCGTAGGCTTGGACATAAAGTCGGCGACGGGCTCGACATCTGTCACGTTGTCGCGAAAATATCTTCGGTGGAAGGTAGGTCAAAGGGACTTAATTGTCTAGACTAAACCTCTGTCTACTCGTGTATTGGGAATTACGTTAAGATATTTATAAGATACGAATTATCATTAAAATAATGGCTAATGAACGTGTTACCAGTGCCTCGACGATATTTTGTCATTATATACTGAGAGAGCTGGAAGGATAGGGAGGGGTCCGCTTGAGGTATATCAAAAGGGTTAAGCATACAATGTTTATCCCCTTTCCCGAGGATCAAGTATTAATCCTATGCTGGGTGGTCTCCCCTTTGCTACGCTTTATTGCTGTTTACTAGTGACCCGTTCAGTGGTTGGGATTCTAATTTTTTTTTATTAATTATCACGTGGCAATGTTATGAACTAAATCAACAATATTTACTCAGCAAGACTGTTTAAAATTTGCACTATGAATTTTTTATTAATTAATATGAAATTATTATTATTAAACCTCAGCTATAATTATTAGTATAGCTATAATTATTAGTATATTTTTATGTCGGCATAATTAAAAAGTCATAAAGTTGCTTATAAAATTTCTATTTTTACGAGTATATTCTGAGGTTCTCCGTGGACGAGTGGCGTACACACCGGTTTCAAGGTGCCGCAATCTCTAAGCTCCCGGGATCGATTCCCGGTCGGGTCAATGTAGAAAATACTTTCTCAACATTTTTTCGGGTCTGGGTGTTTGGTGGCCAGGTAATAATCGAATGTGACGACTATTTTTGCTATGGAAAATTGTAATGTATTTTAACATCTTTATAACAATGAATTGCCGCAAAGTAACGCCTGTGTCTATTATATTATATCAACTATCATAATGTGTTATTTCAATAAAACAATGTTGCGTAGTTACTGCCCAAGATAAACCGCTAAAGCCTAACTCTCAAAGTAAACACAACAACCAGAAATTTAATACTAACAAGTGCCTTTAAATTTGAAGTTTGGGAAGGCTTCGAAACAACTTTGTTAAGCCGATCGTTTATGCTTAACGTTCAAGATTAATGTTAACTTATTGGAAGTATAATATGAAGGAGCAGTTCACGTGGAGTATGACCTTTCAACTTTCTTTTACGTGTGGAGTTATATATTAGACAAGTACATAAGTGTATATTAGATAAGTACATTTAACAAAAGAAATTTTTTCATATTTTCCCCTTTTTTTATAAAATACTTCAACGTCATACAAAAATATTCGGTATTTGAAACCGCGACCCTTAGCTTAGAAGTCAGGAAGGAAGTTCTCGTTTTAATCTCATTTTCTATTGTTTTACTTTCATCATTTACGCGTTTCGTGTAAGATATAGTAGACGGATTATCATTTGCTTTTGATGCTAATAAATTCTTATTAATTAACAACTGCGGTTATTACTGCAGCAACGACAAATTCGTATTAATTTTAATTAAAGTACATGCTTGGCACAGACAGACATAAACCTATTATTAAGTCCTCATGAAAATAAATATATCTCAATAAGTCTGGGAGTTCCCGTGGATTTATTGAAATTTACCGTCCTCTGAATGAAGTTGTTAATCTAAAAATTATTAGCCGCGGTAATAAATAAATGTATTCACACCATTCCTAATACGGCGGTAGACAGAGGTCTAGTCTATACAATTAGGTCCCTACGACCCACCTTCCACCAAATATTTTTGGGACGTGACAGGAATCGTACATAGGTTTTGAGAAAACCCATTGGTACGAGCCTGCCACCTGGGGATCGAACTCGGGTCTCTCGACACGAATTCCGATCACCCAACTACTCGGCTATCTTGACATTAGCGGCGGTAATGCCCAGACACGTTTAGCGTAGAGATTAATTTTGTGATAAAATGATTAATTTTGTGATAAAATGGCCTATGTCCTGCAATGTAATTTTACATGCCATTATAATGATGATGATGATGATCATTAAGGGATTCTGTATAAAAACCTAGAGATTCCATAGACTGTAACTCATTTAAGAGGTGTTATGTATGCTTTTCCAACAAATATCAGTAAATGTGCAGACAAGGATCAAGAAATTCATTAAAGACAAACTTTATAAAAAGGGTTATTATACTATAAATGAGTATTTTAATCAAGTCACGATAGCCGAGTTGTTGGGTGGTCGGAATTTGGAGTCGAGAGACCCGAGTTCGATCCCCAGGTGGCAGTACCAATGAGTTTTTCAAAAACTTATTTACGAATTTCATTGTTCGCTTGGCTTTATGTCCAAGCGACTTTTATCGATAGCTCGGACGTAAAGACGGCGCCGGGCTCACCACCTGTCACGTTGTCCCGAAAATATCTTCGGTGGAAGGTGGGTCAAAGGGACTTAATTGTCTAGACTTGACCTCTGTCTACCCCTGTATTGGGAATTTCGTGAAGAAGTATCTTAATGATGCCTGCGGAGGTTCTTTCGCCTGTTTCTTCTCCGTTAGCGGAACCTTATTACGAAACGGTGGTAGATTTCAATATAACTTGTTGTTGACTTGATTGATAAATGTTATTGTATATTACTTATTTCGGTGAATAAATGATTTTAATTTGACCAAAAACAGCATTTAGAGCCGGACTTATCATAGACTAAGCCTTGCAAGCTGGCAACATTGCTGACAAATAAACAGTGTTGCTGTTACGCGAACATTGAATTAAAATTATACATCGAGCTGCGATTGGTTGAGCGTTAGGAGGTGCAAGGGGCGAGGTGGAGGCGGGGGCTCGCGATCAATACCAGTCGTTACGTAAGCGACAGACGGCGCCAGAAGGGCGCCAGAATGTTGGTATCGGCGAAAACGATGTTTGCTTTGAAACACATTAATAGTTTAGTCGGTCTCATTGATTACAACTGGCAACATGATGACAATCAATTGACATAGTCTATATATGTTAACATTAAAAATTGAGGCTTTTTTTTGTTAACATTATTATATCTTCACGAATCACTAATTGAGTACTTTAGACTCACCTTTCACCGCTTGGTTGAGACAACGTGACAGGCAGTGAGCCCATCACCGAATATTAAAATGTTGCTTCAAGCCTTGAATTAAATTCTTTAGTAGTAACACCAACATCTCTATTGAAATATTATAATTATTACTAACTATATTCAAGACCGTTGAAATAAACGTGGAAATTATAAAATAAGTATTTCGGAGACTAAAAAGCAGCCTAAGGTTTATTCCTGTTGTCACAAATCGAATTATGCTTAGCAAAATTACGTAAGCAAAATTACTCACATAGGAACCGCATATTATTTTGGGCTAACAATCGTCACATAAAATGATCCAGGTTGTAAACTCATCCTCCATTCTCCATTAATAAGTTAATGCTGTTCTGTAGTATATTTTTATAGCTGTGTATGTATATATGTAGGTTTTGATTGAAAGAGCTTACCTGTTCACGACTTTAACGTTGTATCCATAGGGACGTCATAGGTTGAAGGTCGATTTGTTTCATCAATCATTCATTGAAATTCTACGAGCGCAAATGGCTTTTAGTATTTCCCGGGAGATGAGGACTATGATTTTCACGGTACGTTGTATTCATTTTGTGCTGTGAAATTTCTGTGAATATGTTTGAGCGTAATAAATACTCGAGAACCTTTTTACTGAATAGACAGATTTGTCTAGTAGAATGTGATTACATTCTACTACATTCTACAACATTCTACATTTACGCAAGGGTTTTGATTAGTTTTGGATTAGTTTTGGAATTTAATGAAGAAAAAGGTTGTTAAATAAATAAAACCTATAACTATTAGACGATAAAGTTTTTCATATCGAGTTTTATCAAATTTCGTTCAGCTTCGTAGTAGAGCTTTAATCGCAAATGCCAGGAACCTAAATACGCATTGTCTTAACGGCCTGTAAAAATCTACTGGAGGGTATAGTCGTCTAGCAATATGTTTGGCAACCGCAGAACCTCCCACCTAAGACGCTGCTGTCCATCACTGGTGTGCTTTATTTTCGTTTAGCGTCCATCACTGGTGTGCTGTTTTTTCGAAATGGTTATCCCGCCATCTAATTGTAGGAGTTTACATGGCTCTACCTTCAGTCGCCACTTACGACACCCATGGAAATATAGGAGTTGGTATCAATATTTCGCCTATACCACAAGGTTACCACAAGCTTTACGAACAAACAGATAATTACCGTCGTTAATCTTATATTGGTGTAAAAGAAACCATGTTATAACAAGTATAAAAATATCTTCACGCCATTCCCAATACCTGGGTAGACAGAGACAATTAAAACGTTTCGAACCACATTCAACCGAAGATATTTATGGGACAACGTGAAAGGTGATGAGCCCGTCGCCGTCTTACCCATCGATATAATTCGTACATAAGTTTAAAAAATATTGGTACGAGCCTGCCACATGGGGATCGAACTCGGTTCTCTTTGACTCGAATTCCGACCACTCAACCACTAGGCTATCGTGACTTTAGTAAGGATTACAGTAATTACTTTGTTAAATAAACATCAGCAAAGGTGGCAATTTGCTGAGGCGTTTATTTCAATTTATTGTCGGTAACAAGACGAGTTTTGATGTAATTTTTAAAGCTTTTGATTGATTGTCTATTTTCGTAAGTCGGCTTCTCGCGACCACGTAACTTCTAAATAGAAAATAAAATAATCATGATTATTTTTTTTATTCAACGCAATGATGAAAATGTCGTTTATTAAATTTAATTTCTTATAATTCACCTTTTAGTAAATTTTTCCATAGATTTAGTTTATTTGTCGTTGTATCATATTGCAAAACTTCTTTTACACAAAACTGTTGAAGTCTTTGTTAAAGGCGACTTGGCTAAAATTTCCTCGCCGCTCTGTGTCTATATTGTATTCGGTCTACTGTGCTGCAATAGACTGGAAGCGCTCTTGTTCTTTGTAGTCAGTTCAAGGCGACTGTTTGACTGCAATACCCTTTGAAAATATGAGATAGTTTAAGGAAGTCATTATTTATTTGGTTAATGAATGAATGAATTAATTAATGAAATATGCTTTATTGTACACAAAAACATTAAATAAACCAACGAAATACAGAAATTAAGGTACAATTGGCCTTGTCGCTTAAAAGTGATAAAGTCTTTTGTAACGTTGTCAGTTCTGGGAGCTTTGTGGCGAGCTCATTGTCATCCCATCTTTTATAAGTAATAATCATGTTATTCATTGTTCTTTTTTTCTTCTGAGGTATTAAGTCTTTGATCGTGCCCATAGGTCTTACCGACTCAACGTAACTTTTCCATTAATTACACTAAAAGTAAAAGGAGCTGTGTTCTTAGGAAATTCTCCCCTCTGACTAAAACTTTTTCAGCGGACCAACAATTTCATTTACAAATTTTTTACTTTGCCTTCTTCACATTTATCGACGGGACCTTTGTGACGATAATAAATCTTTCCAAAGTCAATTTCAACTGTTAAGTACTACACTTTATTGTACGTCAAGTTTAACGTACTGTACCTGCATTAATTTTTGCCTGAGTTATCCGAGTTCAGTCTACTTCTAGTGGGAGAGGCCTATGTCCTGCTGTCGACTTTAATAGGCCGATTAGTATTTAGAGGTCTCTACAATTATTTCATTTACACGATCATTTATTCAGTGCTTATTCGGGACAATGTGACAGGTTGCGAGCCTATCCCCCCTTAAGTGTCTACAACCATTGGCTTTCCTCCTGGTAATAGAATTCGGTAATTCAAATTAAAAAAAAAAGAGTTGCTTTTCGAAGAGCTGTAAAATACAAATTCACAAATTAGATCACAAAGACTACAAGAAGTGTTATGTAAAAGCAATTACTTAAATGATTGATGAGGAATGTTTGTAGGAAGTTTAACTAGTATGGAAATCATGAAAATATAACGACGACATAAAAGGAAGTTCGAAATAAGTCATTTAATATTATTATTAGCAATAAAAAGGTCGTTCCTTTACCTTCCATAGACCACGATCTATAGCCATTTCCATAACTTTTTATTGACTATTGTTTTATTTCCCTTTTATATTTCTTTCAATTTTTCATTTTAATTTAATCGTATATGATTGAATCGTTTATTCATACTAAGTGTATTATTGAGGCGGTGAGCCCGTGGCCCTCTTTTTGTCCAAGCCAACGAAATAAATCGTACATAAGTTTTGACAAAACCATTGGTACGAACCTAGGAAATCGAACTCGGGTCTCTTGACTCGAATTCCGATCACCCAACTCTCTCGAACAAAAGACATTAGAAATAATTGAGACGATTACTGCTTCCGCTATGTTGCAAAAGTTGGCAAGGATCCAAAAGCAGATCCGTTGGATTACGTCACGCAACACACAGGATTCTACGGTTGCGAAGGAGTTAAGTTCTGAAGTAGACGGCACCGTCTGGGCGACGCCCCGGAGCTGTCTATTGATCCCCGGTCTGCAGCCTTTTGGGAGAGTTTCAAACATTAAAAATGTTATCTCGTACTGCATACGCAGTGCCGTTACAAGTTTTATGCGTTCAGTGACAGCTTCTATGATTACTTTTCAATTTTTTGTTTAGGTTTCTTCGATTTTGTGTTATATGGTATTAAATTATATTCATTACACTATATTAATTTATTCATTCTTACATTGATTCATTGGTTGATTGATTTGTTCATTGTTTGATCATTCATGTATTCCATTTCATTAATTAAAAAAATAATTATTTATTGAAAAATGTTGCGATAGCCGAGTTAACCACTCGTGATCGGAAATCGAGTCTCTTAACTTACTCGTGATCCGAATTCAAGCCAAGAGACTCGATTTCGATTCCCAAGGCTCCAACCAATGGGTTTTTTGAAAACTTATGTACGATTTATATAGTGTGGCTTGGACATAAAGACAGCGACGGGCTTACGATCACGTTATCCCAAAAAAGTCTTCTGTAGAAGGTGGGTCGAAAAGACTTAATAGTCTAGATCTCGGTCTACGTCTGTATTGGGAATGGTGTAAAGATATTTATTGTATTAATTGATTCTTACGCTCTTAATAGACACTAATATTTGCGCCCTATGTCAGGGCAACGTAGCACCATTCAATTTACATGACACATCTAACGTTTTTATGAAAATATGGTTGGTATGGTTTTATGAAAATCTTACCCAACGGCTTTTAGTCCACTGCAGAGCATAAACCTTTCCTTTAATAGGATTTGCTATAATTGCTATGTTTGGCAAGTGGATAAACAGTCGCAATACGAGACACGCAACTCAGACGCTACTGTCCACTTTATTTATTACAAGGTGCGCGAAATATTATTTTTTTGTTATTTTAATTTTTAATATCTTCTCGCTATTCCCAATACAGGGGTAGATAGAGGTCTTGTCTAGACGATTAAGTCTCTTCTACCCACCTTCCACCGTAGATATTTTCGGAACAACCTGACAGGTGGTAAGCCTGTCGCTGTCCTTATGTCCAAGCCAACGATATAATTTGTACATAAGTTTTTGAAAAACCCTTTGGTACTAGCTCGCTATTGGTACTAGCTGGGGATCTAATTCGGGTCTCTTAACCCGAAATTCCGACGACCCAACCACTCGGCTATCGTGACTTTTTAATACCGACCTTCTTTTGCGCGAAATAAAAAATATTTTTTTCATCAACAGTAGAGTAGAGGACTGTTGATAATTCAACAATATATTGCTTAAAGTTTTATACTTAAGCACTAAAGCTGTTGAATCTAAAAAAATTCCAACAGGCAGTTTTCAAGTTCTCTCCTCAGCACAAAGTCTCAGCAGTTGTTAAAAGTAGGAAAGTTAATAAGGATAGAGAGGATTTTGCTCATTTCTTTTTTTTATTTTATTTTATTAACAGCAACGCGAGCGACGAGCCCGTGTTTAAATAAAGTTAGACAGCGTCGTAAGACTCGAGGAAATAGGATTTACTTATTTCATTGAGTTTGTTTACAGTTTTATGGCTGATGTTTATTAGATTTATTTACAGTTGATTTTTTTTACCCATATAAGACGTGTCATCGTAATTTATGTCATTTATTTTGAATCTTTACACGTGTATGTAAGTTCTTTACTCTTAATGTAATTATGGCCTTTCAATCCACCTTCCACCGAAGATATTGTCGGGACAACGTGACAGGTGGTAAGCCCGTCGCCGTCTTTATGTCCGAGCAAACGATGTAATTTGTACATAAGTTTTTAAAAAAACCCATTAGTACGAACCTGCCACCTGAGGATCGAACTCGGGTCTCTTGACTTGAAATTCCGACCACCCAACCACACGGCTATCATGACTATGAATTTTTTATACTATGTCCGGTCAACATTTGCCGCCTATTTTTCTTGTTAGCAAAATATTTAGTGATAGCAAATTTAACCTTAATATCTCGCCTCCATATTTTGCTTATTCGAAAGGAAGTATTTGTAGTATGTATCCGACATTCGCGCTTTATGTTGCAATCCATCCATCCATCGCAGTTATTGTTTATGGGACGCTTGGTATTTTTACATCTTTACTGTTGGTATGTATAATTTATATTCATAGAGTCCTCGGAGTTTTCCATTTCCTTCATCGTTATTTATGAAATATTTTTTAATAGATCTGATATAAATGAATTTTTCGTTTTCAAACTTATGTACGATTTATTTCGTTGACTTGGACATTAAGAATAAATATTTGCCTTCCTATTATATAAAAATGTTCTTTTCTCCATTTACTTTTCTACATCAACCATAGTTGACTGGTAGAGAATGCCTCAAGGCATTAAGTCCGCTCATTGAAAGCCTTAGTTTATAAGGTGTACAATAAAGTATAAATAAACAAAAAAAGACGGCGACAGAATCGCCATCTGTCATTGTGTCTTGAATAATTATAATATTTATGCTTCGCTTCGACAAACTTGATTAGCAGTGCCAGACATCTCGCCTCTAGATCTTATACTTTGTATATTGTATACTTTGAGATAGTTATCCCAATATCTGTTTTTGTGGATGATGGGCGTAGCCATCGTTTTTCATGGTGTTGCCAATTTTGAGGTCCCGAGTTCGAATCCCGGTCGTGTATATAACACTTTTTCTACATTTTCTCGGGTCTGGGTGTTTGTAGTACCTTCGTTATTTCTGATTCCATATCACAAGTGCTTAAATTGCGAGGGGATCAGAGCAATGTATGTGATGTGATGTTGTCAATGTATATGATTTATAAGAAAAATTATAAAGACTTTTCACAGAGTCATGTTCATAGTCACAGGGATTTATATGTATGTTGCCGCGGGCTTTAACAATAACGATTTATGAATTATAAAGTTATTATAATTGAAGTTCGTGACGCGAGCGAAACTGTGAAGTTGTTTCAGACGTTTTCAAGGGGTTGATTATTTCCTTGCAGTCTTTGTGTAATTATTTTGTAGGAGCAAGATTTTAATTAGTTCGCTTTATATTCTGATGCTTTTTGATTTAATTGGAGTAGAAAACTCCTTCTATACCTGTCGCCTAAAAGCTCCAATTACTTTTACCTGTTTGAAAGGTTCAGGGGGGCTATTATGATGACGGTGCTGTGACGCATTCCGTTTAATTAAGTAGACCATTTTTGTACATGGCTTCTTCCCTGGTTTCAAATGGAATAGGCAGAGGTCTAGACAATTAAGTCCTCTTAAAGCCACCTTTTAGCAAAGCCTATTTGGAACAACGTAACCGGTACAGAACATCGCTGTTTTAGTGTCCAGGGTAACGGAACAATATACTGACATAGATACATATTTAAATATTATAGATAAACACCCATAGTTACATATAAACATACCAAACTTTCACATTCACATTTGTCACTCAAATGCCTGCCTCTTGAGGAATTCGAAATCGAAACCCTTAGCTTCGAAGGTAGTTTCACTAAAAACTACACTATCGAACCGTAGTACTCAGTATTTATTGTAATAAACCTCTTTAGGATTCTAACACAAATATCACTTAAACTTTATGACTCCACGGCGACCACTTATCGTGAACTCGCGAAAGTTACTGTCGATGGAGAGCTTTCAAGAAAGTTTTTTTTTGTTTTTATTCTCTCCAATTATCCTTAGTGTACTCCCTTTTTTTCTCGCAGTTCCCAATACAGGGGTAGACAGAGGTCTAGTCTAGACAATTAAGTCCCTTCGACCTTCGAGTGGAAGGTGTCCACCGAAGATATTTTCGGGACAACGTGACAGGTGGTGAGCCCGACGCCGTCTTTATGTCCATGCCAACGACATAATTCGTACATATTTTTTTGAAAAACCCATTGGTACGTGCCTGCCACCTGGGGATCGAACTCGGGCCTCTCGAAATTCCGACCACCCAACCACTATCGTGACTTCTGATTTTGTTCCATTTCTAGAAATTATACGCGATGTTCTCATCAACTCACATTTCACCGAACCATATTTTCGACATCGTGGGAGGGGATGAGTCTATTCGACTTAGTGTAACCAACGACACAAATCGTATATAAATATATAAAATTTATCATTGGTACGAGCCTTCCTCCTGGGGACGAATCTCGGGTCTCTTCGAATTGCAATCACCCAACCACTAGGCTGCCGTGTCTACTAATATTTATTCTTTGATATGTGAACTACGCGGATTCATTTTGGAGTAGGCGGGTCTTCCCCGCCTCCATTCTTATAAAGAACGTCCGAGACGTCCGAGACGTCCGAGACGTCCTTTACTCAGCTGTGGGAATTTGTGGGCTGTTTTACTAAATTCTCTTTTACAATCTTAAATCAAAAGTTCTATTTCGTAACATCGTTATCAACATCGAATTTGCATAAAATCCTCTCTCAGAAGTAACTAAGGAGCGTTAAAAGATAAAGCACTCCTTTGATGATATTCCTTGCAAAATTGTCTTCTGAGATAGATGTCGTCTCAATTAACTAAATGTTAATTACTTTATTTAAAAGATTTGGTTAGGAGAGAAATATTTAACCATTTTCGCTTTAAGAGATTTATTTTTGACCGAAGATATTAAATCATTTAAATTTCACTCATAATTTTCTTTGGAATAGTTTATTGAACAATTCAATTTGTTTGCCACAGTAGTCTTTTTAAAATATTAAAGACTAAAAGTAATCAGTATCGTTTTACCGTGTGGTATTGGCTTAAGAATTTACCTTCCCCTTTTTCTAGTCACCTTCAAAATGGTATAAAAAATAGCCACTGACCTGATGGCGTTTTCATTGCCAAGTTGTTTGATGGTATTGCACCATTTCGAAAAATACCAAACCAATATATAGGAGTTCGGTGGCGGGCAGCAGCGTCTAAGATATATGGTGTCTGGTGCACGGTCAATTGGCATGCCAGCCGTGGTGACTAAAGAAAATTCTCATCATGAGAAAGGCCTACATCCCTCATTGGACCATTATAAGGCTAATAAGTAAGTAAATGAAGAAGAAAGTTATAACTCTGAGGACAAAGACAGCTTTATCTAAATTTCCAGTTTAGGCTTCGCTGTTTATTTGAGCCAATATGTGAATTGGTTTAATGGTAGTAGCTTATATAATTTATAATTGAATTAGCGTTACTCTCTGAGATATTTACCAAAAATACTCATCTAGTCTTCGTCACGCGGCAACATTCTTCAGTGAATCCGTATGTGATGTTCCATTGGAAGACCACGCTATAAATAAAAAAAAAAGAAAATAACAGTGATTACAAATTATGTAGCTAAAACACTTGTGTTAGGGAATCGGAAACAACGAAGGAACCGCAAACATCCAAATACGAAACAATGTAGAAGAATTGGGTTTTCTTCATTGATATGTCGATCGAATCCGAGACCTCAGTTGGCAGTTGGAAACCGGAGTACGCCACTCGACCACGGAGGTCGTCAAAATGAGACAGAAAGTACTTTAACTTTTTATCATTCTGTAGTCTGTGTTGTGTACCCCGTGGTAGACGAATTCCTCTTTGTGGGAAAGTCATAATCTTTCACACTGGTGCTAGTCATCAGCTTGCCTTAGTGCATACCCTTGTCATTTCTTTATTTTATAGCACTTTGTCTACATTATCTCGGGTTTGGGTGTTTGAGGTTTCTTCGTTGAGTCTTAATTCCATTACTCAAGTGCTTTAGCTACTTACTCTGGGATCAGAGCAATATATGTTGTCTGTGACTTTGATTAAAGTTGTAGTCCAGATTTGTTCTCAAGTATTTTCATCATAGCTTACGTGTCATCTAGCTTTGTAGGAACAATAAAAACATTACATTGTTAGATAGATCTTAACGTATATTTTTAGCTCGTGAACATGAAATTTCTTTTACCCCTCGTCGTAGCGAATTTCCGTGATGTCATCGTCTATTGTTCCCAGGCCTCCCTTTGTTTGCATTATTGATGTTGCTTTCATTGTTTGTGCGTTTGCTTGAGGTACTTTACTTTTGAAATTGGTCGGAAATTGAATGCTGTACAGTGATCACGCTTGGTACGGTTGATTGGCTGTGAAATTAGGTTTATTAGATATTTACCGTTCCTTGTTCATTTTTAAGTTGATTTAGCAAGTCGTTAATAAAAGTGGTAATTACCACTATAAATTTACAGTATTCGAAAGAAAATGTTTAATTTAATTGTGTTTGAGTTGCATTATATATTTTTTAGAATTATATCTTAGTAGCTTACGACTTCTCAAATAGATTTTCAATATATGTAATCATCCACGTTTCGATATTATGCTCTGTAATCGGTTTAAGTTTTCTTATCTAAAATTAAAGCCATTAGATAAGTGATCTTACACCGTTTGTAGCTTAAACGTTTGATAAAAGCATAGACTTGAATTAATTTCATTGCCAAGTTGTTTCAAGCACGTACACTTAAATAAGTACTACCTACGAACATGAAATATTTATGTTAGCAATTATGCATTGCTATTAATTACATCTGTCTCTTATATACTAGTCAACTTTTCGCGCTTGTGTATTGTTTTTCCGACTCGAAGGACTACCGATACTCGAGCGAGAAACGTTAATAAGTGTAAATAGAGGCATATTTAATAAGTAAGGCATAATTCCTAATTAATGCTATTCATTACCATAATTTGTATAACAATTTTTTTTTGTGTAACAAATATTAAAAAAATCTGAAATCCAATGACGTACAGCAGTGTTTGTTATAGAGGTCTATCGCCGATCCTTTTAGAAAGAAAGAGAGAAAGAACCATTTATTTTATTTACTTATCTTCACGCACAATCCCTGACGGGGTAGCCAGAGAGAACAGATCGCCAAGTGTCACGATCCCTACATACTTCTTTCGCTTCTTTCAGATTCATCATCTTCTTCATACATGCACGTCTAGGTATCCGAGTACTCTTGACCCTCTTCTCTTCGAGCAATTTGCTCACATGGTCTTCGAAAGTTAGTCTCGGTCTACCTTGACACCTTTTAATATTAACTTTCGCGCTATATATTTTCTTCACCATTCGGTCTTCACTCATTCCATTTATTTGATACACATATTAACAAAAACTTATAAGATAATTACATGAGCAATGGAGTACATATTTAGGTACAAATAAAAAAACGTTAAAAATTGGTAACATATGGTATACCAAATAGGACTCCAACTCAGCGTAAATGCTGCAGAGACTGCAGCGCTGGTTATCAGTTGGTACCTTGGTGTAACTTCACTAACAGGTCAGAGAGCGATCCTACATATGTGAGAACTTTTTCTATTTTTTAATACCAACCGTGGTTCACCAGGCTTGGCTATTATGAAAGACGTATACCCTCCAGTACCAGTATGCTGACTTGCACTCAATGTGCTCGCACGTTCAGCGCAAAAATCGTTTACGTCAGTCACCTGCGAGCACACGAACGACGCTCGCATTAGTCCAAGTCGCTGTGGCCGAAATCGATTGGGATACTATATATACAAATATGTATGTAGGCATTTTGTCTTTTATCGTCTCGGCAATATTGCAGTTTGCTTTATTGCTGTACCTTGTCGTCTATACTTTCGTTCATAGCGAGCTATCCGTCTTTGTGATTGATGGATGCTCGCTTTGTACACTGCATAAATTACTGTAAGTTATTGCTAACTTAACGCTCACCGTTGGGTTTGTTTCGAAGATCTCCGCGAAGACATAATTGATACCGAGCTCGTTATAATTTAGCTCGCATAAGTATTCCCAATACTGGGTAGCTAGAATTTGGGTCTTTTTAATACCTTTCTACTTTTTCTATCTGTTACAATGTTTATTATAATTTTTTGTTTAGATTTAGACCTCTTTAGTCTCACGTTTCACTTGCTTGTTTATTTGGTACAAAATGAGGACAGGTGTTGACGTTACCGAATCACGCCAGAATGGCTGCTGTATGAACTTTGGTAATTTGGAGATTTATTATACTCTAAAATAGCACATATGTTACTTTTTGTTTCGGAAAAATAAACGGTTGCTTGGAAGATATCTACAGCGTGATTTTGTTTAACATATTTTAATTTGAAGTATTGAGGGATCGGAGAGGTTACTTTTTACTCCGGAAAATTAAAAGATCCCGCGGGAATATGAAGATGATTCGTCGTCAAATAAAAATCATTGGTCTTGGGCCAAAAAAGCCTTCCTTTTGATTATCGGTCTTGGGCCTCCTGATTCGAAAGGTTTGAAATTTATCATATCGATTTGCGTATTGTATATTTAAATAGAGTATAACTAAATTTAAAAAGATGTAGAAAAAAATTATATCATAAATTATCTGTCGTCATTCGTATATATGTTCATGTCTACACATGATAATTATATTTTTTTTATAAATATACATTTATAAAAAGTTGTATATATAAATATGTATAAATAAATAAATATGAATATGTAATAAAAATAAAGTTGTAGAGTGCAGAATGCTTAATTATCGTAAGTTCGCCATTTTGTACTATAATTGACTGTGCGAATAAAGACTATAAAACATAATAAATATAGCACAAAATTGAAAAGCAACTTAGAATATGTACATTATTCAAACCACTAGCATGTGTTCAAGTTTGTATACGTAGCCTCCTGAAGTTTTTGCATTCCACTAAGTTAGTAGACAGAGAATGCTTTTAGCTTTTAGCATTTATTTTTGGTTTTGATCCCACTTTCTATGGTTCCATAAAGAATTAACAAATAGTATAAACAGTAATAGTACAATTTTTAAACCATGCTAATCATGCTAGACTTCTTGTTATTAAAATGAAGAGATTTTTAAAATTTTAACAGACACGGGCGGGATTCGAACACGCGTCCTCTGCGGTACCGTACGGTAAGGCTGCGGTCGCAGGTTGGAATCTCGCCCGTGCCTGTTGAATCAATAGTATATACTGTATAAATACTAAGTATTGTACTCGGCTCTACCCGGGTTATTTTTTGTTTCACGTGAAAACCCTTTATCGCCTTTTTTTTCGGGACAATATTATTTATGTGGAGAGAACCATCACCCAGCCCGATGTACATCCACCCACCTTCATACAATCGTATCATTTCATAAATAACAGTTTAGCGGTTCAACCGTGAAAACTTTATCACCAGACAGACATATTTACAATAACATATACAATAATATCATCATTGTATGATGTATTCTATGTATTTACTGTAATTTAAGCACCTCGGTATACCCCAGTATTTGGGAATTTCGTGAATATACTTATAACTTTAAAAGTTGAAACAAACACCAACACAGAATATGCGATTATGTCCCGTGCAAAATATTGTAAATAATTTTACAGTTTCTATCAGCTCGAAATAGTTTCACCTTCGTATTATGTTTTCACGAAGGCGCCCACCTGACATGTTGCAAAAGCCATTTATTCTGAAAGCGGGAGACGGGCGGGCGCCGGGCGACGTCGTTCTTTCTATTATTCAGGACTACTGCGTGCAACTTTTGTTCTTTGTCCTGCACTGTTTTTTAACTTCTATTTGGGTATTTGCTTACTTAACTAATTGATTGAGCGAATGAGTGAAGACCGAATAGTGAGGAAAATATATAGCGCGAAAGTTAATATTAAAAGATGTCGAGATAGATCCTTAAAAGTCACGAAGGCAGAGTGGTTGGGTCAAGAGACCAGAGCTATGCTTTATGATGAAAGCTGTATTTAAAAAGTTTTAAGGACTTCCGATAGGCTGTGTGGTGGCGTGATCGGAATTCGGAGACCCGAGTAAGTTCGTACTAATGATTTGTATTACGTCTAGGTATCCAAGTAGTCTTAACTCTCCAAGCAACTTGCCTACATGGTCTTAGAAAGTAAATTTCGGCCTTCCTCAAAAGACAATATCTATACATCATTTCCAATACAGCGGCAGACTGATGTCTAGACTATTAATTCCTTTCGATTCACCTTCCACCAAACATATTTTTGTGACTAAGTGACAGGTGGTGAGCCAGTCGCCGTCTTTATGCCCAAGCAAACGATATAAATCGTACTTAAAATTTGGAAATACTAATTGGTACGAGCTTACCACCTGGGCATCGAAGTCGGGTACCTTGACTCGAATTTCGATCATCCAACCAACTCGGCTCTCGTGACTTTATTTCACGCAGTTTATAATGTATGTATAGAAGGTAGAAGCAACATAACACCTTTAACTTCTGTTACGCTAAATCTTACTTGTTTTATTAAACAACTCTTCGCTCTCGGATTGGGCTGCAGACGCCCATAAAACAGTGTGTTGACGCACACGCTGATATATAGTCAATGCTATACAGTTTATTGCCACCACCCTTCAGTAACAGGCGTTAAATTTTATGGAGGCTTTCATGTTCGTGACAGGCGCTTTGCTACCGCGGCGAAACGTGTGTGGTGTATTACGAGCTACGATTTTTTTATAACGTACATACTTGGATATGTTATTGTTAGAGATGAAATGCCGAAACATTCTTTGTTTATTTTTCGACGACCATAGTGTACGAGTGGTATATACATCGGTTTGAATGGGGCCGCTGTATCTGAGGTCCCAGGATCAATTTCCGGGTAGAAAACTACTTTTTTTTCAGATTCCATAACACTAGTGTTTTAGCTTTACTTTGAGGTTAGAATATGTTTGTGATGTTGTCCCTATGTATGTATTAACCTATGTATGTTTTTCATTTATGAATATAGTAAAACTTTTTGTACGAATAATTTCCCTCGTTGCTTTTATATAGCCTTTAAAATTTCAATGCATAAGGTTTTGATGATTAGTTTATAAGCCGTCTTACGTAATAATTTTTTATGAAAAATATAATTGTGGTTACCTTTATGTCTCTTAGATGGATGATGGATACAACACAGTTGCAATAGTATAGATAAAAATATTTTTGCTGTCCAAGTGAAAGCAGGACTAAACAAGGGTTGAGTTGATAAACCGGATTAGTTGGACCTTGATGTATTGCTCGAATATGGCTTCCGATTAGTAGCGGATGAATGATGTTTTTTTTACTAATACACACACAATAT
Source organism: Sericinus montela (assembly GCA_029286605.1). Lineage (NCBI taxonomy): Eukaryota > Metazoa > Arthropoda > Insecta > Lepidoptera > Papilionidae > Sericinus > Sericinus montela. The sequence goes on along the minus strand of JAGSMR010000063.1, from coordinate 1,133,379 downwards.
TAAAAACGAATAAACAAAAACATAAACTGAATATGAGTACAAAGGTGGAACTAATTTAAATGCACGTTTAAATAATATTTTATTAAAATTTATTTTCGAAAACAAACAAACATTATAATAAATAAACAAGAAATCACCAGCTTATCATATCATCATCAAAATGGCCGGTAAAAGTCAACTGCAGGATATAGGCCTCATTCGTACGGAAGTGCGTTTGCCATGATAGCAACGAGCCCAACATAGGCCTACATGCTTTAAAAATCAATCGTCACACAAACATAGTATATCTTTTGTTTTATCGCGTTCAAACAGTTTTAGTTATATACATAACTATTTTATTTTGTGTTGTATATATGTTTGCGAAACTTATTATAATAGGTTTGGCGTCTTGATTATGTGTCCTTATAGATGTAATCAAGGAGGTTTTATTTAATATAATAGTAAATAAATGGTTCAATTTTTTAATAAATAAATGTTTGGGTGGTCGGAATTTCGTGTCAAGAGACCCGAGTTCGATCCCCAAGTGGCATGCTCGTACCAATGAGTTTTTCAAAAAACTTATGTACGAATTATATCGTTGGCTTGGACATAAAGACGGCGACGGGCTCACCACCGGCCATGTTGTCCCGAAAATATATTCTGTGGAAGGTGGGTCAAAGGGACTTAATTGTCTAGACTAGACCTCTGTTCCTGGGAATTGCGTGAAGATATTTATTTATTTATTAATAATATTTATAATTTGTTTATAAATAAAGTATTTATAAAAAATATAACCAGCCCTGTAAGTTGCAGTTCTACAGCTATATCGTTGGTTTATTTTATTTATTTTGTATGTTTATTTTTTACACCCATATTTCAACTTTACTAGAGCTAGTTGTTTTATGGTTCATGCCAACGATACATATGGAACATAACTTTCGATAAAAGGTACCTTCCGTAGCTATTCGAGTTTATTGCGCCAATACACTTGGCTGTCGTGGTTTGGTGGTGGTGTTAAATATTAATATCTATATTCTCTACTAATACAATCCAATATAATGTAAATTTCATGTTAAATTTTCATCAGGGCTGAATCTAATAAAGGCTAACAAAGTTCTGGGCGCCCCGAGAAAATTCCTCCGCGAAATTAAGATTAATGCACGTTGGCGTTTATCCTACTGGCTCGATCGGTTCGGATAATTTAGGAGGCGGCGTGAAATTTGCTTTGTTAACGAGTCCTATCAAACTCCCTTATCTCGAACGAACGTGACATTGAAATGACTTTTTGCTATCGTTATTCTGTAGTGTTAGTATTGGTGGTGGTGTTGGTAGTGGCAATACAGACATACATAACGGCCTGTAAAATTATCTCGCAGTATTTATGATTCTCATTAGAAAGGAGCTTGCCTCTTTTATTTTAATTTCTGTGTCATAATTATATAGAAGGTTTAGGCTTTTTTCTTTTTTATCAAAGTATTAGGCTACACGTCACAGCTGTGCTACGTTCGTGACGCCTATGAATAGATTTATTGGCTGAAAATCAGCGCTGAGTGAGGCCATTCTCACACAGCACATGCTGAGCCAACCCCTTATCGGCACAATTTTTATATTTATACTTAATATATACTTGTACTTTCGTATGTATGAAATGCTTGTACTGAATTAATAATTTTTCTATTCTATTCTATTCTGAGATGCCTGTACATCACGCTGGTATTCTTTAAGGCTTTGGGCTTACCAGGTCTAGCTGGGCCACGTTTGCAATAGCAGAAGCAGCCTAACTCTACCACGGTCTGTGGACAGTGAATGTATCTTCATCAGATCGATTTTGGGCTTCGGTTCCATCGAGCTATTTCGTTTCCTATTTATAAATATTCGTAAACAATGTAAATTTCTTGTTAAATTTTAATCAAGGCAGAAATTCTAATAAAGGTTAATGAGTTTTCCCCAAATTTATTCACCGTAGTTATTAAGATTTAATATTTGGCGACATTTTACGCAATGGAGAGAGTCGTGTTTCGGTATTATTGGAGCTGGATCACGAGGTTAATTTTTCAAAATAATAAATAAATACATTTGGAAATATGTTCAATATCACGAACATTGCTCCGATACTGTAGCTAAAGTACTTATCTTACTACTTACTTAAACTACTTATCTTATGGAATCGGATACAACGGAGGCACCACAAACACCCAGTGAAAATGTAGTGTAAACCGGCGTGTACGTTCCTCTTTCACTGAGGTTCTCTGACCTCTGTCTACCCCAGTTTTGGGAATCGCATGATGATATTTTTATTTATATATTGTAATGAAGCTCGCTGCGGATTGCTGCGATACATTTTATTAAAGTGTGGTTAACTTACGAGTCGAGAGACCCGAGTTCAATCCTCCAGGCTCGTACCAATGAGTTTTTAAAAAAATTATGTACGAATTATATCATTGGCTTGGACATAAAAGACGGCGACGGTCTCACCACCTCTCTCGTTGTCCCGAAAATATCTTTGGCGGAAGGTGGGTCTTAATTGTCTAGACTAGACCTCTGTCTACCCCTGTATTCGGAATTCCGTGAAGATATTTATTTATTTAACTTAATTTTGTTAAGAACTATCGTTGTCCGCAGAGCATCCTGGGCGAGTTCAACCGTGAGCAGGACTCCTTCATAAAGGGTCAGGACGCGCGCGGCGGGAGCTCTGCGGTCGCACCCTGGGTGGGGGCCCACAATGAGGCGGCGCTGAAGGAGGAGTGTCTCTCACTCTCTACTGTAAGTGTTACCTACTAAGACGGATCATTTATTTGTATTGTATAGGGTTTCAAGATGATCAGCTTTAGAAATATTCTCCATTTAGCTAGGATAATTGGTTAGCAAATGATAGTATATACATAGAACTACGGTATCTGACATAGCCGTAAGGATCAGCGCGCTGAAGTGGCAATGGGCCGGCCATGGCTCGATGAAGTGATAATGGTTGAGGAAAAAGGTTCTAGAGTGGCAACCTCGTTTAGGCAAGCGCTGTGTAGGAAGACCCTCCACTAGACGGACTGTTCCCGGAAGTAAAGGGTAGCAGGTGGCTGAAGATAGTTCTGTGTTCTGCAGTAGACTTTTAATAGGCTGTAAAGAAGGAGAAGAAGGAACAACGTTACATGCATTGGTCAGATCGCAATGTAGGTAGGTAAAGCACTTGTGTTGTGGAATAAGAAACAACACAGGCACCATAAACACCCAGACACGAGAAAATTTAAAAAAAAAAATTCTACATTGACCCGACCATCAATCGAACCCTGAGCGCTGGAACTTTAGATACGTAATTTCGAGCTATTCAAGTACTTTAGTTACCTACTTTAGGATCACAGCAATATATGTGAAGTTGCCCCTATCTATTTATTATAGTATTTATTTATTTAACTTAATTTTGTTAAGAACTATCGTTGTCCGCAGAGCATCCTGGGCGAGTTCAACCGTGAGCAGGACTCCTTCATAAAGGGTCAGGACGCGCGCGGAGGGAGCTCTGCGGTCGCACCCTGGGTGGGGGCCCACAATGAGGCGGCGCTGAAGGAGGAGTGTCTCTCACTCTCTACTGTAAGTGTTACCTACTAAGACGGATCATTTATTTGTATTGTATAGGGTTTCAAGATGATCAGCTTTAGAAATATTCTCCATTTAGCTAGGATAATTGGTTAGCAAATGATAGTATATACATAGAACTACGGTATCTGACATAGCCGTAAGGATCAGCGCGCTGAAGTGGCAATGGGCCGGCCATGGCTCGATGAAGTGATAATGGTTGAGGAAAAAGGTTCTAGAGTGGCAACCTCGTTTAGGCAAGCGCTGTGTAGGAAGACCTCCACTAGACGGACTGTTCCCGGAAGTAAAGGGTAGCAGGTGGCTGAAGATAGTTCTGTGTTCTGCAGTAGACTTTTAATAGGCTGTAAAGAAGGAGAAGAAGGAACAACGTTACATGCATTGGTCAGATCGCAATGTAGGTAGGTAAAGCACTTGTGTTGTGGAATAAGAAACAACACAGGCACCATAAACACCCAGACACGAGAAAATTTAAAAAAAATTCTACATTGACCCGACCATCAATCGAACCCTGAGCGCTGGAACTTTAGATACGTAATTTCGAGCTATTCAAGTACTTTAGTTACCTACTTTAGGATCACAGCAATATATGTGAAGTTGCCCCTATCTATTTATTATAGTATTTATTATTTAACTTAATTTTGTTAAGAACTATCGTTGTCCGCAGAGCATCCTGGGCGAGTTCAACCGTGAGCAGGACTCCTTCATAAAGGGTCAGGACGCGCGCGGCGGGAGCTCTGCGGTCGCACCCTGGGTGGGGGCCCACAATGAGGCGGCGCTGAAGGAGGAGTGTCTCTCACTCTCTACTGTAAGTGTTACCTACTAAGACGGATCATTTATTTGTATTGTATAGGGTTTCAAGATGATCAGCTTTAGAAATATTCTCCATTTAGCTAGGATAATTGGTTAGCAAATGATAGTATATACATAGAACTACGGTATCTGACATAGCCGTAAGGATCAGCGCGCTGAAGTGGCAATGGGCCGGCCATGGCTCGATGAAGTGATAATGGTTGAGGAAAAAGGTTCTAGAGTGGCAACCTCGTTTAGGCAAGCGCTGTGTAGGAAGACCCTCCACTAGACGGACTGTTCCCGGAAGTAAAGGGTAGCAGGTGGCTGAAGATAGTTCTGTGTTCTGCAGTAGACTTTTAATAGGCTGTAAAGAAGGAGAAGAAGGAACAACGTTACATGCATTGGTCAGATCGCAATGTAGGTAGGTAAAGCACTTGTGTTGTGGAATAAGAAACAACACAGGCACCATAAACACCCAGACACGAGAAAATTTAAAAAAAATTCTACATTGACCCGACCATCAATCGAACCCTGAGCGCTGGAACTTTAGATACGTAATTTCGAGCTATTCAAGTACTTTAGTTACCTACTTTAGGATCACAGCAATATATGTGAAGTTGCCCCTATCTATTTATTATAGTATTTATTTATTATTTAAGCCGTAATACAAGACCTTTCCAGTCAAAAAATTTTTTTAGCTAGAGCTACTTGATTTGGGGTCAGAGCAATGTATGTGATGTCCATATGTATATATGTATTTATTATTTAAGCCATAAATTATTTATGGCCATTTAGCCACACAGAAAACTTAATTATTATTCTAATTAGTAATTTTAAATAAAATTTCCCATCACATCTCCAGCATCTTACTTTGAAATCAGAGCAATGTATGTTATGTCGTCCATATCTATAAATGTATTTATTTATAATCTGTCGCAATACACTCCAGGACCGACGGAACTTCGTGCGCGCGCCGCCGGCGGGCGTGGAGTTCGATTTCGACTACGACAAGATGTACCCGGTGGCCGTGGCCATCATGGCAGAGGATCCCAACCTCGAGAAGATGCGCTTCGACCTCGTGCCCAAAGTGTGAGTCACCGTTTCACTTCTTTGTTATCCTCTAAGTACGGTATCGGTGTTAAAATATTATATATATATATGCATATATATATATATATATATATATATATATATATATATATATATATATATATATATATATATATATATATATATATATATATATATACATATATATATATATATATATATACATACATACATACATTAACAAAATATCATCACGCCATTCCGAATACTGATATAGACAGTGGAGAGAGGAAAAAAAACTCATTATACGAGCCTACCGCCTGGGGATCGAACTCAGCTGTCTTGACTCTAACTCTACCGGTCCGCTTATTTTGTTGTGATATATTTTCTAAATGGTTATCCCACCCTCAAGTGTCGCAAATCCACTTAATAGGCGTGGCGATTATTGCAAATCCTCGTCTACCGAAAAAAAGAAAGAAAAGTATTATAAAGAATTATTTGTCACATACGAAATAGTGTGAAAAATAATAAAAAGGGGTACCACGCCGTTGCGTGCGCCCTATTTAATCACGTAATTACGTTTAAACAACAAATTGAACAAATTGAACAGGTGAATGAGTTTGTGTATCTGGGTTCAAAGTTCACACGAGATGGAAAGTGTGAGAGTGATATTGAAAGAAGAGTGAATGCCGGAAACATGGTGAATGGAGCTTTGCAATCCTTTATGAGCTCGGATGATGGTGTAACAAGGCTCGTTTGGCTGTGCATACGGGAGTTTTGGTTCCGACACTCATGTACGGAAGTGAAAGTTGGGTATGGCAGAAGAAACATGAAAGCAGAGTAAATGCAGTTGAGATGAGAGCATTAAGAAGTATGTTAGGAGTTAAACTGAGCGTCAGGATAAGGAATAGTGAAATAAGGGAACGTTGTTGTCTGAAAGAAGATGTTTGACTAAAATTGAGAAAGGTATGCTGAGATGGTTTGGCCATGTCGAGAGAATGAATGAAGAAAAAATTCACGAAAAAAGCATATAAGGCGAGTGTGAATGGAAGTGTAAGAAGGGGAAGACCTAGGCGGACGTTTCGAGACCAAATCAGGAACGTCCTGAAAAAAGGCCAGGTCAAGAGTACCCTGAATCGAAGAGAATGTATGAAGAGAATAATGAAAATGGACGAAGCGAAACAAATATGTAAGGATCGTAGCAAGTGGAAAGAAGTGGTATCTGCCTACCCCTACGGGAAAGAGGCGTGATTATATGTATGTATGTATGTAATTACGTTTAAAGCTGCAGTAAAAGTTATTGCAGAGGTCAATGTCCTGCAGCGGTCTTTTGCAGGCCGTTTTGATGATGATCAAATCATTTATTCATCGATATAAGTAAAACAGCTACATTCAACGATATCTCTTTCTCTCTTTCTTTTCCTTTTTTTTTAAATATACTAGCAATGTCTAATAACACTACTAGTATTCCCGTTAACCACTCCAACTAAGCTGCAATGCTTGTGTCTGGAGTTGGTTAACGACAACAGTCGAATGGCGGGCTCGAACTTGCGACGTCATGTTTCGCAGTCTGCATACCATAAACCATGAAACCAATTAGGCTATTTCCGTTTATATTTTTTGAAGTCGCGATATCCGAGTGGTTAGGTGGTCGGAATTTCGAGTCAAGAGATCCGAGTTCGATCCCCAGATGGCGGGCTCGTACCAATGGGTTTTTTTAAAACCTATGTACGAATTACATCGTTGGCTTGGACATAAAGACGGCGACGGGTTCACCACCTGTCACGTTGTCCCGAAAATATCTTCGGTGGAAGGTGGGTCGAAGGGACTTAATTGTCTAGACTAGACCTCTGTCTAACCCTGCATTGGGAATTGAGTGAAGATATTTATTTATTTATTATTACCAGCAGAGACTAAGAGACCTAATACCTCAGTTAGTACGAGTAAGAGAGATGCCTCTATGGTTGTTGTTACCAGCAGAGACAAAGAGACCAAATACCTTAGTTAGTACGAGTAAGAGAGATGCTTGTATGGTTGTTGTTACCAGCAGAGACTAAGAGACCAAATACCTTAGTTAGTACGAGTAAGAGTGATGCATGTATGGTTGTTGTTACCAGCAGAGACTAAGAGACCAAATACCTTAGTTAGTACGAGTAAGAGAGATGCCTGTATGGTTGTTGTTACCAGCAGAGACTAAGAGACCAAATACCTTGGTTAGTACGAGTAAGAGAGATGCCTGTATGGTTGTTGTTACCAGACGAGACTAAGAGACCAAATACCTCTGTTAGTACGAGTAAGAGAGATGCCTGTATGGTTGTTGTTACCAGCAGAGACTAAGAGACCAAATACCTTAGTACGAGTAAGAGAGATGCCTGTATGGTTGTTGTTACCAGCAGAGACTAAGGGACCAAATACCTTAGTACGAGTAAGAGAGATGCCTGTATGGTTGTTGTTACCAGCAGAGATTAAGGGACCAAATACCTTAGTACGAGTAAGAGAGATGCCTGTATGGTTGTTGTTACCAGCAGAGACTAAGAGACCAAATACCTTAGTTAGTACGAGTAAGAGACATGCCTGTATGGTTGTTGTTATCAGCAGAGATAAAGACACCAAATACCTTAGTTAGTACGAGTAAGAGAGATGCCTGTATGGTTGTTGTTACCAGCAGAGACTAAGAGACCTCATACTTTAGTTAGTACGAGTAAGAGAGATGCCTGTGTGGTTGTTGCAGCATCACGGAGGAGAACTTCTGGCGGAACTACTTCTACCGCCTGTCGCTGATCTGCCAGGCCAACGAGGCGGACGCGGCCGCCGCCCGCCAGCCCAGCCAGGACGACTCGCAGGGTGAGTGCCGCGAGATCTCCTCCTACTCCCACTCCGTCTCCTACTCCCAAATCCGTCTCCATTGTGCGTTACTTACGTGTACAGATTTTCACATAAGTACCACGTCTTAGTCTTTGGGGCCTTGTCCACTAAGCTCGAAACAAATACTTGGTATGCTATACCAAATACTTAAAAGAAAATAGTGTAATATTGTAACATGGTTTCATTTGTTCAAGAATTGTATGCTCATAAATAAAGCCTCTACATGTTTTTGTGAATAATGAAATATTTTATCACGTTTCGGATAAGACCTCAAGATAATATCATTATATGTTATGCACATATCCTTCCAAGGTATTCCTCAGTTCAGTAGTAAACATATAAACAAAACCATGCTATCATGATTCCACTGTACAGTTTTCATGAAGTATATCTATAAAAAATGAGTCTTGTTTTAACTTCTGATGTATTATTTTTTTTTCAAACATTTTACACACTGAATCAATGAAGGAAAGGCACCACGAAAGGTTGTAGCTATAGGAGAACTTTATTGCAAGACTGTTACTCTTAGTTCGTCTTTTATTATTTCACAATAAAAGACGATCTAAGAGTAATAGTCCTTCCCTTCCATATCTTCACGTATCTCCCAATTATTGCAATAGACCTTCCCCGTCAAGAAGTCGCCTGGGTCAGTACCACACTCTTTCTCATTTCTCCGCTTTTCGTCTTCAAACTCTCTGCCTCCACATAGCAGTGCAGAGACTGTCGTGTTCCGGTTTAAAAGGCACAGAGAGCCAGGGTAATTAAAATAGTTCCTGGCAAGTTAACTCGTCTAAAAATTGTCTATTACTCTCTCCTATTCCTTTCTCGTTCTCACGCCGTTCCCAATACTGGGGATTTAGTGTAGTCACGATAGCCGAGTGGTTGGGTGGTCGGAATTTCGAGTCAAGAGACCCGAGTTCGACCCCAGATGGCAGTACCAATGAGTTTTTGAGAATACTTATGTACGAATTACATCGTTGGCTTGAACATAAAGACGGCGACAGGCTCACCACCTTTCACGTTGTCCCGAAAATATCTTCGGTGGAAGGTGGGCCGAAGGGACTTCATTGTCTAGACTAGACCTCTGTCTACCCCTGAATTGGGAATTGCGTAAAGATGTTTATTTATTTATTTTTTATTATACTATAAAATCGAATGTAAAGATGGTCTCTTAAAATACTTTCCTGTAGCTAAAACCTTTCTACTTTTTACCGTATTAAGTTTTCCCCTGAGTTCATACGTCCTTTATCCAATATTTTTAGTTGATTTTGCACTTCACCAACAACTACACGTTTTGTTTATTTTCTTTTTATTTTCAAACATTTTGTTTTCCCCCGAATCATTTAGATGAAACATCGGCCAGCGAGAGACTCATGTCCAAAGAGAAATCGTCCCAGGAGTGTATCGACGACGTGAAGAAACGTATAAAGTCGTTGAAAGTCGATAGAGAAGACGGTAAGGTTACAGTGTAATGTTACAGTCGGGTTAACGACTAAATTGCTATGGAGATACTTTGTTTTATCGGGAATTCGACTAACTTTGTTCATTTTCTTTTTTGTTTTGTTTCATTCGTCACTTTTATCTATGCCCACACGTTTTTTATTTCTTCATATTTTCAAGTCAATGGGTTCTGAAGGTGCTTATGATTATGCTGATCACGAACGAGTGTGAACTGCCTGAACAATATGCGTTTTACCAACTTTGAGGAATGAAATTATGTTCACAGCATGCTCGCCTACTCATGTATAATATAACTAACACAATCTCATACAATTCTAATTAACCTCAACATCCATCTCTACGAAACTGTTTATTATATTATATATATGTGTGATCGATTAGATTTTTGCTAAACGTTTCTCCTTTTTTTTCCCACCACTCTGGAATGCAGCTTAAGCGCACGGACGTACGGACTTCTGAGGGGCATTCCCGCATTCACCCGCATTTAAGTTAAACCCGAGACGATTCGATATAAATCCACACTTATATTTGTATATTCTCAGGTCCATGATACGCTTAGCGAATGCCAAATTCGGATTATTTGATTCACCAAAAGTCATTGTATTACATGTAGAATCCGTTGCAAAGGCTTGTGGGTTATTATATAAAATCGTCTATACTATTAACTAATGCTAACGTGAAAATGTATATCTCTATATAATTGTTTCAGACTTGATAGGACAATGTAATGCAAATAATTTCAACGTCGTCATCTCTAAAGGTTTTTTCCTATAATGTTATTCGTTTGTAGATAACCAAAATTTTGATTACTTCAAATAGGACGTGAATTACGATTGTAATATTGCATTGATCTATCAACTCTTCAGTGTGTTAGTCTTCTCTATATATATTATTATTGTTTCGTCGATCTGTGTATAGAATTTATAGATGTTCGCTATTTATTGTTTTTCGAATGGAAAAAATTATAATGTATATCACTGTGTACTCATATCTTCATCCTTGTTATCTCGTGTGTCGTTTACTATTAACTAAATGTTATATGACAATATAGCTTCTTATCCCTCTAAAGTTATATGTACGTTTACCCTTTCGAGTTTGTTTTCTACATATAAGACTTTATCATTAAGGGTCTTGTTAACAGTGTCAGCAGTGTCTCTTAGAGAGAAAATTACGTATAATGTTTTTACTAGTCCCTATAGAACGTCTTAATGTCTATTGAATGTTATATATATGTATAAGTAAATAAGGTATGTTAATATCACGTATTTGAATAATGTTCTGTTCAGTAGTGTTGGGATGTTGGTATTATATCCATTAAAGTTTCGACATTGCTACCTATTGATATAGCTTTAACCACTTCATGTATTGTATCGCTTTTTATGTCGATCTATTTACAGTAATAATCAATTTTTATTTCTCAAAGTTGGTCGCGAAATTATTCTTTTCCATATTTGAGTATGGTATCACTGACATGTGTTTGATTTATAGCAATGTTGAAACTTGCGGTGGTGGCAATGTGTCAGATTTTAATAAACATAATAGTTTAAATCAAACAAAGTTACACTCGTCTTTTGAACATTAAAATCTTTTAGGAGATAATAATATGATCGTCGTTGGATAATAAATGTCTCGTTTACGATCAAATATAATCACGAAATATGAAATTTAATAATTTTTCACAGATCTCATGTAGGAATGTACTAAATGTTAGATGAAATGCCATTCATTACAATGTTCGTTCAATAGAAACTTTTCTAATGAAGTTACGGTTTCCCGCCGCGACATATCTTTATGTGAGAGGTCAATTAACTATCAAACAGTTACTGCCGACGTGGCCACGCTAAATTAACCTTTGTTTCTATTTGCAAAAGGATTTATTAAACGTAATTTCTCCGATGTTACAAAGTTCAGTAGTGTTAGACTATGATGCGAGAGCAATGCATTTGAATGCAATCTGGTGATACGTGCAGGCCTACTCAAAATGTTTCTGTCCTTCGTATGTTCGATTAATGTAGGTTCTTGTTGTAGATGCAGTTACATTTAAGTCTCCTGTCTATGATGTTTAAATTTAATTGAGATTATTTGTAAATTTTGAAGCTCTAATTTTTCAAATAGTTGGAATTAAAAGCAGTTTATTAGGAAATTTATGGAAAGAAGTGACAATTTAAATTGATGCATTAATACAGCTTAATGATAAACACATTCTGATATAAATAGCAATGTTTAAAACACTGTTAAATAGTCCGTATAAATTGATGAAATTCGTTTTTTTTTTTTTTGACGAAGGATCGGAACTCAGCCGTGTCGAATGCAATTAGCTACCGTTTAGTTGTAACTCTACCGTCAGTAATTGTTTATTGTTTAGTGGAAACAACAATATAGTTAATAATGGCATTTATAGTTAGCTATTATGAATTGAAATAATTATATTATTCTAAAATAGCATTTGTATTTTTATTTGAACTGTCAATATTATTGCGTTTCTAAATGCAAAATCTGTAATGAGTGGACTGGAAAAGTCTGATTTAACACAGAATATATCATGTTCTAAGTGTTATGCTGCAGAAATTTAAATATAATGACCTCCTAAAGAAAGAAAAGAAGACACCCATGACTGTATTGCATGTTGGCTATGGGAGCACTATAAATATTTCACAAATTTGTACAGAGTTTTAAGGGATAAATTCTCGGGTAATTGCTTTACACTGCTATTTGAAGTATTCTTCGAAGATGATGAAGTTAATTTGCATAATTGATAATTTTCAGAGCAATGGGAAAAGGAACTTGAGGCGGAGTTAAGAGAGTACGAAGTTGTGGCTGATAAGGCCGGGGATGATAAGTGGGAGAAGGAGTGCGAAGATCTCTTAGGAGACGATGTAGATCTTAAGTAAACTAGAGACAGAGGGCAGCAACAGAGAGAGAGAGAGGGTGAGGGAGTAAATGAAGAAATTGATGATAAATATACCTTTATTGATGGCAATGTAGTTTATAAGGCTATGATGAAAATTTTAAATATGTTTATAAATTCTAAAAATTCATGTGTCAATGATCGGATGATGTTGCCAAGTAAATAGTATTTCATGTATATTTTTTTTATTAATTAATTGTACATTAAAATATATGAATGTATGTTTCTTCTTTGGATTGTAAGACAATGCATTTCGTTCGATATTTTGTTGGTTGCTAGAATAGTTTAGTTAAAATTGGAATGTGTTTGACAGGGATGTTATTATTCCCAAAAATTAAAAATTTATCATCAAAGAATCACAGATCAAACTTAAAAATAGTCTTATTGCTCCTGGATTCGATATTCGGACGGGTCAAGTGAACACTTTTTCTTTAGCTACTTACTTTGGAATCGGAGCATTGTATGGTATCTCTGTATTTATAATTACCTCGGCTTCATTACTACATAATAATATTTTTATGGCAACTTAAATGTAGTGGTTTTTTTTTCTGTCATATACTTGTACATACACATTTATATTTAGTTGTATGAATGAAGGTCCCGATATGATTCGCGTTCGTTTTTAAGTTTTGTGATTTTATTTAAGTTTTATTAAAATTTTTATAATTATTATAGTGTTATGTAAATAGAGTTATACGTTTAGTGCAATAAATTTTTTAAGTGATATTAAACTTTTCTAAAATAATATGCCGTTCGTAATCCGAATGTTATTTAAGATTCCATAATGAAATGTAGTAGTAATATTAATGTTAAATAATATTCTTTTACATCCAGATGTTGCTTTAAGTATACACTATATTTACTGTCTGTGTGTGAACATTCCCTTAATGGTGTAAATTAAAATATAAATCTTAATAATTTACTGTGTTTTATTGAATTATATTGTCCTTTTATTTGTGAGGTCTACACAATTAAGTCCTTTATCTTCACGCCATTCCCAATACAGGGGTAGACGGGAGGTCTAGACAATTAAGTCGTTTCGACCCACCTTCCGCCGAAATATTTTTGGGACAACGTGACAGGTGGTGAGCCTGTTGCTGTTTTTATGTCCAAGCTAACGATGTATATCGTACATAAGTTTAAAAGTAACCCATTGGTTACAAGTCAACCATCTCGTGATCGGAATCAGATCTCTTGACTCGAATTCCGATCTCCCGACAATTCGGCTATTTTATTTCGAGGTCGTGATAATAATTGTGACCGACCTCGAAACAATATTTGTTTTTTGTAAATTATTATAAAATTATTATTATCTTATGTATTCTCAAGGTGTTTTTCTTCGCCGTCTAGCTTGTGGTAAGCTCGGCATTTAAAATTGTTATAAACTATAAAAGGTAGTACTTTCGACACATTTTGTCGGAGACAGTGTGACAGATGGCGAGTCTGTCGCCAACTACGGACATGTGAGGGTTTAGGCTACCTTTTACTAAGAACTCGAAACATAGTCGCAAAGCAGAAACAAGCGTGAAATAAAAATAAAAAAAAATATCTTCACGCAATTCCCAATACAGGGGTAGACAGAGGTCAAGTCTAGACAATTAAGTCCCTTTGACCCACCTTCCACCGAAGATATTTTCGGGACAACGTGACAGGTCGTGAGCCCGTCGCCGCCTTTATGTCCAAGCCAACGATGAAATTCGTACATAAGTTTTTGAAATACTCATTGCTACTGCCACCTGGGGATCGAACTCTGGTCTCTCGACTCGAAATTCCGACCACCCAACAACTCGGTTATCGTGACTGTGAAATAAAAGCATTACTATTTAATCAAAAACATTGTTTCTTTTTCCTAAATAGTAAACCGAGATATAAAGAGACGATCGAGTGCTCGACCAATATGGCTAGTACACTAATGGTGTCATCATTATGTAATATAAAAATAGGTCTAAACAATTAAGTCCTTTCGACTCGTCATCCACCGAAGACATTTTTTGGGGCAACGTGACAGGACTTAAAACCACTACGCTCATTGTGTTATGGAATCAGAAACAGCGAAACGACCACAAACATTCGGACCCGAGACATGTAGAAAAAGTAATAATAAATAAATATCTTCACGCAATTCCTAATACAGGGGTCAGGTCTTGACAATTAAGTCCCTTTGACCTACCTTCCACCGAAGATATTTTCGGGACAACGTGACAGGTGGTGAGCCCGTCGCCGCCTTTATGTCCAAGCCAACGATGAAATTCGTACATAAGTTTTTGAAAAACTCATTGGTACAGCCACCTGGGGATCGAACTCAGGTCTCTCGACTCGAAATTCCGACCACCCAGCAACTCGGCTATCGTGACTTTTACGTTAGATAAAGTGGTTTTCTACATCGAACCGTTAGGAAATTCAACCCGCCCCGGGTTCAGTCAGAGCCGTTGATGCCTTGAAAACCAGTGTAGTATACACAACTCGACCACGGTAGTCGAGTAAACATTTCTCTCAAAGTATGAATGAAAGTCCTTTGCCTAGCTGTAGTTATTTAGATGTTATCACTTACTAATTTTTGGGAAAAAGTGGGTATCAGTACGCCGTGTTTTGAAATTATATTTGAAATTACAGCCATATAAGATCCAGCTAGTGCAAGAACTAAACCCTAATGATTTAAATTTGCGTAAGTCATATGCCGAAACAATGTTAACTCGTTTCAGTAATTTTCACATCTTATTTTCTAACGAAGCCCATTTCCACCTAAATGGACATGTAAACAAACAGGTATTAGAGCAACGAAAATCCTAAAGCTAAACATGAGAGGCCACTTCACTCTCCTAAGGTATGGGCTGCAATTTCAGCAAAGGGAATCATCGGACTTCACTTTTTTGAAGATTCGCGAGGCCGTTCAGTTACTGTTAATTCTGCCGAGTCTGTGAAAATGTTACGGGAGTTCTTAGCACCGATGCTACCGGAATTTGCTGGCTATAATCGTAACACATGGTTTCAACAGGATGGGGCCACGTGTCACACATCGAACGAGTCCTGGCCGGTGGTCAAAGACATGTTTCCGGAAAAGCTGATATCCTGACGGGGTGACATCCCATGGCCACCCAGAAGTCCAGATCTATCCCCAGCAGACTTCTTTTTATGGGGTTATTTAAAGAGTCGTGTCTACATTGATAAACCGAATACACTGCATCAACTAAAAGAAAAAATCATCGAAGAGATGACGGCGATCTCGCGGTCTCTTTGCAGAAGAGTATTCGAAAACTTTAGGACTCGCTTAGATGAGTGCAAAAACCGAAACGGTGGTCATTTAGACGAAATAATTTTTTAAAAATAAATTACAACTAATTAGCTTTCTCGTAAATAAACGATTTCTAAAATATGTTAAATGGTTTTTTTATAAGATTTTTTCAAATGTTATCTAATTCATGGCCCACCCTGTATTTGACCGAATGCGAAGAACCTTTAAAAATATCAATAGATAAACAAATAGTTATATAATTATAATATTCAACAGAGAGTAGAATGCTGTCCTAGTTTAGTTTTACAAACTGGTGGATTAACCTATTTCTATTACTTAAACGGCAGCCAAGTATTTTTTTAAAGAAATCATGACACAGTAACATACCATCGATAATTTTTTAAAGAAAAACAAGATATCCACAATCTTGCGTCGAAAACTTAAAGGTTTAATATTATAGTACATTCGTAACATGATAAAACTTTGCAGTTGCCATTTGTACAAGTTAATTGGTATAATATATGGAAGACGTCTAATATAACAACCTAGAGTTGTTTAGGGTAAAAGTTTTAAACGTTTTAACTGTTACTACAGAAATACCTGTGTGTATTATTGTGTGGTTTATTATTATAACAATCTGCAAGAGTTCACTGCAGGATAGAGGCTTTATAATCGCCATGCTTGGCCAGCGGAATTGCGATCGCAGTACCAGACATTACCCGTTACCACTTTGTTTAATTTGGGTCTATAATATCAGATATTTCAATATGGTTATCCCGCAATTAGTTACATATTGACAATGAGCGCTGTGTATTACATAACAACTCATAAAGGTCACCTACACCCATTGTGCTGTTGCACGCGACCTTGCAGGAATAGAACCTTAGACTCGTTCGTTATAAAACAGTTGTGTAATGCATTTATTAATATTCATGTTTCATTCGTTTTTGATGTGTAACAATATTTTATTTGAAGTCTGGCGAATTATCTATAGTCCTTTATAAATTAAAGTGTATGAATGACGCTTTTAATTAAATAAATAAATAAATAAATAAATATACAGGGACAACATCACATTCTCCGATCCTAAAATAAGTAGCTAAAGCACTTGGGCTATGGAAACATTGAAAAATTGATTTTCTACATTGACCATTTCGGGAATCGAATCGCTCTGAGGACCTCTCGACCACGAAAGTCGTATTTAAAACTAAAACAGAATTAATATTTTAGGCGATCTTGACGAATTATATAATACGCTGTATGCACAGAGAAGCTCGCAAAGTGTCACGATCCTTACATACATTTTCTTTCACACACGCACGTCTAAAAATCCGGGTTCTTTTAACCCTCTTCTCTTCAAGCTATTTGCTCGCATAATGTTACAAAGTTAGGCCTCCCTCGATACTTTTTTGTTAATTTTTGCGCTGTATGTTTTAGGGCCGTATGGCAACGGCTAAGAATACTGCAACTCCCTGCTAAGAATACTGCAACTGCATCTTCCCGTGGGTGTCGAAAGAGGCGACTAAGGGAAACAGCCTTGAATATCGTTATGGAAACCGATAGATGGCGGGATAATCATCTCTAAAAATATCAGACTTAAATAATAAAACCGTGTGCGAGTGGTATGGTACTGCGGTCTCCATCATGCACTTAACAAGCGTGTCGATTATGGCAAATCCCCCCTATTTGTCCTGTAGCCTTTCTCCTGCAGTGCACTTTAACTGGCCGTTATGTATGTATGTATGTGTATATTTTATTGTTTCGATACAAGTAGTCACGATAGCCGAGTTTCTAGTCTAGAGACCCGAGTTTGACCCCCAGTTGGAAGGTCCGTACCAATGGTTTTATTTTCACAACTTATATACTGTCTGTATCGTTGGCTAAGACACAAAGACGGCGACCGGTTCACGACATGTCCCGAAAATGTCTTCTGTGAAAGGTGAGTCGAAAGGACCTAATAGTCTCACTACCCCAATTTTGGGAATGGCGTCTAACTTCTTTGGTCAAGGTTGCTTATTTTTAAATTTACACTAGCGTCGGGCAGCAGAGTTGAGGTGCGAGGTCAGGCATGACTACCTGCATACCAGAAATGGCGACGAACGAAATTCCTACTTTCGGGACTTACAGTGCCCTGCCATCGACTTTCATAGCAGTAAGTAGGTAAGCCGTAAACATTACAGAAATATAGCCTTGACACTTGGGGCTGTGGGGCCCTTATTAATCATAAAGGGATAATAAGTGTTCATAATGCCTTTATAATCGTGAAGCAAAATGCGACAGGAAGTTATAGTTAAAAACATAAAAATAAGTCACGATAGCCGAGTGGTTGGGTGATCGAACTTCGAGTCAAGAGACCAGAGTTCGATACCCTCGTGGCCGATCTCGTACCAATGGGTGTTTTTATCATTGGCTTGGACATGAAGACGGAGACGGGCTCACCACCTGTCATGTTGCCCCAAAAAAAGGACTCCGTCTACCCCTGTATTGGGAATGGCGTGAAGATTTTTTTTATAAAACAGCCTTTTTATATATCTTCACTCAATTTCCCATACTGGGCTAGACTGAGGTCTAGATAATATTCGGGTAAATAATCTTCGGAATAATTCTTAACATCTTGTGAACCACATTTACCATAGCCGCGGTAATCAATAAAAAAAAACAATATAGGAGACAAGATTTGCACGCTGTAAAATATAAATATTATCCGCGCGGAGGTCGTGCGTTTTGTACAAACATATTCGGACGAGACTACTCTGGAAAAGAACCCTTGACCAGCAGTTCAGTCGTCTTTTGACAGCAGATGTGTCGTAACGTATAGATAAGAAGTTATTGTGCAAAATATATCTACAAGTTATATAATATATTTAATATGTGCTACGACTGAAATCGTGTCAAATAAAAAATTATTATTATTTTTATCATTGACTGCACTTCTACATTTTAATCAGTACATGAATATAAAAATTTTAAAGTAATAATTTATAAAATCCATTTTATTGTTTTCATTTTCTATTTTTGGTTTAGTGGTGTGTGACGTGGTTGTCATAATGAACATTGTTACTGCATTAGTGATTTATACCACTTTAGGTAAGTTTAGTTTTATATTTATCTTCACGCACAATCTCTAACGGGGTAGCCAGAAGGAACAGGTCGCCAAGTGACACGACCCTTACATAACTCTTCCCATTTTTTAAAATTTGTCATTTTCTTGATATACGCATCCGAGTACTTTTGACCCTCCTATTTCGGGCAATTTGCTCACATGGTCTTCGTAAGTTAGTTTCGAACTACTTCTACACCTTTTCATGTTAACTTGCGTGCTATATATTTTTGCTACACATTCGCTCAACGTGTTCAAACCATCGAAGCTCGCCCTTATCAATTTGAACCTGCCAGATTGCGAATCTCTTCGTTTCGTTTCCGGTCGGCCAAGGTAACGCCGCACATTTTACGAAGAGATTCTCCACTGAATTCAACCTGCTTTTATGCTTCTTCTGGCATACCCAGGCTTCACTGCCATATAACAAAGTCGGTACCAGTACTGCGTTATATATCGCATATTCATAATTTATTTTTACAATAGTCCTATTTTCACACATTTCCCAAAATTAGGCTGGTTCACTAGCTAGATCTCTGTCGAGAGTATTTAGTTTCAACATTTCACAGGAGCATATTCGTGATTATGTGATTTGGTCAGTTTGTTGTCTTAGGGCTCAACCCAACGATAAAAATCGTAGTTTCGAAAAAATCAACGGTACGAGTCCTCCAGGTAACTCCAGAACTGAGCTTAGTTTAGGTGACTTTTGTTTAGATCTTTTTGAAGTTTTTAAAACATGCAACTATGATGGACAGTATATATAATATATGCTAGGCTACGCTTCCATTTACATCGAAATGCTCTAAGTAACTCACAACCAAACATTGCATTACATTAGTTATATTTTTTCTGCGTTAAACAATTCGCAATGAAGGCATCCGCAGCAGAATAAGGTAACCGATATAGCAGTAAAGATCAGCGGTCTGAAGTGGCAAGTGGCTGGCCACATAGCTCGAAGAACTGATAACAGTCGGGGAAAAAGGTTCTCGAGTGACAACTTCGTTTAAGCAAACGCAGTTTGGAGCGAACCCCACAAGATGGAGTGACATCCTGCAAAACATTTCGGGGAGTCGATGGATGTAGGTGGTTGAGGACCGTTTTTAGTGACGATTTCTGGGAGAGGTCCAGCAGTGGACTCTTAATAGGCTGTAAAGAAGAATAATAATAGTAACCAATGAGTTGATCGCTCCCATGCGATTTCTAACCCTTCTAGGTACGATATTTATTTCCTTTGCTTGTTTTTTCTACGTTAGAGGAACCTTACTATGAAAATATAAAATAAATAATATACTCGTATCTTCACGCAATTCCCAATACAGGAGTAGACAGAGGTCTAGTAGTAGTCTAGACAATTAAGTCCCTTCGACCCACCTTCCACCGAAGATATTTTCGGGACAACGTGACAGGTGGTGTGCCCGTCGCCGTCTTTATGTCCAAGCCAACGATATAATTCGTACTTAAGTTTTTGAAAAACCCATTGTTACGAGCCTACCACCTGGGGACCGAACTCGTGTCTCTTGATTCGAAATTCCGATCACCTAACCACTCGGCTATCGTGACTTATATTTTTAACTTATTATGAATTATTATGCAGATTAAAAAAAATACAATCGTTACTGTTCTTTAAATGAACGACTAAAACATTTTATTTTAATTAGATTTGACTTTTCGTCGGCTTCACTTCAAAAAGTTATTTTAAATTAAATCAGATAACATTATTTTCTCTATATTTTTATTATTCAATGTCGTTTTTTTTCTTTTTACATTGAATTAAGTTGTATGAGGTCGTAAATTTGAATTATTACGAGTATATACTTGAAGACTGGCCTTTTTGTTTTTTTTCGTTACTTTGGCCTTGTTCCATCAGTCCTTGATCCGAAGACTAAAATACATTTATTGCATTTGTAGGATATATACTTATATTTGATGATCTTGTCACTAAAATGGATACTGTTTTTCAATTGGTTACGCACGTTTAGCGAATGAATGATGATGATCGAATGGTGAAGAAAATACAGCGCGAAAGTTAACAACGAATGGGTCAAGGTAGAGGTAACTTTCGAAGACTATATGAGCAAATTGCTCGAAGAGAGGAGGGTCAAGAGTACTCGGATACCTAGACGTGTGTGTATTAAGAAAATGATGAATTTGAAAGAAGTAAAATAGGTATGTAAGGATCGTGACACTTAGAGATCTATTCCGTCTGGTTACCCCGGCAGGGGTACTGTGACTTGGTGGTTGGGTGGTCGGAATTTCGAGTCAAGAGACCCGAGTTCGATTCCCTGGTGGCAGGCACGTACCAAAAAAGTATGTACTAATTATATCGTTGGATTGGACATTGAGACGGCTACGGGCTCACCATCTGACGCGTTGTCCTAAAAATATCTTCGATGGTAGGTGGGTCGAAACTGCTTAATTATCTAGACGGAGCCTACCCCAGTATTGAGAATGGTCTGAAGATATGTAGACATTTTTTACACTAAAGTCATGACATTTCAATGACGTTATTATGACATTACAATTAGAACGTAAGGAACTAATTGACTGATATGATTTTTACACAAACAGATATTGAAACAATAAATAATGTAGCAACCTTGAAACGATAAATATAACAGAAGTTTTAAGAATGTTTATTCTGCTGCTCATTTTAAAGGTATTTCCAAGACCTGGAGTAGACCGAGGTCTAGACAATGAAGTATATTCGACCCACCTTTCTACAAAGTTTATTTGGGACAAGGTGACAGGTGGTAAGTCTATCGCAGTTTTTATCTCAAAGCTAAATGTACTATTTCATACATATGTACAAACATTCATATTCATTTCTCAAACGTTTGTCCCCCAGCGGGATTCGAACCTGCGACCCTTAGCCTCGAAGACAAGGTCTACTATCAAATATACCATCGGGTCCTCAAAAATAATAAATTTTTTGAAGCATCGTCGCTCTTACTTATGTACGATTATATTGTTGGCTTGAGTCCGAGGTGGTGAGACGGTTGCCGTAATATCTACATAACGACGGCGACGGGCTCACCACCTGACACGTTGTCCCGAAAAATGTCTTCGGTGGAAGGTACGTCGAAGGGACTTAATTGTCTAGATTAGACCTCTGTCTACCACTCTATTGGGAGTGCCGTGAAAATATATATTCAAAATAATACGTTTTGGGAAAGTATTGAGAATTACGTAAGATTGTATCAGTCAGCGTTTTAAATTAGGGTCAATACAGCCTTGCAATGGAGACAACAATATCTCTGTCACGGGTCAAAGATGAACCTTCTTTGTATGAAATTGTTCATAATCGGTAATGTTATTGAGGACGTGTTTGCTTATGGTATTTACTAACTTAAATATGACGACCTCCATGGATAAGTGGCGTAAACACCGGTTTTCAAAGTGTCGCCATTTAGCGGTCCCGGGTTCGATTCCAGGTCGGGTCAATGTAGAAAAACCACTGTTTTCTAAATTTTTTCGGGTCAGGGTGTTTGTGGTGCCTTCATTGTTTCCGATTCCCGTACTACCAAGTGCTTTAGCATCTTACATTGGGATCGGAGCAATGTATGTGATGTTGTCCCTATCTATATATGTATTTATTTAGAAAAAAGGAAAAAGACAAAATTCATCAGTTTTCTGTACATATAAGACAAATTCTGTTAAGTGTGCGGACATTCAGTATTATCCAGGCTGACGTTTCAAGTATACTATACTTTCTACTCTGTTTCATAATTTGAAACTGATTGAAATATGAGCTTAGGAGTTCGAACTTTTTATTGTCTAAAATGTGTTTAAGAAAACATATAAAAAATACGTTTATTTCAATAAAGAAAAAGTTATAAAACTTTGTTTATATAAATCTATACCTTTAGAACCTTGAATCTATACCTTTTTATCAATAAAATTTTAGTGTCTTTTAGTAATTCCAAATTAACAGCTTTTTGCTTCATGCATATGAAAGTATATACGACCCTTAATGCATATTGAATATAAATAAATTTATAAAATTTTTGTCAGTCTGTTTGTTCCGGCTAATCTCTGAAACGGCTGGACCGATTTTGTGTTATAAAGGAATAACTTAGGCTACTTTTATTTTGGAAAAATAAATGGGGTTAATATGCAAAGCCGCGAGGCAGTTACTTATGGATAAAATACGTTTTAAGATATGAATACTTCCTTATTAATATAATTCTTGTGTAATTTTTGTTTTTCCTCAACAAGTTCTTTAATCTTGTGCATCTCATAATGTACTTAATGCTTAACTTCCTGATGTGTCTCTTAAAATATAAGAAATAGGATACCTAAGGAGTTCCTTTCGCCTTTTCGTCCTAGGGGAACCTCATCACTAAACGGTGGTAGATAAAAAAAATGACGATCGATGAATGTATGTTACTTATAGAGATAAATAAATGATTTTATTTGATATCATATGCACAATAATTGAGATTTAACTATTTGTTTTATATAACTACTATTTTGTATTTTATACACATATGACTTTTATATTTTTTCGATCAGTTTATAAATGCGAAAACCATGCTATTTCTAATTAAATTAATGTTAATTTTTGTAATTCCGTTGTAAAAAAAGATAAAACAGATGATACCTACCGAGTTTTGTTGGTTCTGTTCTGTCTCTTCTTGAGCACCATTACGAGACGTTGTTGGGTTAAAAAATGAAGAACGACGGATTTAATGTATGTATGTTAATAATATCTATAAACAATTGATTGAACCGTCGTTTCACATAAAGTGCTATCGTTTTTTAACCCAAAACATAAAAGTCTTTATACTAAATAAATAAATATCTTCACGCAATTCCCAATACAGTCCGTCGCCGTCTTTGTGTCCAAGTCAACGATATAATACGTACATGAATTTTTTTAAAAATTCATTGGCACGAGCCTGCCACCTGGGAATCGAACTCGGGTCTCTTGACTCGAAATTCCGACCACCCAACCACTCGGCTATCGTGACTATACTACGTGTCTTTTGTCCTTTTCACAGATTTAACGGAAAAACATTGTTCAATGAAATGCCATCCTTTGCCCAACTTGTTAGGAATTTTTCGTCCGCGCGAATTCGGGAAATAAATAAAAGTACTCTCATATATATGCAACGGATCAATATTTAAAGTTAATTTATCCATTACTTTTCGATTTCTGCGAACAAAAACTAATAGAAGGTATTTTTTATGTAATATAGGCATATTACTTTGTAAATTATGTTTCCGATTAACGACTGCTACGTCCTGTCTCTCAACACAATCACCGTAGCCACGAGTCAAGGATGTTACAGATCAAGGTTCTTGAGGTAATTTTATACCTTATATATAGGTACTTAACTAACTTACTGCCTCCGGTTCCCCCTGCCTGGACTATTATAAATAAAAATAAAATAAATATAAATATCTTCACGCAATTCCCAATACAGGGGAAGACAGAGTAGTAGACAATTAAGTCCTTTTTTTGAACCACCTTCCATCGAAGATATTTTCCGGACACTTAACTACTTAAATAACTTACCGCCTCCGGTTGCGCCCGTCTGGATTATTATAAATAATATATTTAATAAAACAGAAGCGGTTACGTAACAGTAATAATATATATAATATTATAAGTAATAAAACAGAAGTCTAATAACCAAGATTCACGATAGCCAAGTGGTTGGGTGGTCGGAATTTCGAGTCAAGAGACCCGAGTTCGAGGAGATGACGAATTTATCGTTGGCTTAGACATTGAAACGGCGACGGGCTCAACACCTATCACGTTGTCCCAAAAATATCTAAATATCCCTGTATGGGAATGGCGTGAAGTCTAATAACCAATTCACGTAGATACATATACCAAAGATACCTAGACGTGTGTGTATGAAGAAGATGATAAATTTGAAAGAAGCGAAAGAGGTGTATGTAAGGGTTAGAACACTTAGCGAACTGTTATCTCAGGCTACCCCGTCAGGGATTATTCGTGAAGATGAGTTAGTACATAGATACAGCAACAAAAATTATGATGGCAGAAAATGGGTGAAAAATGTCTTTGACCCCCGATTATATCTTGCGCTAACCGCCTTCAAATAGTATTAGAGAAACACTCTTCCCAGTATTCGATATTTACAGGTCTACTCTATCTGGTACTAATATACTCGTAGTTATTATGTATAAGAGTCATAGCTGATTGGATTTGGAAGCCGGAGACTCCAGTTCGATTCTCAGAAGGAAGGCTCGTTACCAATGATTTACTTTTTTTAAAACTTACGCATGATTTGTTATTAAAACTACTTTCTTTACATTTTTTGGGGTCTTAGTTCTTCACTGTTTTATTGTTTCAGATTCATTGTATCAGATTCAATAACACAACAGCTTTCGCTACTCATTTTGAGAATGTGTGACCTCGTCCCGGTCTGTGTATATTTACGTGTGTTATGTACGTATTTATGTTTTATCTGAAAACGTTTTTCTATTATTTCCAGTAATGTCCTCGTGCGAAGCGCAGATGAATGCAGCGCTACCGCTGTCATCGAGCAGCTTCAGGAATATTTTGCGCTCGGTGATGCCCGGTATGAATGTTTCACTGATTTCTTAAGTACCTTTGTTTAAAGTCCTAAAGTTTTTCGAGTAGTCTTCGGGTAATTGTGAGGTTTATTATTTAAGTTGTAAGCATAACTTAATGAGAAACAATTTATGATACAAACACATACTCAATTGAGAGCGAATAGAAGCCATGAAATAAATGGCAAGAAATCATGACTATTCTGAGCTGCGTATCATCTGCTTGAGGGTTTTTCTGGTACCATCGTTGTTTCTGATTCCACACTAATGCTTAAGCTTCTTAATTTGGAAGTAGAATAATATACGTACAAACACTCAGTGCCTTTATACAAACGTTTTCCTTATATTACATTTTTTCTTTTCTATTTTTGTGTGTACATAAATAAATAAATAAATGTGGTCCTTATCTTTGTATTTATTTATGTATTAAAAATTACCGATGTTGGCTAATTTTCGTATTAATTTAAAACTTTGTATCTTTTAATTTTGGTTTTCAGTGCCCCGTGGAAGAATGGCTAATACAAAAGATGTTAGAATACTTCTATACGGGTAAGATTTCTAATTAAAAAAGAATTATGATATACATATTAATAATATCTTCACGCCATTCCCAATACAGGGGTACACAGAAGACTAGACAATTAACTCCTTTCGAACCACGTTTCACCGAAGATGAAGATATTTTCGGGACAACGTGACAGGTGGTGAGCCCGTCGCCGACTTTATGTCCATGCCAACGATATTATTCGTACATAAGTTTTTGAAAAACCGATTGGTACTACCACCTTCGGACCGTACTCTGGTCTCGAATTCCGATCACCGAACCACTCGGCTATCGTGACTACTAAAAATATTACAAAATGACTACTAATAATAATATATTACATACTTCTTATATAGTAGTTAAAAAATATATAAAATATCTTCACGCCATTCCCAATACAGAGGTAGACAGAGGTCGAGTCTAGACAATTAAGTCCCTTCGACCCACCTTTCACCGAAGATGAAGATATTTTCGGGACAACGTGACAGGTGGTGAGCCCGTCGCCGACTTTATGTCCATGCCAACGATATTATTCGTACATAAGTTTTTGAAAACCGATTGGTACTACCACCTTCGGACCGTACTCTGGTCTCGAATTCCGATCACCGAACCACTCGGCTATCGTGACTACTAAAAATATTGCTAAAATGACTACTAATAATAATATATTACATACTTCTTATATAGTAGTTAAAAAATATATAAAATATCTTCACGCCATTCCCAATACAGGGGAAGACAGAGTAGTAGACAATTAAGTCCTTTTTTTGAACCACCTTCCATCGAAGATATTTTCCGGACACTTAACTACTTAAATAACTTACCGCCTCCGGTTGCGCCCGTCTGGATTATTATAAATAATATATTTAATAAAACAGAAGCTGTTAGGTAACAGTAATAATATATATAATATTATAAGTAATAAAACAGAAGTCTAATAACCAAGATTCACGATAGCCAAGTGGTTGGTGGTCGGAATTTCGAGTCAAGAGACCCGAGTTCGAGGAGATGACGAATTTATCGTTGGCTTAGACATTGAAACGGCGACGGGCTCAACACCTATCACGTTGTCCCAAAATATCTAAATATCCTGTATGGGAATGGCGTGAAGTCTAATAACCAATTCACGTAGATACATATACCAAAGATACCTAGACGTGTGTGTATGAAGAAGATGATAAATTTGAAAGAAGCGAAAGAGGTGTATGTAAGGGTTAGAACACTTAGCGAACTGTTATCTCAGGCTACCCCGTCAGGGATTATTCGTGAAGATGAGTTAGTACATAGATACAGCAACAAAAATTATGATGGCAGAAAATGGGTGAAAAATGTCTTTGACCCCCGATTATATCTTGCGCTAACCGCCTTCAAATAGTATTAGAGAAACACTCTTCCCAGTATTCGATATTTACAGGTCTACTCTATCTGGTACTAATATACTCGTAGTTATTATGTATAAGAGTCATAGCTGATTGGATTTGGAAGCCGGAGACTCCAGTTCGATTCTCAGAAGGAAGGCTCGTTACCAATGATTTACTTTTTTTAAAACTTACGCATGATTTGTTATTAAAACTACTTTCTTTACATTTTTTGGGGTCTTAGTTCTTCACTGTTTTATTGTTTCAGATTCATTGTTTCAGATTCAATAACACAACAGCTTTCGCTACTCATTTTGAGAATGTGTGACCTCGTCCCGGTCTGTGTATATTTACGTGTGTTATGTACGTATTTATGTTTAATCTGAAAACGTTTTTCTATTATTTCCAGTAATGTCCTCGTGCGAAGCGCAGATGAATGCAGCGCTACCGCTGTCATCGAGCAGCTTCAGGAATATTTTGCGCTCGGTGATGCCCGGTATGAATGTTTCACTGATTTCTTAAGTACCTTTGTTTAAAGTCCTAAAGTTTTTCGAGTAGTCTTCGGGTAATTGCGAGGTTTATTATTTAAGTTGTAAGCATAACTTAATGAGAAACAATTTATGATACAAACACATACTCAATTGAGAGCGAATAGAAGCCATGAAATAAATGGCAAGAAATCATGACTATTCTGAGCTGCGTATCATCTGCTTGAGGGTTTTTCTGGTACCATAGTTGTTTCTGATTCCACACTAATGCTTAAGCTTCTTAATTTGGAAGTAGAATAATATACGTACAAACACTCAGTGCCTTTATACAAACATTTTCCTTATATTACATTTTTTCTTTTCTATTTTTGTGTGTACATAAATAAATAAATAAATGTGGTCCTTATCTTTGTATTTATTTATGTATTAAAAATTACCGATGTTGGCTAATTTTCGTATTAATTTAAAACTTTGTATCTTTTAATTTTGGTTTTCAGTGCCCCGTGGAAGAATGGCTAATACAAAAGATGTTAGAATACTTCTATACGGGTAAGATTTCTAATTAAAAAAGAATTATGATATACATATTAATAATATCTTCACGCCATTCCCAATACAGGGGTACACAGAAGACTAGACAATTAACTCCTTTCGAACCACGTTTCACCGAAGATGAAGATATTTTCGGGACAACGTGACAGGTGGTGAGCCCGTCGCCGACTTTATGTCCATGCCAACGATATTATTCGTACATAAGTTTTTGAAAAACCGATTGGTACTACCACCTTCGGACCGTACTCTGGTCTCGAATTCCGATCACCGAACCACTCGGCTATCGTGACTACTAAAAATATTGCTAAAATGACTACTAATAATAATATATTACATACTTCTTATATAGTAGTTAAAAAATATATAAAATATCTTCACGCAATTCCCAATACAGAGGTAGACAGAGGTCGAGTCTAGACAATTAAGTCCCTTCGACCCACCTTTCACCGAAGATATTTTCGGGACAACGTGACAGGTGGTGAGCCCGTCGCCGTCTTTATGTCCAAGCCAACGATATTCGTACATAAGTTTTTGAAAAACCCATTGGTACGAGCCTACCAACTGGGGATCGAACTCGGGTCTATTGACTCGAAATTCCGACCACCCAAGTTGTTAATAAATCATATGACTTCATGGCATTTCCAGCAACGATTCCTTGAAGCCCACGGTGTACCGCTTCGCCGACGTCAAGAGACTGCTGACCGATCCTAGTTTCGACGTCAGCAAACCAACCGCACTGTACATTCACGGGTGAGTAAAGTAAGTAGCGGACAATTAGATCCGATGGTATATTATAATTGTTTTTGTATTTTTATACATATATATACAGGGACAACATCACATACATTGCTATGATCCCAAAGTAAGTAGTTAAAGCAATTGTGTTATGGAATCTGAAACAACGAACGTACCAAACACTCCCAGACCCGAGATAATTTCCGGGATATTACACTTTACAATTAGTGTGAGTGAAAAACCTGATGATAGTGTAAGTAAATAAAAAATTATGTATACAAGTGGTTTTCTAAATTGACCGTACAGGAATTGAACCCGGGAGCTCAGACGTGGTGACACTGAAAAACCGCTGCGTACACCACTCTTCTACGGAGGTCGTCAAAATTGTAGCTTTATTTGACATTTATCCGTGTGGTTACGGCGTGAGAATATACCACCCCCTTTTTTCAGTGAGTGTCATACGAGGCGACTAAAGGAAAAACCTTGAAAATGGTATTATAGCTCATACCATCAGCTATAATAAAGTTAGATGGTAGGATAACCATCTCAAAAAATACTAGACCAAAATTTTGCAGACCTGTTACGGGCAGCTGCGTCTATACTTTGAATTGTATCATACTGCAGTTGCCAATCGGCTTGCCAAGCGTACGTGGCGATTATGGCGAACCCAGAATTGGAGTATAACATAAGCACGAAAGATATATTATAATTTAAAGTAAAGCACACGCAAACATACAGACGCTTCCAACAATTTTCACTTTCGGTACAACGTAAGAAACCACGTCACAATATTGATACCAGGTGACATGTAATCCTAGGATTTATAGCTCAGTGGAATATATCAATTACTAATCAACCATCGAGCAGCAATTAAGTTCAAGATGCAATATCCTATTGTCGATGAGAGTATAATATATGACTACAATTACCAGGAGCGCAAAAATGTCGTTATTAATATGTTTGTTATGAAATTATATAGCACATCTGTGCATGCTCATATAAATAGCATATGATACTAGGTTCGGAAAGGAGAGCTGCACCCTCCCTTCAATAAGCAAATGTTTGACCGACTTGCTCACGAGCTGCTCGCGCGCTGCACGCTTTCTGCAATTGTTTGGTGCGTCTCTTTAGTGCGTGCGCGAAGCATGCACGTGTGAGAGCAATTCCGTTCGCTTCATACTGTTTAAAACTTACGACTATGATATAATAGTTGTAGATTTTACACATTGGCGCAGGAACGGCGCGCGATCTTAAAATGCACGCGCACTGTTCGCAATACAGGGGTAGACAGAGGTCTAGTCTAGACCATTAAGTCCTTTCGACCCACCTTCCACCGAAGATATTTCGGGACAACGTGACAGGAGGGGAGCCCGTCGCCGTCTTTATGTCCAAGCTAACGATATAATTCGTACATAAGTTTTGAAGAACCCATTGGTACGTGCCTGCCACGTGGGGCTCGAACTCGGGCCTCTCGACTCCAAATTCCGACCACCCAACCACTCGGCTATCGTGACTTCAATATTAATATTAATTAGATATATCGTAATCGTAATTATTTTGTATCGAACTGATAGCTTAGTTGGAAGTCAAGATTAGGTTAGAAAGGTTAAGGTTTTAAGCTCGCTAAAACATTTGTGTAATGAGTACGAATTTTTGTACTGGACATACTCCAGACATATAAAAAAATATATAACTGTGTAAGGTTTTTGTACCATTGATTTAGACTGTAGGACGGCGATAGTCTCACCATCTGTCATGCTGTAATTCGAGGAGATAAAAATATATATATATATATATATATATATATATATATATATATATATATATGTATATATATATATATATATATATATATATATATATATATATATATATATATATATATATATATATATATATATATATATATATATATATATATATATATATATATATATATATATATATATATATATATATATATATATATATATATATATATATATATATATATGTATATATATATATATGTATATATATATATATATATATATATATGTATATATATATATATATATATATATATATATATATATATTGTAGACAAATGGCTTATCAGGTGATCAACGCAATAGACTGAAGTTTGAAACTTCAAAACACTATAACAACAAAACACAACAGAATCCGATCGCTTGGATGAAGGCCTCTACCAATACGTTTTTACTAAATTTAAATTAGATTTATATCGTTAACAAGTCACGATAGCCGAGTATTTGGGTGGTCGGAATTTCGAGTCGAGAGACCCGAGTTCGATGCCCAGGTTGCAGGCTCGTTTTTGAACTTTTGTTAACATTAATAATTGTTAACATTAATATTTGTTAACATTTAATAATTTTTGTTAACATTACAATAATTAATGACACTGACTGCGTTAATAAATATTGCACATAATAAGTTTGTAATTAGTCAGCATTTAAGTCAGAAGCTTATTAAATTCCAGTTACGTGGAGACAGCGGAGGATGACAGCATACTGACTGTGGTGAAAGCTTACCAGCAGAACGGTGGCTATAATTTCCTGTTGTTGGACTGGAGCAATCTGGCCTTCGGGAACTATGTTACAGCTTCGCTCAGCGTACAGCAGGTTTTAACTAGTGACTCATACTTTGTCTTCTTTTTAACTCCAAACACGAGAGGTAGGGTGTGGGTAATATACATAAAGTGTGTATCTATAAAAAGAACTTATGGATACACACTTTATAATGCACACACGCATAGTCTCTAAGAGGGTAGACAGAAAGTACAGATCGTCAAGTGTCACATTCCCTAAATGCCTCTGTCTCTATCTCCAGAAGAATATCGTACAACCTCTATCGATACTCTGCGGAAAACAAGACAAGGGACAAAAAAAAAATAAACTTGGACAAGGGGACATCAATGAACAATACAAGAGACAAATGCGCTTCTACTTTTAATCAATAATGGGAGAGTCTCACCACTGAGAGCTTTTTGGATTGTTACATCTTTGTGATCTTCAAAACATCCTTGACTACCGACAGATAGCTAGGCTAAAGATAGCTAGACAGATCAAACTATCTTCAGAAATATCAAATCATGAGGCCCATAACTGGCAGCAGCGTCTAAGCAGCGAGATATTTGGTGCTGCGATCGCCAAACCAGAGAAGCATTACCTTTGGCCTGTGTAATGGCAAATTTTATTTATTTATTCTTTTTTGTAAAAGATGCTTTATAATGGGCGGAATAAATGCCTCGTGGCATTCTCTGCCAGTCAACCCTGAGTGAAGAAGAAGCATGTTGGTAGGTGTAAATTAGGAATAGGAGGTGTAACTGAAGAAAGAAATTAAACTAAATAGGTGATGATAAGATAGAAACATACATAAATACGCTTTCATGCATATAAATGAGTAGTTCATATCTCGAGTACAAATATAATTTTCAACAAAGAAATAACTAAGCCACGATAGCCGAGTTGTTGGGTGGTCGGAATTTCGAGTCGAGAGACCCGAGTTCGATCCCCAGGTGGCAGTACCAATGAGTTTTTCAAAAAACTTATGTACGAATTTCATCGTTGGCTTGGACATAAAGGCGGCGACGGGCTCACCACCTGTCCCGTTGTCCCGAAAAATATCTTCGGTGGAAGGTGGGTCAAAGGGACTTAATTGTTTAGACTTGACCTCTGTCTACCCCTGTATTGGGAATTGCGTGAAGATATTTTTTTTTTTTAACAAAGAAATGTCTGCCTCTAGCGGGATTTGAACCTGCTATCGGACTCTCAGATGATTAGTTAGTTTTAGGTGTGTTTTTATAAATAAATATCTTCACGCATATTCCCAATATATGGGTCGACAGTGGTCTAGTTTATAGTTTTTTTTATAGAAAAGGCCGGCAAACGAGCAGACGGCTCACGTGATGGTAAGTGATTACCGCCGCCCATGAACACCCGCAATACCATAGGCATAGCAGATGCGTTACCGGCCTTAGTATGCCCCAAATTGGGGGAGGGGGGTGTGTGGGCTTCCGGTTACTTGCACTCACCAGACGAAAAACAGAAGTTTGTTAGACTTCTACTTCACGCCGGTATTCTGTGAGGTCGTGGTACTTCCCCAATCGAGCCGGCTCATTCATGCAACAACAAAAGCTGATGCGTGGCTCTACCACTGTTGAAATAGACAATTAACGTCTTCTTCCTTTCTTTTCTTTTGACCTATCTCTCGCCGAGACTATTTTGACCAACGTTACAGGTGGCGAGCCTATCGACGGTGCAATCATTAATGAGATATAATGATTGTTTATATTTTCCAGGTTGGTATGGACACGGGGATGGCCGTCGCAAAGTTGCTCAAGGGTGGCTTGCCTCTTGAAACGCTGCATGTGATCGGACATTCTCTTGGAGTTCACCTCGGTGGCGTCTGCTGCAGCTATTTAAAATCGATGGGGTTCGAAGTTCCGAGGTAAGTTGAGTAATAATTTATACGCCCCGTTTCGCAACGGCGATGGCGACGGGCGACGGGCTCACTACCTGTCACGTTATCCCAAAATATCTTCGGTGAAAGGTGGGTCGAAAGGACTAATTGTCTAGATCTCTGTTTATCTTATATAATATAAATAAATAAAATATATTTTTATTTATATTAATAAAATAAAAATATAAATGAAAATATATTTTTAGTTATATTTTTTTATCTATGTTTACCCCTATTGTATTGGGAATAGCGTGAAGATATATGTTTATGTATATGCACCGCAAAACCTGTCATATTTGGTTAGGCGTAAGCATAACTCAGTAGTAATACAATGATTCAGCATTAAGTTAATAAAAATTATTTCAAAGTATATATTAGTCTTTTTCTATTTAGTCTATTTAACCCTCAATTCACAGAAGCTTATTACAGGTAGTCTGTATACCATGACAGGTGGTGAGCTTGTCTCCAGATATTGTGCCCAAGCCATCGATGCAAATAGTATATAGTATACATAATGGAAGACGAGTTTCGTTCAAGAACCAATCAAAGAGTACTTTGAATAACAGGCAATAGATCGCGTCGTTGCTGCTTTCTAACTGCACTTCTCTCTTTTTGTCAATAGAGTTAAACATTTGTGCGGGATCTTAGATGTCGAACTCTACTTATGACTTCCGCCAAATACAGGTGTTACAATTGTTATGTTCCGGTTTGAAGGGTATAGAGTCAGTGTGTCTTAGTCTGGCATTTTATTTTAGTTTAGGGTTGAACAGATTTTCTTCTTTTGTTGATTTGCGAGTGAAATCTTTGAGGGAGGTCTATGTTTAGCTTATAAATCTAAATATTTAGTATATAATGATGATGGTGACTACCCATTGACCATAAAACTGTTTGAAATAAAAACGATCACAAACACATTACAGACTGACGGGACTGGACCCGGCGTACCCAGGCTTCTATCCACCCCTGCTGGGCAAGCCGTTCAACAGCAGCGCGGCGCGGTTCGTGGACGTGGTGCACACAGACGGCGGCGGGTTCGGCGAGCCGCTCGCCGCCGGGAGCGCGGACTTCTGGCCCAACGAGGGCAACGCCAAGCAGCCCGGCTGTCTGCCGCTCACCGTGCCCTTGACTCTTGAAGGTAAGAGAACGCACTAGAGATTTTATGCTTCCTCGATAAAGGCTTGTAAGCGTATAGAGTGATTAAAAAAATACAAAAAAGTGGATACCTACGGAGTTTCTTTTGCTCATGCAAATGGTGGTAGGTTTAAAAATAATAATGAACATAAAATTCACTTGTCAAACAAGTGAATTTTATGTTCCATGTCCTATGTAAGTAAGATTTTTAATTGCACTGCTGATGCGGTCTAGGAAGAAATGTGGGGGTAGAGGAGTGTCACTCACGCAAGGCACTTTTCCTGCTGCAGCCGAAATGTGGTCAGCGGTGGAGCCAAAGTCCAGATCCGGGTGTGGGATTTCGAGTGGTCGTTCAAGCAGCCACCTTTTTCTGATTTCCATGACTTCCGGGTGGTAGACTGGGGGGTGCATTGCTTATGTGAATTGGAGGCCACGATGGTAGACGTGTCCGTTTTCCAGCGCTGCCGGAACTGCGCGTGTGTGGCTACTTAGGGGATGTGTGTGAAAGCATTTCCATCCGCCATCTTACCAACTATGTTTGTTTATTGAGTAAGAAAGACAGAGCCCGAAAGACCGTATAATATATAAATACTGCATTCTGTGCGTTCTCTATATAATATATAAATACTGCGGTGGTGTGTGGTCTAGGCAGTTATTTGAATGATGTTATTACCGTAAGATAGGCCGTCAGGAGAATTTACCAAAATCGCTTCATAACTTCGGCATCATCACGCTTGTCAGTTGAATTTGAGATTGAGAATAGTACGAGACACATGGCACCATAAACGCTTTTGTATATATCGATATGCTTATTCCGGTAACGGCGTGATAATATATCTTCCTTTCTTCCCACGAGTGTTGTATAAGGCGACCAAGAGAAAAGCCTTTAAAACGCAATTGGCTATCGATCGATGGCGGAATAAACATTTCGAATAATACGAGACCGTAGTTCTGCAGTCCGGTGACGGGCGAAAGTTCTATGATGCATGGTGTCATGCGTCGCTATTATAAAAGATCGTTTTCCAGATCGTTATGATCCCGGCAACAGTTGTAGTTGCGAATGACAAGAATTTTCACGTAGTCACCTCTTACAGGAAGTGAGAACAATCCAGTGTATTATATAATACATATATAATACTAAATCAATCTAACCAAAAATAAGTTCCGCTGGAATGTACTTAGAAGGGCCTAATTTGTCTACACCTAGGTGTAAGGATAATCGGCCCTGCATACTTCGATGTATAGGCACATTGATTGAAAGTTAACATTACAAATAGTCGACGTAGATCAAGACTGAGTTTCGAAGACCATACGAGCCAATTGCTCGAAGAGAGGGGGTTCAAGAGTGCACGTAGACGTGTATAAGGAAACCATGAATAGAAGAGAAAAAGGTACATATGTAAGGATCGTGGCTCTTGGCGATCTGTTCTAACTTTCTATCACGTCGGGGACTACGCGTCAAGACATTTATTTATTATCTCCAACTATACCAGGGCTGTGAAATGCGTGAAGTTAAAAAAAACAACTATACATACTAATTGTTCAAATTTTATAGATTTCTGCAGCCATTGGCGCTCGTGGCGGTTTTGGGCGGAGTCCGTGGCGGGCGGACAGTTCCTCGCGAGGAAGTGTGACAGTTACGACTCCTTCCTCCGCGGCCGATGTCGAGACTCTCCGATGGTCTTAATGGGACTTAACGCCAGTTCCGAGTGAGTGGTTATTTGTTTTTTCTTAATTTTATATAAAGCCGCAAAATTGTATTGTCTACTTATTGTTTTTATCTGTATTTTCTTGTTTGGTGAATTACAATAAAGTATATTCATCCATTCAATAATTTATACAGAATGACTTAAAACTCTTATTTGTCTTTCAGATTACGGGGGAATTTCTATTTAAGGACAGCTGCTAAATCGCCTTTCGCACTCGGCGAAATGGGTGCCGAATAATTTATTGATTTTTCAAAGCAAACTACTAAATTATTTATTGAAAGCATGATAGTCGACTGCGACAAAAACTATCATTACACATTCCGGGGCAAAACACTTATGGGAAATGGAGTGCTGTTTTATAAAACCAAGTTGAAGAAGAAAGTTGTTAATTAATTTAAAATATTTAATTGTAAAAACGTTAAGTCTATTTATTTCTAGTTAGGTTAAAAGTAATACACATATACATATATGTTCGTCAGTCCTTTTCTATACAATCGGGTAAAGTGGTGCCTTTAGTTTCTGGTAGCAGCAGACACACCAGCCCAGCTCCAATGGGCGCGAATCCGAATATCGCTGTTGGCAACCATGACACCGTGAGCGACAAGTTGGATATGAAAGGAGCGACCATGGAGCCTGTCCGCATCGACATCGAAGTTGAACCCATGGCCATATTCCTCACCACTGTCGGGAACAGCTCCGACGTGTAGATATATATTGTGGTCGCAACTATCGATGAACAGCTGACGCCTAACGTGCCGAGGGTCAGGGTTATCCAGAACTTGTTGGGAACCACACCCAATAGAACGACGCAGAGTCCGCCCAAAGTGAAGAACAAGGCGGTAGTGATTTTCCTACCGAACTGTTTTATAATCCATATCGCCAGGAGATTCGATGGGATCTGAAACAGAAAATGTTAGAATATGTATTTTTTCTAGTGGCGACAGAAATGGAACCGGAACTGTTGCTATTGTTGTAACAACAAACAACAGTTCCGGTTTGAAGAGTAGAGTCAGTATAATCAAGAGCTATGAGGATGTGTCATAGTCCTCCCAGGGTTATCATCTTAGTCCTTGGGGATGACGAAGCATTTATAACTCCTATGTACATATATTTTTCTTTTAAAATTTTTTGCAAGAGCCATAGGCTACCACAGCCATAGGCTGCCAGAGCCATTTTTTTTAAATTAAATTAAATATCTTCACGCAATTCCCAATACAGGGGTAGACAGAGGTTGAGTCTAGACAATTAAGTCCCTTCGACCCACCTTCCACCGAAGATATTTCGGGACAAAGTGACAGGTGGTGAGCCCGTCGCCGTCTTTATGTCCAAGCCAACGATATGAATCTTACATAGGTTTTGAAAAAATCCATAGGTACGAGCCTGCCACCGGGGATCGAACTCGGGTCTCTCGACTCGAAATTCCGACAACCCTTCCTCACGGCTATCGTGACATTCTACGGCATATAAGTAAGCTCGGTTTTGGAGAAATTGCTTGATGTGCTTTTGTTATTTGTTTGGAAAAACAAGCTAACAGTTCAACTAATTGTAAACGGCATCGCGGTCCAAGGGCAAAAGGAAAGGGTCAATAAACGAAAACCTTAGATGCCTTATTATTACCATGGACTAAAATTTAATGCCTCATTTCCTATATTTAATTTTTTCCACTTTCTTTCAAACAGGAATAAAATAGTTTAAGACTGCAAGATCGTGTATCACAGCAGTAGAATTCTGGACTGAAAACGGGTCTACAACATACTGTAGTAAATAATATTAAATAAATATAATTAAATATGGGCAAAATCAAATACATTGCTCTGTTGCCATAGTAAGTAGCTAAAGTACCACAACCAACGAAGGTACCACAAACACCCTAACCGAAGGCAATATAAAAAAGTGTGTTTACTACATTGACTTTGTCTACATTGTCTCCAATCCGAGTGTTTGTGGTACCTTCATTGTTTTTGACACATGTGATTTGGCTACTTAATTTAGGATCAGAGTAATGTATGTGACGTTGTCTTTTACTATCTATTTATTTCATCATACCTGAATTGCACCCGCTGCAGCCACGCTGATAAACGGGTCTGGACTCGTCTGACTGATGTACTGATTGAATCCGAAGAACGTCAGTCCGCAGATTGTCCACATGAAACAACAGCACATGGTCTTCAGCCGTAGTGACTTTCGAAACAGTGCGGTGTAGTTCAGTTTGGGCTCCGTCGAACTGGTCTCCATATTTTGGGCTAATTTTGTCAAGCTCTCTTCCACTTTCTCAGTCGGTAGATTGTTTCTGTAAAGAACATATTGATTGTTATTAAGATATTATTTAATGTCACGATAGCCGAGTGGTGGGGTGGTTGGAATTCAAGTCAAGAGACCCGAGTTCGATTCCTAGGTGGCAGGCTCGTACCAATGGGTGTTTTCAAAAACTAATATACGAATTAAGACCTCTGTCTACCCCTGTATTGGGAATGACTTTAAGATATTTCCTTTCCAATTAGTTTTTCTTAATTATCCTCATAAGTTTGATTGAAAGCCACGATAGCCGAGTGGTTGGGTGGTCGGAATTACGAGTCGATAGACCCGAGTTCGTTCCCCTGGTGGCAGGCTCGTACCAATGGGTTTTTCTAAAAACTTATGTACGAATTACATCGTTGGCTTGGACATAAAGGCGGCGACGGGCTCATCACCTGTCACATTGTCCCGAAAATATCTTCGGTGGAAGGTGGGTCGAAGGGACTTAAGTCTAGACTAGATCTCTGTCTACCCCTGTATTGGGAATTGCGTGAAGATATTATTATTCTTATATTATATATATCCTCATAAGTGATTACTTGTTTAGGCTGACTCTAAACCTAAACCGCTGGTGCATCAAACTTGAACTTTTGGCAATTACAATAATACAGGGTGGGCCATGAATTAGTTAACATTTGAAAA
Source organism: Sericinus montela (assembly GCA_029286605.1). NCBI lineage: Eukaryota > Metazoa > Arthropoda > Insecta > Lepidoptera > Papilionidae > Sericinus > Sericinus montela. The sequence continues at coordinate 1,093,955 of JAGSMR010000063.1, read as the reverse complement.
AATCGTATAAAAAAACCATTTAACATATTTTAGAAATCGTTTATTTACAAGAAAGCTAATTAGTTGTAATTTATTTTTAAAAAAATATTTCGTCTAAATGACCACCGTTTCGGTTTTTGCACTCATCTGAGAGAGTCCTGAAGTTTTCGAATACTCTTCTGCAAAGAGACCGCGAGATCGCTGACATCTCTTCGATGATTGTTTCATTAAGTTGACGCAGTGTATTCGGTTTATCAATGTAGACACGACTCTTTAAATAACCCCATAAAAAGAAGTCTGCTGGGGATAGATCTGGACTTCTGGGTGGCCATGGGATGTCACCCCGTCTGGATATCAGCTTTTCCGGAAACATGTCTTTGACCACCGGCCAAGACTCGTTCGATGTGTGACACGTGGCCCCATCTTGTTGAAACCATGTGTTACGATTATAGCCAGCAAATACCAGTAGCATCGGTGCTAAGAACTCCCGTAACATTTTCACATACTCGGCAGAATTAACAGTAACTGAACGGCCTCGAGAATCTTCAAAAAATTGAGGTCCGATGATTCCTTTTGCTGAAATTGCAGCCCATACTGCTGCCATGCTGAAATTGCAACCCATAGTTACTTTAGGAGAGTGAAGTGGCCTCTCATGTTTAGCTTTAGGATTTTCACTGTTCCAATACCTGCAATTCTGTTTGTTTACATGACCATTTAGGTGGAAATGGGTTTCGTCAGAAAATAAGATGTCGTGAAAATTACTGAAACTAGTTAACATTGTTTCGGCATATGACTTACGCAAATTTGAATCATTAGGGTTTAGTTCTTACACTAGCTGGATCTTATATGGATGTAATTTCAAATCTAATTTCAAAATAAGGCGTAATGATGTGCGGGATAATCCTAATTCAGCCGAACGTTTGCGTGTCGATAAATTTGGATCACGTCGAACAGAAGCGGAAACTTGCTGCACGTTCTCTTCGCTCCGAGAAGTCCGTGGGCCGCCGGTTTGTTTCACATTTAGTGTAGATCCCGTCTCTTCGAACTTCTTCACCCATTTCTTTATTAAAGGAGCACTTGGACACTGACTTAAGTCGTGTAAACCATATTCAACGCGAAATAAGCGAGTTACAGTAATGAGCGAAAAGCCGTTTAAATAAAACTGTTTCACGCAGTAAGTGCGTTGCAGCCCCGTGGAGCGATCTATTGCGACTAAATTTCCAAGAAGCGAGCTAGTGCTCCTGCCCGCACCCACGCCCCGAGCGGCAATAGTTTGCGCGGTAAGTTACATTTAAATGTTAACGAATTCTTGGCCGACCCTGTACAATACTGAAACAATCTGATCAACAGTTCTGAGCAATCTACAATCCGGAAAATATCTTCGGTGGAAGGTGGGTCGAAGAGATTTAATTGTCTAGACTAGACCTCTGTCTACCCCTGTGTAGGGATATGCGTGGAGACGTATATTAAATATATATATCCAATACTGTAAAATTACAATTACAATAAAGAAGTAATTTTGGATAGTTCTTCCCTAAAAGGGTTAAAGTTCATTTAGAAATTCGAAAATTCCTTTTGAGGGAAAAAAGATGCATGATTTAAGCTTCTTAAATTTAATTTACATCACTAGGAAAAAAGAAAAGAAAAGCCAGAAAAAAAGAAGAAAAGAAAGAATAATATTAACCTATATAGATAGGGACAACATTACATACATTGGTCCGATTCCAATGTAAGATACTAAAGCACTTGAAGTATGGGAATCGGAAACAACGACGGCACCACAAACTCGAGAAAATATAGAAAAAGTGGTTTTTCTACATTGACCCGTCCGGGAATCGAACCCCCGAAGTCCCCTCAAGTTGGCGGTACCTTGAAAACCGGTGCTTACGCCACTCGTCCACGGAGGTCGTCTAAATTATGATCAGTATTCGGAAAGATTCTATTCTGTTCTATTATATTCTAATCTATTCTATTCTTTTCTATTCCACTTAATTCCATTATGTTTCTATTCCTCTGCCACTCCCTCATGAACCCCACGTCACGGGTCAAGGTCATGGGTACCTACTCGACCTCCAATTCTACATATAAAACTGAGCAACCTTTATTTGGGTTCAGTAAGACTTCTGTTCCATTCTGTTCTATTCTGATCAGTTCTGTTCTATTCTATCTCTTTTAATCTATTCTATTTTGTTCTTTACTATTCCACTCTATTCTATTCCATTATTTTCTGTTCTATTCTATTCCCCTCGTGTGTCGTGACTGGTCAAGACTACCTTCTTAGGGAGGTGTCTGGTATTTGCCAACTTTGGCGATTATTACAAATATTTCTTGTAGAAGAGACCCTAGAATTCAACACAGAAGCACAAAACAAGCACAGGCAAGGCATCCGGCCTCTTCTTCACGCCGATTTTGCCGGGGTGCCGGGACGAGATAAAAGTGGTCCGTCCAGGTCGAGTCGTCCTGTTCATTTAAAAACAAAATTTGCAGATCTATATAGTGAACTTCGTGGGAATTGCCAAAATTCCTCCTTATAGTTCCTCTGCACTCAACAAATACGCGTTAATAAAACTAAAATAGATAAATTAACGTATGCAGGTCAGCTTCTTGGCTCTAAAAAATACACGAATACTTATTTCCACGTGTACAAAGTAGCGGGCAAATGCTAGAACATGTATAATAATAATCAATAATAATAATTCATGTTTATTGTCATCATTTCTTTACAAAGTTTTCATGTTCTTCGCATAACAGAAGAATAAGAAAGTTATAATTTACGTAGATAAATATTTAAAAATACATGTAAACGTCCATGACTCGAGTACAAATATTCATATGGGTGTATATGCAACCATTCGATTCGTAGGTAGGGCTAACAACTCAGCAATGGGGTCGTCAGGTAACAATAGATAGTAAATATTAAAATTTATTATATTCTTGTTACTTACATTTCGCAAGCTCTCTTCACAATTTTCGTAGCTTCTTTCACTCTTCCAACGCTGACCAGCCATCTTGGCGACTCGGTCAAAATGAAGAAGTAACCCAGATAAATCAATGGCGGCACCGCCAACGCCAAGCTATACGTGTCCCACCTCCGAAAGTAATATGCGAAAAGCGGAACTGTCATGTGACCGATGATAAATGGTATTTGGAACAGGCAACCCAAAATCTCTCTGAAATTAGGCCCGGCGGTCTCCATGATGAGAACGAAAGAGACGACCATAGTTCCGGATGTCGCTACTCCCAAGAAGAACCGGAGGACTGTGAACGTGATGTAGTCAGGCGAGAATGGAATGGCGAATCCAAATCCAATGAGCGCTGATATTGAGAACAGGAAAGTATTTTTTCGGCCATATCTGAAATAGAAAAATAACATAATGATAATTTTAACAGTAATTCAATCTCAATTTAGGCCCTTAAAATGGCATAACGTCGACCGACGGACGTGGCGGGAAAATTCTAGTTTCCAGAGATATCATCTCTGGGGTAATAAAGCCTTAACGCAATTGAAAGTCTAACACTACACATAATGGTGAAACAAATCCACATAGGTCTATGGATGCTCTATATCCACCTTTACCCTAGATGAAGTACGATGAAGATAATAGCACGTAATTACACAGATTCTCTTCATTTTAAAACTGGTACACAATAGTTGTTACGGTATTGTAATAACTTCTATGTAATTTAAATCGTAAGTAACAACTATCCATCTATCCATCCAGTCTTCCCCATTTATAAAAGTAGTAACATTTGTAGGTGTTTTTATTGTACGTTTTTCAATCAATAATTTTTATCTGATGATTGTAAAATAGTCCAAAAAATGAAATAAATAACATTCAACTAAATTGAGAGAACCCTCTAGTTTTTTGAAGACGGTTAAAAATAAATTAATTTCAGTCGTGTACCACGGTTGATTATTTTAAAGAATATTAAATATTTCATCTCAAGCGTGATGCGATTCCGGTTTCATTGTAGCCTTGGACAGTTTTTTAATCAACTTTGCATTGTTTTTTTGTTTACTTTGAATCGTTAAAATTATTTTATTCTTCGTTAAATGTGCACCGGCGTTGCAAGATTCCTTGAAAAGGTCAAGTAGCAAAATGTTAATAGTCTTTAATAATTTTACATACAACGTATTTTTGTAAAGTTTTCGAGCATGTAAATAATTCCGCGCTTATTGTTATTAAATAAATGAGTTTAAGTCACGATAGCCGAGTGGTTGGGTGGTCGAAATTTCGAGTCAAAAGACCCGAGATCGATCCACAGGTGGCAGGCTCGTACCAATGGGTTTTTAAAAACTTATGTACGATATAATCGTTGGAAGTTTATTTTGAAATATATTTTCGACTTCCTTTTTAATAATAGTTGGCTTGGACATAAAAGACGACGACGGGCTCACTACCTGTCACGTTGTCCCGAAAATATCTTCGGTGGGAAGTGGGTCAAAGGGACTGAATTGTCTAGTCTAGACCTGTGTCTACCCCTGTATAGGGAATTGCGTAAAAATATTTTATCTTTTTATTTTATTTTTATTTTTTAAATAAATGAGTACGCTCAGTTGTAAGTGCATATTCATGGTACGGCGGTGGACTAGGATTCCAATTCCGACCGTGTGTCTCACATTTATTATTAAACATTATCACTTTTTGAAACTTGTTTAAAAAATATAGAATTAGATATTTAGGAGGTAGGTACGCGTGGATCCGCTCAATAATCTAGAAATTACACAATATAATGTATGAAACTTGTTTTGAGTAATTTGCATAATTATGCAAAAACCACAAACATTTCTTTAACAGGTTTTGCTTTTCTTTTTTTTTAGTTTTGGCTATAAAGATACTTTGCCGTCTCTATAAGGAAATTTTCAAATAACCTGCGCCTGTGCTTTTAGACATGGTTGTCCTTAAGTCCAAAGCTTGACTTAGGCCTTTCTTACCGTAATCACCACGCATGGCAAGTTGATTGGCGATCGCAGTACCAACCATCTCGCATCTTAGATGATGCTACGCGTCACCGCTCGTCGAATTTTGGTCTGGTATTTTTCGAGATGGTTCCAACTTATATTGGAGAGCATTTTTAACGCCTTTGAGCGCTGCCAGTTGACGGTCTTTTACATTTTAGTCTAATATTTTTCGAGATTGTCCAATGTAAGTAATTTAATTTTTAAGGCTTCCTTAAGTCTCCTCTTACGACACTCCCGAGAAGAAAGGGAATGCTATATGACGTTTCACACTTACCTATCAGAAAGGAATCCGAAAATAATGCTTCCCATCAGAATCCCCAATTGCAGCACCATCTGAGTGAAACTCGCCAACCATGCTCTGCTGCAGACCAGATCCCACTCGGAGACTATGGTATTCTCGAACGGTGTCGGGTCGTACTCGTATCTTAAACAGTCATCGTAGCACGTCGAGTTGTCTCCGGACCCTGAAGAGTTGGAGAACTCGACGCACCAGAAATTGATCTTCGGCGTCAAGAATAGCACCGCCATTTGGACCCATCCAGAGGAGAGTTTCACCAAGGATATTGTAGCACAGACGAGGATCTGCCATCTTCCTATGTGGCCGAGGATGTTGGCGAAACCGTCCTCCTTTTGGACTCCGCTTGTGATTTGCGGAGTTATTCGTAGCACCATTCTTGGTCGTGCTTCTCAATTGTAATCTGGAAAGTGAATTGTTCATCGTCAAAAAACACTATCTTTGAAAAAAAAAACTGATTTATTGCAATTTGATTGATCTATGAAATAAATAAAACATAATTATAATAGTAATAATGGGCCCTGCAGACGTAGTCCTGCCTTGGAATTAATAAAAACTACGTTATATTAAATATAGAATATATTAGGCATGCAAAAAAAACACACATTTAAACAAAAAAACACGAGAAATATATATAATAGATGTCTTTACACATAACCCATGATGGGGTGGCCAGAGACAATCAATTTTTAAGCTCATAATTGACGCACGTCTAGGTATCCGAGTAATCTTGATATTCCCATAATGATGAACTAATAAACAATTAAAAGCTAGTGTAATTACGAGCCATGGCCCGAGGAATAGGTGGAATATCTCATGAGGTATTCCATCTATTCCTCGTGGTAGAAAATGCATCTATATATTTTTTCTACTAGTCAATACACCCGAGTTCGATTGGTGGTAGAAATGTGGATCGAAAAGATTTAAATGTCTCCTCTGTCTACCCCGACTCGGGAAATATGCGGGAAGGTTACCCTTCTCGTTTTGAATGTTTTTTTTTTGAGTTATGTTAGTCACATACCATCATGTGGACTGTAAGCACGTCTTATAAAAATATAATCGAACTTATAAAAATATAAAAGTTGCTGTCTTGAGGTCTCAAGACAGCAACTTTTATACGGTCAGCAGTATGGTCATACTGCATGTTCTCAAGACAGCAACTTTTATATTTTATTAGAACATATATTACATATTTGCATATATTATTATACAGTGGTAGAGCTACGCATCAGCTTTTGTTGATGCATGAATGGGCCGGCTCGACCGGGAAAGTACCACGACCTCACAGAATACCGGCGTGAAGTAGAAGTATAACAAACTTCTGCGTTTCGTCTGGTGAGTGCAGGTAACCGGTGGCCCACACACCCCCTTCCTCCAATTCTGGGGGAGGGGGGCACTCTAAAAAAGGCAACGCATCTGCTAAGCCTTTGGTATTGCGGGTGTTCATGGGCGGCGGTAATCACTTACCATCACGTGAGCCACCTGCTCGTTTGCCTCTCTTTTCCTTAAAAAAAAAAAACCTTCCGGAGTATCGGCGTAAGAACTATCACCATTTTTCGAAGTCAAAGTAATTTTTTTATTGCATTCATGTGTAAACATAAAAGAGTTTAAGAATATTATCATGATACCCATTTGGACATGATATATAAAAAAATAATGGATAAAATTCAAATGATTTCATAATTAGTGTAGACATGTAAGGAACTTTAGGGTCTGGAAATGTAATCAGCATGTCGTGTGCCGATGGAGGCGATTACGGCAAATTCTCGTCATAGAGACTATGTTCTACTTTTAATATTAGAAATACAATCGAATAATAGCATCATTAGCTAATATTAAAAAGCCGACTGCGAGACAAAATGTCACAGGTTCGGGCCCTGAATTACAATATTGACTAATACGTGTAACCTCTCCAGACACAAACATTGCAGTTGAGTTGGAGTGGTTAACAGAAATGTTAGTAATGTTATTTTTTATTACCTGTATTCTTTATAAAAAATAGATGCCGTTTACGTAATGTGAATCAAATAAAAATTTATGTTTTAGAGCAGTTCGCGTTACTGCACTTGTTAATAATCCAACGAATATTTAAACCATCAATTATGTTAGTACGTAGTTGGTTGAATGTATGCGGGTACGCAGACAGATAAACAATTTAGTTTCAATGCATAGTTACGCAAATGTTGGCCGATCAAAACGGCCGACTTTAAATTAAGGGAAAACTAAGCGAAAAGTTGTTTACCTTAATGACGATGTAATTTATTTAAGCCATGTTAAATTACACCGATGTAAATATTTAATTAACCTCATTGTGTTATCAAAGATAAAGTATAGACGATTTATAAGTAAATAATGAATAAAATTTGTTAATCCAATACGAAATGAAAATATGAGTAAAACGCTTAAAAGTAAAAGAGGTTCACTAAAGAGTTTATAATCACTACTTAAGTTTACTGCCGTATTAATAACACTCAGTGGGCTGGAAGGTTTAGTCCATTGAAGCTATATTTCACTGGAAATTATTTGAGACAATGTGGTGGTAAGTTGACCAAATTGCAATTATTAAAAAAACAACAATTCGGCACGTGTCTTCATCGCGAATTTTGATCTCCTGTTCTTGATTCAGAACTAATAGTATATTTAATTAATTTATTGAAATAATAACGTTAACATGCTCATTAAATAAATAGTGTTAAATTTTTGCTGCAAAGAGGAGTTTAAATATCAACATATCATATTTAGAGATATATTTCTCAAGCGTTCCCATAGAGTATCCCTTCTAAAAGGATTATTTCCTTATGAATTTTGTTTTAAGTTCTAAGTTACAGTGTAAAGAAAGGAATTTGAATCTTTACATGCATAAAAACAAACACACATAATAGCATATTAAATCCACTGTAGGATATCAGTCTCTTCCGTCAGGAATGATTTCCCATAATTGTTAAGGTTGCGAAGCGGATTGGCGATCTCAGTATCATATTTCTTGCACCTTTGGCATTACAAAACATACATACATATTCATATCAGACTGTTAAAGTCCACTGCAGGACATAGGCCTCTCCCATAGGAAGGATTTGCCGTAATCGTCACGCTTGGCAAGCGAATTAGCGGTCGCAGTGCCAGACCACTCGCACCTCAGACGCTGCTGTCCATCTTCGGTCTGATATTTTTAGAGATGGTTATCCCGCTATGTATCGGTTGCCATAACGATATTTAAGGCTGTTTCCCTAAGTCGCCTCTTACGACATCCTCGGGAAGAAAGGGAGTGGTAATATTCTTACGCCGTTACCACACGAAATCAACACAATAACTCATTCATATTGATAACAAACATTCGCACACTACCACTATACCTTAAACTATGGCCGCAATATAATTAAATTGACAATGGCTATGTTTAGTCTGCGAAGTTAATTAGACCGAATAGGTATACACATAAATAATAAGCGGAGTATAACGATTCTAAAAAGATAACATCCAAAGAAATTTTGTTTTAAGTTACGGAAAGAAATTGATTGAAATCTTTACTCGTATAACAACAAAATAAGTCACTTATTCATAACTAGAATATACTTTCGTAAACACTACCACCATAAACAGTAAACATCATATAACTATCGAGTATCAAATACATTTTCGCAACATAGCAGTGGCTTCTAGCAAAAAACGGGCTGTATATATAAACAAGTTTGATTCAAGTTTGACGAGAGAAGCGAAATAGGGATCCATGTTGTTAGATGTAACAAATCAAACTGGTTTTAGAATCTTCCTCAGCATCATTATTTAAGGATGTAGGACTATTAGTTACATAATAAAGATAATATAAATATAATCTTATTGATTTTTACGTGCGAATCTTTTATTCGGATAAATTTATACATTACTCCGTATTCTACTCTTATTGGTAATTTGGAGATTTTTCGATTGTTTCGCGTAATATAGTCGATATTTTGTAGTATATAGTGCAATATTAGTATAGTAAGTATATGCAGCGGTTATATCGTTAAATATTGCTTTTAAACAGCTTTTTCTATTATATATATATATATATATATATATATATATATATATATATATATATATATATATATATATATATATATATATATATATATATATATATATATATATATATATATATATATATATATATATATATATATATATATATATATATATATATATATATATATATATATATATATATATATATATATATATATATATATATATATATTATTTTCATGTTTATTTAATTGCTTTTTATAACTATTTTTATGTAGTTCGTCCATAAAGCATTTTGTTTTTATTTCTTAGTAAATAAATGCATTTTCTTTTCTTTTTAATTCTTTTTAATTTTCTCTAATTTTAGCACCCTTTGCGTCCGGCTGCCGGCGCCCATGTACCGAAGTGTGAAAGAAATACATTTTTAAATAATATGTGGCGACACCAATGTCTACACTTTGGAAGCTCGCTTGTGGCGAAAAATTTAGGAAACACGTCTATATCCTATATCGCGCGATAGAAGTTCTTACGATTACCCTATTACCTGGTGGAAGAAACGTAACTCTGGACACGAATATCCGACCTGGCGGGTTGCTACTATGTTCCTGCAGCACATCATGCAATACTAGCTAGGCTAGTAATTTTCAGTTTACTATTTCGTCAAATATTGACGAAAAATAAATCAATAACCGATTATCAAACGGAAGAAACATTGGTCAACAGCTAATATGTTAAACTCGATTAATCTTTACTCCATTGTGTGAGTGGCGTAATCAGAGGTCTAAACATTTGAGTCCTTTGAACCCACCCTTCCACCGAAGGCATTTTTTGTTCAAACCAACGATATAAATCGTACGTAACTTTTAATAAAAAACCGTTTTTACTTGCCTGTCGCCTGGGTTTCGAACTCGGGTTTCTTGACTTGAATTCACCCAACCACTCGGCTATCGTGACCGATCAACGCTATAATATATGAAAGAACGTAAATATTTGCGTTTAGAATTGTTAATTTAGCATTAACTTTTTGTAGGTTAAGGCTTTAGAGCGAATCGGATAAACAAGGCCGTATATGTTACTTTAAGTGTGCGACGCATACTAAAACATTTAAATTAAGAATTTGCGATTTTGCTCTACTTTGTATAGGGCATTGAAGGACGCAACTTTAATTGCTATAAATGAAATAAATATATAAATATCTTCACGCAATTCCCAACACAGGCGTAGACAGAAGTCTAGTCTATACAATTAAGTCCTTTTGACCCACCTTCAAGATATTTTCGGGACAACGTGACAGGTGGTAACCCCGTTGCGGTCTTTATGTTTCAGTGGTAAAGTCACGCCTCAGCTTTTGCTGTTGCATGAATGGGCCGGCTCGACCGGGGAAGTACCACGACCTCACAGAATACCGGCGTAAAGAAGAAGTCTAACAAACTTCTGCGTTTCGTCTGGTGAGTGCAGGTAACCGGAGGCCCACACACTCCCTCTCCCATTTTCACTCTAAGGGCGGCAACGCATCTGCTATGCCTCTGGTATTGCGGGTGTTTATGGGTGGTGGTAATCACTTACCATCACGTGAGCCACCTGCTCGTTTGCCTTCCATTGCTATAAAAAAAAAAGCCAGCGATAAAATTTGTACGTAAGTTTTTGAAAAACCCATTGGTACGAGCCTGCCATCTGGAGTTTGAACTCGGGTCTCTTGATTCGAAATTCCGACCACCCATCCACTCGGCTATTGTTACTCTTGTAATAATTCTAATTGTTAATGTCCTTTTTTCCTATTTGATGGATTTTGCGTTATTTTAAAGATGTTGTTAAATGTTTTGCACGATTCTATGCAAAAGCAGGTATCATATATTTTATCGTCAGAGTATGCAATTTATTTTTTCATCGTCATCACTTCCGCCTGTCAATTGTCCACGACTGAATGTAGATCTTCCTAAGATTACCACAGAGTTTGTTTTAAAGCATTCATTCGTCTAGCTACTGGTACATGGTGCAGATATATATATGTAAGGATCGTGACACTGGGTGAACAGACTCTGACTATGCCGCCGGGGACTGTGCGTGAAGTGATAAGATTTATTTATCATATTATTTAATTTACACGTAAAGGGACAACATCAAATATCTCTGATCTTAAAGTAAGCATTTGTGTTATGGAATCAGAAACATCGAAGATTCCACCAGCACCCAGACTCGAGACTATGAGGAAAAAGTGGTTTCCTATATTGACTCGTCCATGAATCGAAACCAGGACCTGCGAGCGATAAACATGTGTTAGGTATTCATTTCAAGACTTATATTTGCGCCACTGATTGGATAATTATTTATTTTTCTTATTATTTTGGTCTTTTATCAGGAACATTATCATTTTTTATAAAGTCACGATAGCCGAGTTGGGTTTGGTAGACAGAAGTCTAGTCTATACAATTAAGTCCTTTCGATCCACCTTCCACCGAAGGCATTTTTGTTCAAACCAACGATATAAATCGTACGTAACTTTTAATAAAACCGTTTTACTTGCCTGTCGCCTGGTTTCGAACTCGGGTTTCTTGACTTGAATTCACCCAACCACTGGCTATCGTGACCGATCAACGCTATAATATATGAAAGAACGTAAATATTTGCGTTTAGAATTGTTAATTTAGCATTAACTTTTTGTAGGTTAAGGCTTTAGAGCGAATCGGATAAACAAGGCCGTATATGTTACTTTAAGTGTGCGACGCATACTAAAACATTTAAATTAAGAATTTGCGATTTTGCTCTACTTTGTATAGGGTATTGAAGGACGCAACTTTAATTGCTATAAATGAAATAAATATATAAATATCTTCACGCAATTCTAACACAGGCGTAGACAGAAGTCTAGTCTATACAATTAAGTCCTTTTGACCCACCTTCAAGATATTTTCGGGACAACGTGACAGGTGGTAACCCCGTTGCGGTCTTTATGTTTCAGTGGTAAAGTCACGCCTCAGCTTTTGCTGTTGCATGAATGGGCCGGCTCGACCGGGGAAGTACCACGACCTCACAGAATACCGGCGTAAAGAAGAAGTCTAACAAACTTCTGCGTTTCGTCTGGTGAGTGCAGGTAACCGGAGGCCCACACACTCCCTCTCCCATTTTCACTCTAAGGGCGGCAACGCATCTGCTATGCCTCTGGTATTGCGGGTGTTTATGGGTGGTGGTAATCACTTACCATCACGTGAGCCACCTGCTCGTTTGCCTTCCATTGCTATAAAAAAGCCAGCGATAAAATTTGTACGTAAGTTTTTGAAAACCCATTGGTACGAGCCTGCCATCTGGAGTTTGAACTCGGGTCTCTTGATTCGAAATTCCGACCACCCATCCACTCGGCTATTGTTACTCTTGTAATAATTCTAATTGTTAATGTCCTTTTTTCCTATTTGATGGATTTTGCGTTATTTTAAAGATGTTGTTAAATGTTTTGCACGATTCTATGCAAAAGCAGGTATCATATATTTTATCGTCAGAGTATGCAATTTATTTTTTCATCGTCATCACTTCCGCCTGTCAATTGTCCACGACTGAATGTAGATCTTCCTAAGATTACCACAGAGTTTGTTTTAAAGCATTCATTCGTCTAGCTACTGGTACATGGTGCAGATATATATATGTAAGGATCGTGACACTGGGTGAACAGACTCTGACTATGCTGCCGGGGACTGTGCGTGAAGTGATAAGATTTATTTATCATATTATTTAATTTACACGTAAAGGGACAACATCAAATATCTCTGATCTTAAAGTAAGCATTTGTGTTATGGAATCAGAAACATCGAAGATTCCACCAGCACCCAGACTCGAGACTATGAGGAAAAAGTGGTTTCCTATATTGACTCGTCCATGAATCGAAACCAGGACCTGCGAGCGATAAACATGTGTTAGGTATTCATTTCAAGACTTATATTTGCGCCACTGATTGGATAATTATTTATTTTTCTTATTATTTTGGTCTTTTATCAGGAACATTATCATTTTTTATAAAGTCACGATGGCCGAGTTGGGTTTGGTGGTCAGAATTTCGTGTCAAGAGACCTGAGTTCGATCCCCAGGTGGCAGGCTCGTACCAATAGGTTTTTTAAAAACTCATGTACGAATTATATCGGTCTTTGGGACGGACATAGAGCATTAGAGCCTTTCACATAGTCCCAAAGTTATCTTCGGCGGAAGGTGGGTCGAAGCGACTTAATTGTCTAGAACTATCTCTACCCCTGTATTGGGAATGGCGTGAAGACATTTTATTTACGTAAATATGCTTGGCCCAATTAAGCTTTAGCAAAATGTGAGTGAAAGGACTTAATTGTCTAGAACTATCTCTACCCCTGTATTGGGAATGGCGTGAAGACATTTTATTTACGTAAATATGCTTGGCCCAATTAAGCTTTAGCAAAATGTGAGTGAAAGGACTTAATTGTCTAGAACTATCTCTACCCCTGTATTGGGAATGGCGTGAAGACATTTTATTTACGTAAATATGCTTGGCCCAATTAAGCTTTAGCAAAATGTGAGTGAAAGGACTTAATTGTCTAGAACTATCTCTACCCCTGTATTGGGAATGGCGTGAAGACATTTTATTTACGTAAATATGCTTGGCCCAATTAAGCTTTAGCAAAATGTGAGTGAAAGGACTTAATTGTCTAGAACTATCTCTACCCCTGTATTGGGAATGGCGTGAAGACATTTTATTTACGTAAATATGCTTGGCCCAATTAAGCTTTAGCAAAATGTGAGTGAAAGGACTTAATTGTCTAGAACTATCTCTACCCCTGTATTGGGAATGGCGTGAAGACATTTTATTTACGTAAATATGCTTGGCCCAATTAAGCTTTAGCAAAATGTGAGTGAAAGGACTTAATTGTCTAGAACTATCTCTACCCCTGTATTGGGAATGGCGTGAAGACATTTTATTTACGTAAATATGCTTGGCCCAATTAAGCTTTAGCAAAATGTGAGTGAAAGGACTTAATTGTCTAGAACTATCTCTACCCCTGTATTGGGAATGGCGTGAAGACATTTTATTTACGTAAATATGCTTGGCCCAATTAAGCTTTAGCAAAATGTGAGTGAAAGGACTTAATTGTCTAGAACTATCTCTACCCCTGTATTGGGAATGGCGTGAAGACATTTTATTTACGTAAATATGCTTGGCCCAATTAAGCTTTAGCAAAATGTGAGTGAAAGGACTTAATTGTCTAGAACTATCTCTACCCCTGTATTGGGAATGGCGTGAAGACATTTTATTTACGTAAATATGCTTGGCCCAATTAAGCTTTAGCAAAATGTGAGTGAAAGGACTTAATTGTCTAGAACTATCTCTACCCCTGTATTGGGAATGGCGTGAAGACATTTTATTTACGTAAATATGCTTGGCCCAATTAAGCTTTAGCAAAATGTGAGTGAAAGGACTTAATTGTCTAGAACTATCTCTACCCCTGTATTGGGAATGGCGTGAAGACATTTTATTTACGTAAATATGCTTGGCCCAATTAAGCTTTAGCAAAATGTGAGTGAAAGGACTTAATTGTCTAGAACTATCTCTACCCCTGTATTGGGAATGGCGTGAAGACATTTTATTTACGTAAATATGCTTGGCCCAATTAAGCTTTAGCAAAATGTGAGTGAAAGGACTTAATTGTCTAGAACTATCTCTACCCCTGTATTGGGAATGGCGTGAAGACATTTTATTTACGTAAATATGCTTGGCCCAATTAAGCTTTAGCAAAATGTGAGTGAAAGGACTTAATTGTCTAGAACTATCTCTACCCCTGTATTGGGAATGGCGTGAAGACATTTTATTTACGTAAATATGCTTGGCCCAATTAAGCTTTAGCAAAATGTGAGTGAAAGGACTTAATTGTCTAGAACTATCTCTACCCCTGTATTGGGAATGGCGTGAAGACATTTTATTTACGTAAATATGCTTGGCCCAATTAAGCTTTAGCAAAATGTGAGTGAAAGGACTTAATTGTCTGGACTAGACCTCTTAAGTCTAGATAATTAAGTCCCTTTGACCCACCTTCCACTGAAGATACTTTCGGGAAATTGTGACAGGTGGTGAGTCCGTCGCCGTTTTTATGTCCAAGCTAACGATATAAGTTTATTGTATTATTACATGTTATTCTTACATAAGTTTTGAAAACCCATTGGTACGAGGTTGCCACCTGGGGAACGAACTCGGGTCTCTTGACTCGAAATTTCGATCACCCAACCACTCGGCTATCGTGACTGCTTGAAGATATTTAAATATTTCGATAAACTAACACAAGAGTTTCAAGCTCCTTTTGAGTCCGGTTCTACGGATAAATGGTACGGTTTATTTTCGATTGGCACTTCTATGAATAAAGTGGAATAGCGTGGCAACCCCAAATTAATCCCTGGCCATTATTATTTTAACTCGCAGTGCGCTGATGGCCTTCACATGGCTAATCCACATATTGCTGACGTAGAATAAGTCACGATAGCCGAGTGGTTAGGTGGTCAGAATTTCGAGTCAAGCGAACTGAGTTCGATCCCCAGGTGGCAGTACCAATGAGTTTTTCAAAAACTTATGTACCAATGACATCGTTGGCTTGGACATAAAGACGGCGACGGGCTCACCACCTGGCACGTTATCCCGAAAACATCTTCGGTGGAAGGTGGGTCGAAGGGACTTAATTGTCTGGACTAGACCTCTTAAGTCTAGATAATTAAGTCCCTTTGACCCACCTTCCACTGAAGATACTTTCGGGAAATTGTGACAGGTGGTGAGTCCGTCACCGTTTTTATGTCCAAGCTAACGATATAAGTTTATTGTATTATTACATAAGTTATTCTTACATAAGTTTTTGAAAAACCCATTGGTACGAGGCTGCCACCTGGGGAACGAACTCGGGTCTCTTGACTCGAAATTTCGACCACCCAACCACTCGGCTATCGTGACTGCTTGAAGAATTTTAAATATTTCGATAAAACTAACACAAGAGTTTCAAGCTCCTTTTGAGTCCGGTTCTACGGATAAATGGTACGGTTTATTTTCGATTGGCACTTCTATGAATAAAGTGGAATAGCGTGGCAACCCCAAATTAATCCCTGGCCATTATTATTTTAACTCGCAGTGCGCTGATGGCCTTCACATGGCTAATCCACATATTGCTGACGTAGAATAAGTCACGATAGCCGAGTGGTTAGGTGGTCAGAATTTCGAGTCAAGCGAACTGAGTTCGATCCCCAGGTGGCAGTACCAATGAGTTTTTCAAAACTTATGTACCAATGACATCGTTGGCTTGGACATAAAGACGGCGACGGGCTCACCACCTGGCACGTTATCCCGAAAACATCTTCGGTGGAAGGTGGGTCGAAGGGACTTAATTGTTCAGACCTCTTTCTACACTTTTATACTTACTTCAAATTAGTTTAATTACATACATGGTTATAAATTAATAAATACTAGTAATAGTATTTATTAAATAGTCACGATAGCCGAGTGGTTAGGTGGTCAGAATTTCGAGTCAAGAGACCCGAGTTCGATCCCCAGGTGGCAGTACCAATGAGTTTTTCAAAAACTTATGTACAAATTACATCGTTGGCTTGGACATAAAGACGGCGACGGCTCACCACCTGGCACGTTATCCCGAAAACATCTTCGGTGGAAGGTGGGTCGAAGGGACTTAATTGTTCAGACCTCTTTCTACACTTTTATACTTACTTCAAATTAGTTTAATTACATACATGGTTATAAATTAATAAATACTAGTAATAGTATTTATTAAATAGTCACGATAGCCGAGTGGTTAGGTGGTCAGAATTTCGAGTCAAGAGACCTGAGTTCGATCCCCAGGTGGCAGGTTCATAATGTCGTAATGGTTTTTCAGAAACTTATGTACAAATTACATCGTTGGCTTGGACATAAAGACGGCGACGGCTCACCACCTGGCACGTTATCCCGAAAACATCTTCGGTGGAAGGTGGGTCGAAGGGACTTAATTGTTCAGACCTCTTTCTACACTTTTATACTTACTTCAAATTAGTTTAATTACATACATGGTTATAAATTAATAAATACTAGTAATAGTATTTATTAAATAGTCACGATAGCCGAGTGGTTAGGTGGTCAGAATTTCGAGTCAAGAGACCTGAGTTCGATCCCCAGGTGGCAGTACCAATGAGTTTTTCAAAAACTTATGTACCAATGACATCGTTGGCTTGGACATAAAGACGGCGACGGCTCACCACCTGGCACGTTATCCCGAAAACATCTTCGGTGGAAGGTGGGTCGAAGGGACTTAATTGTTCAGACCTCTTTCTACACTTTTATACTTACTTCAAATTAGTTTAATTACATACATGGTTATAAATTAATAAATACTAGTAATAGTATTTATTAAATAGTCACGATAGCCGAGTGGTTAGGTGGTCAGAATTTCGAGTCAAGCGAACTGAGTTCGATCCCCAGGTGGCAGTACCAATGAGTTTTTCAAAAACTTATGTACCAATGACATCGTTGGCTTGGACATAAAGACGGCGACGGCTCACCACCTGGCACGTTATCCCGAAAACATCTTCGGTGGAAGGTGGGTCGAAGGGACTTAATTGTTCAGACCTCTTTCTACACTTTTATACTTACTTCAAATTAGTTTAATTACATACATGGTTATAAATTAATAAATACTAGTAATAGTATTTATTAAATAGTCACGATAGCCGAGTGGTTAGGTGGTCAGAATTTCTAGAAAAGAGACCCAAGTTCGATCCCCAGGTGGCAGTACCAATGAGTTTTTCAAAAACTTATGTACAAATTACATCGTTGGCTTGGACATAAAGACGGCGACGGCTCACCACCTGGCACGTTATCCCGAAAACATCTTCGGTGGAAGGTGGGTCGAAGGGACTTAATTGTCTAGACTAGACCTCTGTCTACCCCTGTATTGGCAATGGCGTGAAGACATTTTATTTACGTAAATATGTCATTCAATTAAGCTTTAGCAAATGAGTGAAAGGACTTAATTTTCTAGATCACTGACCCAATATTGGTTAATGCTTGAAATAAATCTTATAGTATTAGCCAGTGTGATGCAAACACCATCATGCAAACACTGTTAAACGTCGACATGAGTTATATAACGAAATATATAAAGTTAGTATATGTTAGTAACATTAAAGTGGGTCAGTTTGTATACTCATACAGATAGTATTGAATCAAGCAGTTCATGCGTTAAATTTTTGCAATTAAATCCGATTTTGGAATAAACTGTTGACAATTAAAGTATCTTATCATGGTTAATTTAGTATTAATACTGTCGAAAGGAAATATAACGCGTACATACATTATTACGCATAATGGCCCGTGGCCTAGTTAAGTCTAATGCTGGTATGGGCCTCCTGTGGGAGGCTGGGCTATAATCAGCACGCTCGGCAAACGGATTGGCGAACGCATTACACCTCGCACATTAGAAGTTGCTGCCAACGGCTTAATTTTCTCCTAGTACATTTTGTGATAATTATAATTATATATTATGACACGGAGGCATCCCTGCGTCTTTATCGCTGCATATCGCTCTCACAGGTCTGCTTTGATTTTTTGGCTGGTATTTTCCGAATTGGCCCAACGATCGTTAATGTTTGTATTCAAGACCTTTCCTTAGTCACTCTTACTAAACCCATTGAGAAACAAGGGTGGTAAATTCTGCTGACTCCAATACGGCTATAGCAAATTGTTCTAAACCTATATTATAATAATCAGTATCACAAAAAATAAATCGTGTACGTAATCGTGCCACTTTTTATTTGGACTTATAGTCAACCTATACCCGACTTGTAGCAAAGAATCGAACCTAATATGCTAAAATGTGAACACACGTGTGAATATCTGGCAAATATATGTCTATGTCATTATATTTTATCTCGGGTTTGAATACTAAGAAGGCGATGGGAACTTGTCACGGTAAGCTTTGCGAAATGCGGGTCGAGAAGGCTAGACTTTATCTACCCTTTCGTCTAGTATTATGTAGAAATGCGTGCGAAGTAGGAGTGTACTTCGCAAAACATTTGATGACTATGGATCGATAGATCAATGAGTTCTAAGCCCTGTATATTTAAGGACAGCAGTTTTAAGACTAATATTTTATGAAATGCACCAAGATTGTTAAAAATAATAATAAATATCTTCAAGCAATTTCCAATTCAGGGTGGACTCTCGAATAGGTGGGGTCAAAGGGACTTAATTGTCAGATCTAGACCCTTAAGTCTAGATAATTTTAAGTCCTTTGACCCACCTTCCACTGAAGATACTTTCAAACAGACAGGTGGTGAGTCCGTCGCCGTTTTCTTTATGTCCAAGCTAACGATATAAGTTTATTGTATTATTACATGTTATTCTTACATAAGTTTTTGAAAAACCCATTGGTACGAGGCTGCCACCTGGGGAACGAACTCGGGTCTCTTGACTCGAAATTTCGACCACCCAACCACTCGGCTATCGTGACTGCTTGAAGAATTTTAAATATTTCGATAAAACTAACACAAGAGTTTCAAGCTCCTTTTGAGTCCGGTTCTACGGATAAATGGTACGGTTTATTTTCGATTGGCACTTCTATGAATAAAGTGGAATAGCGTGGCAACCCCAAATTAATCCCTGGCCATTATTATTTTGAACTCGCAGTGCGCTGATGGCCTTTCACATGGCTAATCCACATATTGCTGACGTAGAATAAGTCACGATAGCCGAGTTGGGTTTGGTGGTCAGAATTTCGTGTCAAGAGACCTGAGTTCGATCCCCAGGTGGCAGGCTCGTACCAATAGGTTTTTTAAAAACTCATGTACGAATTATATCGTTGGCTTGGATATAAAGACGGCGACGAGCTCACCACCTGTCACGTTGTCCCGAAAATATCTTCGGTGGAAGGTACTTAATTTTCTAGACTAGACCTCTGTCTACCTCTGTATAGGGAATTGGGTGGCGATATTTTTTTTATTTATCAACGTATTTTTACATTATGATTTACTTAATGTTGTTTTAGCCAAACTGTTTAAACAGTTGGTTTGTTGGTGAAATGCTGCACACATTATTCACAGTAAGTAGGTAGATTCGTAGCCACTTCATTGTATACAATGCTTGAGAAGTCACGCTAAGTGGTTGATTGATCGAAATTCGAGAGAAGGTACAGGGTAGAATCCCCAAGGCTCTAACTAATGGGATTTTTCAAATGATGTATGATTTATATCGTTGGCTTGATTATAAAGGCGGCGATGGGCTCACGATTTGTCACGTTGTCCAAAAAATGTCTTTGGTGAAAGGTAGGTTTATAAGACTTAATTGTCTTAACCTCTGTCTACCCCTGTATTGGCAATGGCGTGAAGATAAGTTGATATGTATATTACAAAATTACAAATTTTTCGCTAAATACTTTGAGCAGTTGTCACCAACTTCAAATAAACAAGTTTGTAGGTACATGTTTCTGATTCCATATTACTAGTGCTTAATCTGCTTACTTTTGTATCACACCATTGTATGTGATGTTGTTCCTATCTATGTTTGTATTTTTTTTATTTATTTAAATTAACGTTATTGCCTTTATCGTTATTTGTATTTGGCAGTAAGTACTGGGTATCTATATCTTTCAAATCACAAAACTACAGCTTTTATATTTATAGTAGTGCGGCTGAAATAGTAAGGATTGCTGTACTGACTCAGATAACTACTACGCAGAGGAGTATACCACAGGCAAGCAAGCAATTTTTGAATGCCCAAAGAACTTACTGGTGCCACGAAATCCTAGTTGGTTGCGATACTAGCTTCGAATCCCGTTTGAGGCTTACATTTGTGACGAATATGAATGTTTGTACTCTCTCTTGACTCTCTCTCTACTCGAGTTACGGGTTTTTATGAATATTTAATTAAAATATGTAAGTTTATATCTTTGTAAATATGTGCGTTGGATTGGACTCTAAGACGGCAGTAGGATCACCACCAGTCACCATTTTAGGAGTAATGTGTGTAATGTGCCTGAGAATATGTTATAATGGAGTTGGTGTGTTTGCCATGTCTAAAATTCTTTGTATATATTAAAAAAAAGTTTCGATAGCTGAGTGGTTGCGTGGTCGGAATATCTAGTCAAGAGACTCGAGTTAGAGTTAGAGAATGCCAATGGGTTTTTAAAAAAACTTATGTACGAATTATATCGGTCTTTGGGACGGACATAGAGCATTAGAGCCTTTCACATAGTCCCAAAGTTATCTTCGGCGGAAGGTGGGTCGAAGCGACTTAATTGTCTAGAACTATCTCTACCCCTGTATTGGGAATGGCGTGAAGACATTTTATTTACGTAAATATGCTTGGCCCAATTAAGCTTTAGCAAAATGTGAGTGAAAGGACTTAATTTTCTAGATCACTGACCCAATATTGGTTAATGCTTGAAGATAAATCTTATAGTATTAGCCAGTGTGATGCAAAATACACCATCATGCAACACTGTTAAACGTCGACATGAGTTATATAACGAAATATATAAAGTTAGTATATGTTAGTAACATTAAAGTGGGTCAGTTTGTATACCACAGATAGCATTGGAATCAAGCAGTTCATGCGTTAAATTTTTGCAATTAAATCCGATTTTGGAATAAACTGTTGACAATTTAGCATTCGAATAATAATTGGTTAAATTTAGGTATTAATACTGTCGAAAGGAAACATGTAATCATACATACATACACACATATACGCATAATGGCCCGTGGCCTAGTTAAAAGTCTAATGCTGGTATGGGCCTCTCCTGTGGGAGGGTTTGCCATAATCAACACGCTCGGCAAACGGATTGGCGAACGCATTACACCTCGCACATTAGAATCTGCTGCCAACGGCTTGCTTAATTTTATTCTAGTACATTTTGTGATAATTATAATTATATATTAAGCGACACGAGGCATCCCGCGTCTTTGACGCTGCATATCGTCACAGGTCTGCTTGATTTTTGGCTGGTATTTTCCGAATTGGTTACTCCATCTATCGTTAGCCTGGGCTGTATTCAAGACCTTTTCCCTTAGTCACCTCTTACTAAACCCACGAGAAACAAGTGGGTGGTAAATTCTGCTGACTCCACACGGCTATGACAGCAAATTGTTCTAAAACCTATATTATAATAACCAGTATCACAAAAAAATAAATCGTAATGTACGTAATCGGGCCAATTCTCTTTTATTTGGACTTATAGTCAACCTATACCCGACTTTAGCAAAGAATCGAACCTAATATGCTAAATGTGAACTAAGTAAATATATGTCTATATCATTATATTTTATCGCGGGTTTGGATACTAAGAAGGCGATGGGAACTTGTCACGGTAAGCTTTGGTGAAATGCGGGTCGAGAAGGCTAGACTTTATCTACCCTTTTGCCTAGTATTGGCAAAATGCGTGCGAAGTAGGAGTGTACTTCGCAAAACATTTGATGACTATGGATCGATAGATTGACGAGTTCTAAGCCCTGTATATTTATGAAGAAGCAGTTTTAAGCATTAATATTTTCAGCGAAATGTATCAAGATTGTTAAAAAATAATAATAAATATCTTCAAGCAATTTCCAATTCAGGGGTGGACTCCTCAGTCCAGGTGGGTCAAAGGGACTTAATTGTCTGGACTAGACCTCTTTAGTCTAGATAATTAAGTCCCTTCGGACCCACCTTCCACCAGAAGATACTTTCGGAAATTGTGACAGGTGGTGAGTCCGTCGCCGTTTTATGTCCAAGCTAACGATATAAGTTTATTGTATTATTACAAGTTATTCTTACATAAGTTTTGAAAACCCATTGGTACGAGGCTGCCACCTGGGGAACGAACTCAGGTCTCTTGACTCGAAATTTCGATCACCCAACCACTCGGCTATCGTGACTGCTTGAAGATATTTAAATATTTCGATAAACTAACACAAGAGTTTCAAGCTCCTTTTGAGTCCGGTTCTACGGATAAATGGTACGGTTTATTTTCGATTGGCAATTTATGAATAAAGTGGAATAGCGTGGCAACCCCAAATTAATCCCTGGCCATTATTATTTCGAACTCTGCAGCAAATACGGCCTTTCACATGGCTAATCCACATATTGCTGACGTAGAATAAGTCACGATAGCCGGGAAAGGGTTAGGTGGTCGAATGAGTCAGAACTGAGTTCGATCCCCAGGTGGCAGTACCAATGAGTTTTTCAAAACTTATGTACCAATGACATCGTTGGCTTGGACATAAAGACGGCGACGGGCTCACCACCTGTCACGTTGTCCCGAAAATATCTTCGGTGGAAGGTGGGTCGAAGGACTTAATTGTCTAGACCTCTTTCTACACTTTTATACTTACTTCAAATTAGTTTAATTACATACATGGTTATAAATTAATAAATATCTTCATGCCATATCCAATACCCCTGTACGTAAGTTATAGTTAAGTACATATTTATTGTTGTATCGCTCCTAGTATGCTCTCAGATATTACAGTTTTTCATTTGCAAAAATTGTTGATCTCATGCTATTTGAACTGTCAACTATCGAGTATATGTCTGTTAACAATATAGAATAAGTATCTTCGCGCCATTCCTAATAAAGGTGTAGAAAGAGGTCTAGACAATTAAGTCCTTTCGATCCACCTTCCACCGAAGACATTTTTGGGACAACGTGATCCATCGCCATCGTCCAAACGTGGCGAGCCCATCGCCATCTTTAATGTCCAAGCCAATAATTTAGATCGTACATTAGTTTAAAATAACCATTAGTACGATCCTACCACCTAGCGCTCGAACTCGGGTCTTTGAGTCGAATTCCGTCATCCAACCATTCGGCCATCGTGACTTATAAACATTGTTAGTGTAACTAATTCAATTGGTATATACAAAATTTACCTGAACACAGAGTATTGCACGAAATGTCATAAAATGCACATTCAAATACCACCACGTTAAATTTAAACCATGTTACAATTTATAACTTTGTAGAACACGTATTTTTAAAGAATCACGTATAAATACAAACTTCGTTTATAAACCACGTAATGTATTTAAATTCATTGAATAATTTGTTTTTAATTATTTATTTTGAATTAATTATTTATTGAATTACTTATTTTGAATGCGGCGTGCTTCGAGGAGCCACAGCAAAGAGATACTGAGAGGAAAAGATGGTACGGAGCGATACAGAGGCCTTGCCTGTGACACTGATTTGATTCAGTATCGTTATCTTAAATTGAAATCTTTGACGACTCTTGTATATAAATGAATTCGTTTTTATCGTTTAAAATGGGCTCAAGATGTTCGTATTGATTTTGCGCAAAATATTATTATTACACACGACCACCGTGGAATGGTTGCGTACACAATGGTTTTCAAGGTAGCCATCTCTAAGGTGCCGGGTTCGGAGTACGGGTCAATTTAGAAAAAAAACAGTTTTTTACATTTTCAGTGCGTCCAATGTTTCCTATTCCATAACACAATTGTTTCAGCTACTACTAATTAATAAATACTAGTAATAGTATTTATTAAATAGTCACGATAGCCGAGTGGTTGGGTGGTCGGAATTTCGAGTCAAGAGACCCGAGTTCGATCCCCAGGTTGCAGGTTCATAATGTCGTAATGGGTTTTTCAGAAACTTATGTACAAATTACATCGTTGGCTTGGACATAAAGACAAGGACGGGCTCACAACCTGTCACGTTGTCCCGAAAATATCTTTGGTGGAAGGTGGGTCGAAGGGACTTAATTGTCTAGACTAGACCTCTTAAGTCTAGATAATTAAGTCCTTCGATCCACCTTCCACTGAAGATACTTTCGGAAATTGTGACAGGTGGTGAGTCCGTCGCCGTTTTATGTCAAGCTAACGATATAAGTTTATTGTATTATTACATAAGTTATTCTTACATAAGTTTTGAAAAACCCATTGGTACGAGGCTGCCACCTGGGGAACGAACTCAGGTCTCTTGACTCGAAATTTCGATCACCCAACCACTGGCTATCGTGACTGCTTGAAGATATTTAAATATTTCGATAAAACTAACACAAGAGTTTCAAGCTCCTTTTGAGTCCGGTTCTACGGATAAATGGTACGGTTTATTTTCGATTGGCACTTCTATGAATAAAGTGGAATAGCGTGGCAACCCCAAATTAATCCCTGGCCATTATTATTTTGAACTCGCAGTGCGCCAGTGGCCTTTCACATGGCTAATCCACATATTGCTGACGTAGAATAAGTCACGATAGCCGAGTGGTTAGGTGGTCAGAATTTCGAGCCGAAGCAACCGAGTTCGATCCCCAGGTGGCAGTACCAATGAGTTTTTCAAAAACTTATGTACAAATTACATCGTTGGCTTGGACATAAAGACGGCGACGGGCTCACCACCTGGCACGTTATCCCGAAAACATCTTCGGTGGAAGGTGGGTCGAAGGGACTTAATTGTCTAGACTAGACCTCTTAAGTCTAGATAATTAAGTCCTTTGACCCACCTTCCACTGAAGATACTTTCGGAAATTGTGACAGGTGGTGAGTCCGTCGCCGTTTTATGTCAAGCTAACGATATAAGTTTATTGTATTATTACATAAGTTATTCTTACATAAGTTTTGAAAAACCCATTGGTACGAGGCTGCCACCTGGGGAACGAACTCGGGTCTTTGAGTCGAATTCCGTCATCCAACCATTCGGCCATCGTGACTTATAAACATTGTTAGTGTAACTAATTCAATTGGTATATACAAAATTTACCTGAACACAGAGTATTGCACGAAATGTCATAAAATGCACATTCAAATACCACCACGTTAAATTTAAACCATGTTACAATTTATAACTTTGTAGAACACGTATTTTTAAAGAATCACGTATAAATACAAACTTCGTTTATAAACCACGTAATGTATTTAAATTCATTGAATAATTTGTTTTTAATTATTTATTTTGAATTAATTATTTATTGAATTACTTATTTTGAATGCGGCGTGCTTCGAGGAGCCACAGCAAAGAGATATTTATATAAGTGATATTGAGCGATACAGAGGCCTTGCCTGTGACACTGATTTGATTCAGTATCGTTATCTTAAATTGAAATCTTTGACGACTCTTGTATATAAATGAATTCGTTTTTATCGTTTAAAATGGGCTCAAGATGTTCGTATTGATTTTGCGCAAAATATTATTATTACACACGACCACCGTAGAATGGTTGCGTACACAATGGTTTTCAAGGTAGCCATCTAAGGTGCCGGGTTCGGAGTACGGGTCAATTTAAAAAAAAAAACAAATTTTTACATTTTCAGTGCGTCCAATTTTTCCTATTCCATAACACAATTGTTTCAGCTACTACTAATTAATAAATACTAGTAATAGTATTTATTAAATAGTCACGATAGCCGAGTGGTTGGGTGGTCGGAATTTCGAGTCAAAAGACCCGAGTTCGATCCCCAGGTGGCAGGTTCATAATGTCGTAATGGGTTTTTCAGAAACTTATGTACAAATTACATCGTTGGCTTGGACATAAAGACAAGGACGGGCTCACAACCTGTCACGTTGTCCCGAAAATATCTTTGGTGGAAGGTGGGTCGAAGAGATTCAATCTTCTAGACTAGACCTCTGTCTACCCCTGTATTGGAAATAACGTGAAGATATTTATTTATTATTTATAGTATATGACCCAATAGATACTTGGTAGTGACTTAGTGACTCAGCGTTGGAAGCTAAGTGTTCAAATCCCGCTAAGGGTTTTATGTGATGGAAACGATTGTTTGCACTCAAGTTATGGATCTATTATTTTTATTTATTTATTTTTCAATAACAATCTTGCTAATATGTCTGAATAATTATTACATTTACTTCTTCCATAATACAACACGAAGGATTTGCGTAGGCATTGATTGCAAGTAAAAACTTATGGTGTGCAATCGTTTATTGCGAAATCTTTAAGATCTCCGTAATGGATTTATCGGAGGTCCGTGACCTCTTAACTCGACTGTATAGGTATTAAGTTAACAAATAAACATACTCCTTATACTTACTTACTTACCCAATAACCTATAAAATCCGCTTCAAAATATCATCTGCCTACCCTTTTGTATTTCCTCACGTCGAAATCAGGTCAAAACTGTTTCCCACTAAGGTCAGCAACCTATTTCTTATTTACACGTGAAATTATCACGTGTGTAGTTTAATCTGACATAAGTCTAGACGTTTATTGTATTTACAAACTCCTATCTGTGTGATGCTGAATCGCGGTTAATCTCATTCCATTACAACTGTGTCATAAATTAATAATAATACATACATACATTGAGAGGTACAACATCTCATACATTGCTCTGATCCCAACGTAAGCAGCTTAAGCAATTGTATTAAGAAATCAGAAACACTGAGGGTATCACAAACACCCAGACCTGAGAAAATATGTTTTTTTTTCTGTATTGACCTAATCGGGAATCGAACCCTGGACCTCTGAGCTAGCGACGAAATGAAAACCAGGTCTTTCGTGTACGTAAGTTGGGAAGGGCGTTAAGATATTTTAATTTTTACTTGTCTACGGCGAATTTAAAAGTCTATGTAGGGCATCATCAGGTTTACTTTGACTGCTTAGTCAATTATGTTATCTATTTTTTTAATTTTGCTGCATTGATTGGTTTTTTATTGTCATTTAGTTTTAAGTTATTAGTTTAATTAGCATTAATTATGTATTAACCGTGTTTGCTAAATGTTTGAACGATTCAATGCAGATGATGTTTTGTTTTACAAAATATCGTATATGTTCACTCTGGTTTATTAGTCTTTATTTATAACTAAATAAATCAAATATTTTCACTCCGTTCTCAATAATGGGGTAGACAGAGCTTTTGACATTTAAGTCCTCTGGATCCATCTTTGATTGATCCTTTTTTGGGACTACGGGACAGGTGGTGACCATGTTGCTGTCTATATGACAAAGCCAACGATATAAATCGTGTCTAAGTTTTATAAAAAACTCATTGGTACGAGCCTACCACCTAAGGAACGAACTCGGGACTCTAGACTCGAATGCCGATCACCCAACCACTCTGCTATCATCACATTGTTGAATGTGGATTCGTGATACCGTTAAAAAAGTGTTTTTCAACAAAGACTCGTCCGGGATTCGAACCGTTAGAGGTACCCTGAAAACCCAGTACGCCTAAAAGTCATAATTTAACGTGCAAATATGTTGTTTGTCACACAATTTAGTTACTATGAAGATTCCTATGTCTAAGTGTAAGCGAAACGAAGTGCCAATAAATAATTATGGGGGTCAGCTCACTATTCAATTAAGTATAGCATCTGCTATCTCTATTTGTTTCAGAAATAATCATATGATAATTTTTTAAACTTTATAATGATTATGACTTTGAAAGATATTTAAAGACATTGACGCGAGTGAACCCACAGGGTACGTTAGTAAGGTATAAAATTTCTACTTCCCATAATACTTCCTTATATTCTAAATCCTTCTATGTTGCAGCAGTTAGGCTTTGGAATTCCTTACCGCTTCATATTTGGCGGGCGCAATCACTTTAAAAACTTAAATCACTCCTCATGTCCACTTCTATACTCCCTGAGCATTTATTCCATTTCTACTTATATGGCTTTTGTGTGTATTATTTTACTTCTCTATCTTTTAGTTTGTATAAGTAGTATGTATGTATATGTTTTTGTATATACTCGTATTGCGTATGCCTCACTCTCTCCTCGAGACCAGTGAGCACTGGTAATAGTATTCTCTGCAACTTGGTTGCCTGGAAGAAATCGCTTCTAAGCGATTAGGCCGCCAATTGAATCTCAATTTCTGTATTACGTTTGTTGTAGTTATCTGTTTGGTGTACAAAAAAGTATGTTTCATTCATTCAATTGACATGATATTTTATAATTTGAAATTAAATTGACCTTGTTTTTCCTATATGTTTTTACGTTTTAAATTAATTTGACGTTAATTTCTCGTTATTTATAATTGAAAGTCTCAAATTATTATTAACAAATTAGTAATGATATTATATTTAACTATCTGACATTTCTGTAATAATTGCATGCCTATATGGTTAAAACATTGTACACAAATTTTCATGGACATCTGTATATAATCACATGTTTTGAGCAAATAAATTGAATTGAATTAAATTGAATTCATTCACTACTATAATATAATTTTACTCTTATCAGACACACCCATCCTAAGCATACTCTATTCTGATAACGTAGTATTTAGATGGCAGTTCGTGAATAAGCTGTATCGGAGACATTTTAGTATTTTCCCTTTAACTGTATCAGTGATTTTCACCTTGGATAGGCAGTGACAAGTAATACCAATAACGTTACTTGGCAATTACAGTATTCCTAAAAAAAAAGGTACCGAATCAAACAACTACCACAAGACTGAACGATAAATTTGTCGCCAATCTTTCCCTGCTACAAATGATTGCCATAAGGATAAGCCGTAAGCATTCACCAAACCGCATTCTTCCCCTGGTTGCCGTAAGGCTACCGAGAGATGGCGGGTTAACCATTTCTAAAGATAGCATGCGATCCCTGGCGAGATCATAATAATGGCATGTAAAGGTCTTCTGCAAAACATAGGCCTATCACGTACGGAAAGATTTTCCTCAATTGGTACGCTTGGCAAGCGGATTGACGATCCCATTACGGGACACCTTGCATATTTTGAGCTGATATTTTTTGTGATAATTATCTTACAGTCACGATAGCAATGTGGTTGGGTGGTCGGAATTCCGAGTCAAGAGACCCGAGTTCGATCCCCAGGTGGCAGGATCGTATCAATGGGGTTTTCAAAAACTTATGTACGAATAATATCGATGGCTTGAACATACAGACGGCGACGAGCTCACCACCTTTCATGTTGTCCCGATAATATCTGCGGTGGAAGGTGCGTCGAAGGGAGTTAATTGTCTAGTTTAGACCTCTGTCTACCCCTGTGTTGGGAATTGCGTGAAGATGTTTATTATATTTATTTAAATATCTCAACATCTGTATTTAGAATTTTCAAGGATTTTCCTTTATTTTTCTCCTTTGACGACCTCTGTGGACGATCGGCGTACACATCGGATTTCAAGGTGTCGCCTGCTCTGAGGTTCCGGGTTCGATTCCTGGTCGAGTCAATTCAAAAAACACTTTTTAACATTTTATCTGGTCTAGGTGTTTGAGGTATCTTCGTTGTTTCTAATTTGATAATACAAGAGCTTTAGCTGCTTCCTTTGGAATCAGAGCAATGTATGTATGTTGTCTCTATCTATGGGAGTTTTTTTTTATAGAAAAGGGAGGCAAACGAGCAGGTGGCTCACGTGATGGTAAGTGATTACCGCCGCCCATAAACACCCGCAATACCAGAGGCATAGCAGATGCGTTGCCAGCCTTAGAGTCCCCCCCCCCCTCAGAATTGGGGGAGGGGGTATGTGGGCCTCCGGTTATGCAACAACAAAAGCTGATGCGTGGCTCTACCACTGCATTGCATGCAATTTGTGGGTGAAAAAGGGTGTGTTTATTTTTTTCTTAGGTCATGGTTTGGGTTGTTTCGGCATAAATATATATTTATGCCGAAACAATACTGTTTAAGAAAAAGAATCTATAACTGATGTTTATCTAAGTATGCATGGGTTTTTACGTTTTTTTATAACATATTTTCCTTTGGGTGAGCAGAACAAAGGACAACAAACGGCTATAAAAATAACTATAAAATTACTAATGACTATAGACATAAAACTACAGACGAAACAAAATTTTCGTAAAGATGTTCTTTTAATACTGATGATGATGAAACTTGACCCCCTTTACCAACCCTTATTCGGCGAAGACCTTCTATTACCAAATAATGTCAGTCCGTCCGAATTATTGTGTATTTATTGAGCAAGTTTTGTTGATTGAAAATTGTTTCACTTGTATATATAAAAACATGGTATTAGTATTGGTCATAAATAAAAAATCTTAATAGAAATTCTGTTTTTTTTTGTCTATATGATATAATTCCAAGTTGTGTTAGGCGTATAAATATATAAATAAATATCTTCACGCGATTCCCAATACAGGGGTATACAGAAGTCTAGACAATTAAGTCCCTTCGACCCATTTTCCACCGAAGATATTTTCGGGACAACGTGACAGGTGGTGAGCCCGTCGCCGGCTTTATGTCCAAGCCAACGATATAATTCGTAAATAAGTTTTTGAAAAACCCATTGGTACGAGCCTGCACTTGGGGATCGAAGTCGGGTCTCTCGACTCGAAATTTGGACCACCTAATCACTCGGGTATCGTGATTTTTTTCTATCGTGACATTTTGTTGTCGGTTTTTTGTTGTCGGTATATAGATAATATGACGTAATTCCAGGTTGTGTTGTGATATTTTAGGTTTGTGACTATAAATTACAGGCTTTAAGGTTATGCTTACGGCTATAGTTCCGTTCTTGTATCTGCTAAAGATATTTACACCAATCGTGAACTAATTTTGGTGATTGTTTCCTATTTTACTAAATAGAGGTCCAAAATAAATTTAAGGAAAATAAAACATCGGGTCAACATAGAAATACTTTTTCTACATTTTCACGGGTGTGTTTGTGGTGCCTTCGTATTTTCTGATTCCATAATACAAGTGCTTTAGCTGCTTACTTTGAAATCAGAGCACATCTCCGTACTGAGCACGAGCCACAAAAACGAGAGCATCATTTTCAAGTGCGTAATCGGTTTTAGGAAAGGTCGTTCGCATCAATGTTGAGGTAAATCATTCAAAAATCCTCTTTCGTCTTTCCTCTTTTTGAAGCGAGTTAGCGTACTAGTCGGTGTTTTATAGTAGGAGAATTACCTGGATGATGATTTTTCTTAATTTACCATACTGAGGTAGGCAGGGCTCATAGCCAAGATGTTCTTTTGTCCACTTCACTTTTCATCGAAGCTTGTGTGGGAAAACGTCGGCGGTGCACCGACGTCATCTTAGTGTCCAAGTGAACTGTATAATATTATGACATACATATGTATATCTATACACAGATAAGAAATACCTGTCACTTCTGCTAAATTTAGGTTTGTTATTTTTTGAGGTGGTTATCACGCAGGTCTCTCGGCAGATCACATCCACTGGTAGAAATGTGGTAGACACATTTGTAAATTTGGGATTACTCAGAATTCTATATAATTATCTATTAAATACTTTTGGGTTACATTTCACCGGACCTTCGTTGGGTTAGTGATATGGCGAGTCATATAACATATCACATAACATAAGTTTCAAAAAAATTCGTCGATACGAGTGTTTATTTATCTTCCCGCACAATCCCTGACGGGGTAGCCAGAGAGAACAGATCGCCAAGTGTCACGATCCCTACATACTTGTTTCGCTTCTTTCAGATACATCATCTTCTTCTTGCATGCACGTCTAGGTATCCGAGTACTCTTGACCCTCCCCTCTTCGAGCAATTTGCTCACATGGTCTTCGAAAGTTAGTCTCGGTATACCTCGACCCCTTTTATTGTTAACTTTCGCGCAATATATTTTCTTCACCATTCGGTCTTCACTCATTCGCTCAACGTGCCCAAAACATCGAAGCACGCACTTATCAATTTTTGTGACAAGGTCATCTTTCAAACCAGCCATATTACGAACCTCTTCGTTTCGCTTTCGGTCGGTTATGGTAAGGCCGCACATTTTACGAAGAGATCTTTCTTCGTCCCTTTCAAATACCTGAACCTTAGTTTTATTAGCATTTAACGGCGACCTTCAATTTCACATTTTTCTTTCATACATGTGACTAATGCCTGCAGTTCTGCCTCTAATGGTGCAATAAGCACTGCATCATCAGCATACAGCAGACAATTTACTTTTATGACACCCAATTTCACACCCAAACAGCTATCTTTCAGCTTCTGTAAACAGCTGCCGAGATACAGTATGAACAGCCAGGAAGACATGACACAACCCTGTTTTACGCCGGTTTGGACGCTAAACATGGGTGATAGGTCAGTAAAGTGACTGCACAGCAATCAACCATCCACACCATACTCCGGCAACAGTTCCCTCATTTTCTTCCTTACAACCTTATCAAATGCTTTCTCAAGATCCACAAAAGCACAGAAAATCCTCTGGTTAGCAGCCAGAAGCTTCTCCGTGATCATGCGGAGAGAAAACATTTGATCCATGCATCCTCTTCTAGGTCTAAATCCGCATTGTGCTTCCCATAGAAATCTTTCCGATTTCTCTTGCATCCAACGTGTCAAAACCTTCGAGTAAACTTTCTTGCTAAACTGGTCAAGCTCATCGCCCGATAGCACCCGCAGTCATAATGTGAACCTTTACCTTTATATAAAGGCACAGTGACCGCGGATCGCCAATCATCCGGAACAGCCCCCGTTCGCCAGCACAAATTGCACAGCAGATGAAAGCTGTCCCAGACGCGTGGCCCACCATACTTGACCATTTCAGCAGTAACTCTGCCTAGTCCCGCAGCCTTACCACATTTCAAACTTCTAATCACACATTCAATTTCTTTCATACTGATGACCTCAGTGTCATCGAGGTCCGAGTCTGGCGTATCAGTCACGGCGTCACCCCCGGATCCCTCACTAAGATCATCACACGCATACATCTCTGTATAAAATTCGCTCCAGTGTGTTCGTTTCTAGTAATCGAACTTGTGACTCCTTATTCAGATTCTGGTAAGCCAATCACGCGGCCATCGTGGCAATCCGCATGCCGTAATAATAATTTGTTAATAATAAATGCCCCTAAATTTATTGAATAGCAAAGAACTTTGTGAGATAAGTTAAGACAAGTTTTTAAGAAGGTAATTGAGAATAATAATAAATAATAAATAAATAAATATAAATAAATAAATATCTTCATGCAATTCCCAATACAGGGGTAGACACAGGTCTAGTCTAGACATTTAAGTTCCTTCGACCCACCTTCCACCGAAGATATTCTCGGGACAACGTGACAGGTGGTGAGCCCGTCGCCGTCTTTATGTCCAAGCCAACGATATAATTCGTACATAAATTTTTAGAAAAACCCAATGGGATGATCCTTGAGGATCGAACTCGGGTCTCTTGACTCGAAATTCCCACCACCCAACCACTCGGCTATCGTGACTTATAACGAACGTGACGTAATTGAGAAAATAATGTATTAAAGTACATTTATTCACGTTTTGGGTATGATAAAATTTCCCGTTATAAATATTACGCTGTTTTCTTTTGAAAATAGTTCGCCTGGTGGAATTGATTACATATTTACTGGTTTTAGCCGTTCCAAGTGTTAAAGCTACTGGTGCATTACCTGTCTATAACTAACGGCGAATGCCGGTATTTTGCCGTCTGCATTGTATACCTTTGGCTACACAGCAGGCTCATTTTTTAAAAATATATACATAGATAAATACATGTTTAGATAGGGACAACATCACATACGTTGCTCTGATACCAAAGAAAGTAGCTTAAAGACGCGTGTTATGGAATCGGAAATACCAAAGGTAGCACAAACGATACGATAAAAATATAGAAAAGAAAATGAAGGAAATATGGAAAATGTGGTTTACTACATCGACTCGTCCGGGAATCAAACCCGGGACCACTGAACTGGCGACACCATGAACCCGTTGCGTACGCCGCTGGTCAACAGAGGTTATTCACATTTTTCAAATGTTTTCTAGCAATGATAAGCAAAATGACTGTTTGAATTTTATCCGCATTTCTGCATTAAGCACATTATATGCTATTAAAAATCTACAGGCGCTAACATGATACACGATTTTAAATAAATATTTTGTATCAGCAAAAATCGTATCCGTCCGCCTGAAATAAGTGTTCATCGACACTGCTATACTGTTACCAAACTAAGCCTAACTTACGAAGATCATGTGTGTTAATTGCTGGAAGAGGGTCAAGAGTACTCTGATACTCATTCATCATCATGCTAGACATGCATGTGTGAAGAAAATGATGAATTTGAAAGAAGCGAAAGAGGTATGTAAGGATCGTGACACTTGGCGAGCTGTTCCCCCGACCCCGTTAGGGATTGTGCGGGAAGATAAGTTTAGTATGAAGAAAAAAGAAAGAGCTAGGCAAGCGGAATAAGAATTTCAGAATATTCGAAACTTAGACACCGCTACTAGTGACCGGTCTGCCTGAATTTGGTCTGGCATGCCACGAGATGATTGTCACACCACTGTCCGTAGCCACATTCAACACACACATGCAACACCACATGATCACTTAACTCATCACCCTTATGCAAATATCGTTACTTGATTAAAAAATACCTTTAAGCTATTCTCAAAACAGAGTTAGACAGAGGTCTAGACAATTAAGTACTCTCGACGCACCTTCTACCGAAGAAATTTTTATTGGGCAACGTGACAGGTGGTAAGCCCGTCGCCGTCCCTATGTCTAAGCTTACGATACAAAGCGTACATAAGTTTTTGAAAAACCCCATTAGTACGAGCCTGGCACCTGGGATTCGAACTCGGGTCCCTTGACTCAAATTCCGAGCACCCAACCACTCGGCAACCGTGACTATTACTAACTATTAATTGATTAATGTTTAATAGCCGAATAGTTTTGAGTGCAATCTCTGAAACATGCGTATCGCAGGTTCCAGCTCTCTATATTGCTTATTAAAGCAAGCAATGTTATTTTAATCTTACAAATTTTTTAACACCTTGTATCATTTAGGTGACTTTTACCATCAGACTGGTGAGAGAATGGAGGGTCGTACATAGTTAACATCGGGATAACATCACATACAATGCTCTGATCCCAAAGTAAGTAGATTAAGTTTACAGTGGTAGAGCCACGCATCAGCTTTTGTTGTTGCATGAATGGGCCGGCTCGACCGGGGGAGTACCACGACCTCACAGAATACCGGCGTGAAGTACAAGTCTAACAAACTTCTGCGTTTCGTCTGGTGAGTGCAGGTAACCGGTGGCCCACACACCCCCCTCCCCCAATTCTGGGGGGGGGGCACTCTTAGGGAGGCAACGCATCTGCTATGCCTCTGGTATTGCGGGTGTTCATGGGCGGCGGTAATCACTTACCATCACGTGAGCCACCTGCTCGTTTGCCTCCCTTTTCTAAAAGTACATGTAATATGGAATCAGAAACAACGAAGTTTCCACAAACACCTAGACCCGAGAAAATGTGTTAAAAGTGTTTTCTATATTGAACCGACCGAGAACCGAAACCGAGACCTCAGAGCTGTTGACATCTTGAAAACCGTTGTGTACGCCACTCGTCGGAGGTGGTTATATGCCTATTGTGTCATCACTTTCATTTAAATTGCCTAATATGACTACTGTATCACAATAGGCGATCTCCGGTCGTAAAACTCCTACTAAGGACCCCTTAAAGGATGTTTGTATGATCTCACAGCTTTTCCATCGCCAACGCGCGTTGGAGAAATTGTTTAAGCTCATTCGGAAGTTTGTGCTTTTAGTGTTAAGACTGTCCGTAGTTTGATAACGTAAGTACTATTTATTTGTATAATTTATACTTGCGATTGTTGTCACTTGGTGAAATGCAATGAAATGCAATGCAATATTAAAATTAATTATTCAACACGCTATGATCCTCACTCACCCTGATGATGTCGTAAGTCGAAACCGGTCGGTTAATTAATAAATAATTAAATAAAGTGAATTGTGTACAAGTGTTGAACAATGAATTTTAATACTATTCATTTGTCATTATTTAATTATAAATAAATAAATAAATATCTTCACGCAACTCCCAATACAGAGGTAGACAGAGGTCTAGTCTAGACAATTAAATCCCTTTGACCCACCTTCCAGCGAAGATAGTTTCGGGACAATGTGACAGGTGGTGAGCTCGTTGCCGTCTTTATGTCTAAGCCTACGATGTAATTCGTACATAAGTTTTTGAAAAACCCATTGGAACGAGCCAACAACGTGGGAATCGAACTCAGGTCTTTTGCCTCGAAATTTCGACCACCCAACCACACGGCTATCTTGACTCCTTATTTAATTAATTTTGAGTATTAAAGTCACGATAGTTGAGTGGTTCAGTGATCGGATTTGGCAGATGGGCAGTAGCTGCGAGTTGTTTGGTACTGCTATTGCCAATCCGTTTGCCCTGCGTGCCGATTAAGGCAAATACTCTTACTCTATAGAAGAGGCGTATGTCCTGCAGTGTACTATAACAGGCCGTGAATGTATGTACGTATATATGTAGGTATATTTATGATTTTTGAAGTAAAGTCTGCGATGGGCTCACCCCAGTCACGTTGTCCCGAAAATATCTTCAGTGGCAGGTGGGTCGAAGGGATTTAATTGTCTAGACTAGACCTCTGTCTACCTCTGTACTGTGAATTGCGTGAAGATATTTATTTATTTATTTGAAGTAACGATAGCAAAGTGGTTGGGTGAAATATTCATATTCATCAAAGTAATAATTGCCTCTAGCTAGACAGGAACATTTAGCTTCGACTGGTCACTATGAATCTTCTCTTCTCTTATCTTAAATAATAAGGAGTTACATAAAGGTTTGACGGCATTTTTCCGGATTCATTAGATTAAAATGTGAATATTTTCAGGTTTGAAAAATGAGGTTTTTGAAACTAGTCCTCCTCAGCCACTTGCTCTGTGTGATCTTCTGGAGCCAGAAGATCAGCAGTCTGGATAATTCGACGTTATCGTATGACCCGAGCCAATTGTTGACGTAAGTATACACATAATTTATATATACAAAATTTTGACACCCTCTGTAGACGAATAGCGCACACCGGTTTTTTACGTTTTCAGAGGTAACGGTGACCCTAACCATCCGGAGATCATTACATTGAGGCCAGCACAAACCGTCTACTAGATATTTCATAATTGACAAGTCCCATGGCTAGAAATCTGAAGCGAAGAGTTTCAATTCATATTAAAGATAGTGCTTGTGGAAGAGATTTGAAAGTGTTTTTAGTGTAATTGTAATTGTGGGACATGGACATTAACATAATTTTTCTTTAATAAAATGCTTATTTATGTTAACAAACTGTACATATTAGTGTACAGCTCTATTAAAAACATTTG
Organism: Sericinus montela; assembly: GCA_029286605.1. Classification (NCBI taxonomy): domain Eukaryota; kingdom Metazoa; phylum Arthropoda; class Insecta; order Lepidoptera; family Papilionidae; genus Sericinus; species Sericinus montela. The sequence goes on along the minus strand of JAGSMR010000063.1, from coordinate 1,055,676 downwards.
TATCTCAAAACCTACTTTAATGAACAGGTCTATAATTTCTATTCAGATAGTTACCTTACGTTCCAAGTTTATAAGGATATAATCTCTGAAGAATTAGATTATTTCAAGAAGCTTCTCTTGGTCACTCAATTTTTTATTTATTTATTTAATTTAATAACCAACGCGTCAACTTCTGACGACGAGTGGCGTAAACACCGGTTTTCATGGTGTCGCCAGCTCTGAGGCCCCAAATTCGATTCCCGGTCTGGTAAATATTCTTTTCGGTTATCACTCTTTCCACCGTTTTTTGGGTGTTTGTGGTGCCTTCGTTGTTTCTGATTCTATAACACAAGTGCTTAAGGTGATCGCTTTGGGATCAGAACATTGTCCCTATCTATGTATGTGTCTATTCATTTAAATGTCAAAAAATATTTTTTTTACTTCTAAGGTATTTTTGATGTTTGAAAGCGAGAACGAAGTGTAAGATTAGACAGTATGGCAATTTTGAAAGATGATCTTACCACTACAATTGTTGCAGGGCATGCATCGGTGGTTTGAGCAAATAAATGAAGACCGAATACCATTTATTTAATTGATTTACCATTCGGACTTCACTCATTCACTCAAGTGTCTTTCTTTGGAAAATATATGGCGCGAAAGTTGACTTTAAAAAGGGTTGGAGTTGACTGTGTTTATTTGGGATAAGGTGATGAGTTTGATGCCATCTGTCCATGCTAACGATATAAATACTTAAATAAATTTCTTCACGCATAGTCCCTAACGGCGTAGCCAGAGATAACAGATCGTTAAGTATCACGACTCTTACATACCTCTTTTGCTTCTTTCAAATTCATTATTTTCTTCATGCATACACGTCTAGGTATCCGAGTACTCCCTTTTTTGAGCAATTTAAGTTGAGAAAAACATATTGGTACATTCCTCCTGGTTAGGGATCAAACTCGAGTCCGGATTAATATCCCGATGAGCCAACCAACCGCCTTATGTGGCGCCTAATCAGTATACCTTTGTTCTATATAAAAAATTTAATTTTGTTTACAGTAAAATTTTCAACCTCAAATCAACGCAAGGCGAACAGAGAGCCGCTTTCAAATTTGATGATCAAAGTGACGGATCAAGTTTCATTTCCTTCGAAGAAAACAAACCTTTAGGTTCTACTGTTAGGTTTATTTCTGAAGATTTTAATACAGACCCGCTATATACCAACAATGACAATGCCGCCCAAGGTTATGGACTGACATTTATTGAAAATAACAGAGTTCACGAAGGGCAACAGAAGAAAAGGAGGAGACGCAAACCAAGACTCCAAAGACCACAAGGACCAGGCTCAGAGTATAATGGCCCTTATGCTCCGGGTGTACCTCAGCAGAGACCACCATATTTTAATCCTATCCTGGGATCTATACACAGTAAGTTAATATTTAAGTGACTGTGACTTGATATTTTTTTCAGAATATATATTAAGATAGATTTATGCCTCTGTTAGGAAGACTCATATACTTCTAGATTAAAACAAATATAAATAAATAACTAAATATCTTTACGCAATTCCCAATCCAGGGGTAGACAGAGGTCTAGTCTTTTAAGAGTACTTAAGAGAGTATAGTCTTTTAGGAGGAGGGGCTTTGACGCACTTTCCAACGAAGATATTTTCGGGACAACGTGACAGGTGGTGAGCCCGTCGCCGTCTTTAATGTCAAATCCAACGATATAATTCGAATACGAGCTTGCAAACTGGGTATCGAACTTGGGCCCTTTGACTCGAAATTCAGTCCACCCAAGCACTCGGTTATCATGACTTTCTTCTAGATATATTTGAAGAAAGAAAAAGTATATCCATAAGTTAGTTTTATTTTTTATTTTTAGCGACTTTCATACTGAATAGAAGATGACTTAAACGTCACGATATGAAAGGGTTTGGGTGACCGGAATTCGAGTTTATAGTTAGACCCGAGTTAGATCCCCAGGTGGACGGCTCGTACAGTTTTTTCAAAACTTATGTACAGCTTCTGACATATTTTCCAATCTCTTAGGTTGCGTTGTAAGAGGCAGAGGATTATTAAATACGAGTACTCTACAATTTTATAAGTGGAAATACAGTCCAGAATCTTTACTTCTGATCTAATGATCAGTGGAGTGATATGATAACCAAATATTTGAAGATACAAAATCACTAGTCGAACTACATTACTATAAAAGTAACAGAACACAGAATAAAAAAACTTAAATATATTTTCTTTTTATCCAGATCCACCGATACGTCCTAGACCCTCTTTGGCTACGGAAGCTCTGTCATCTGTGACTGAAGCCCTCACATCCATAGCATTGCACGATGACAAACAATGCGTAGCTCGTCTGCTCTGCGAAGCTGCGAGCGGCGGAAACCTCGGATCCTCGCAAGTCTTACAGTCCATAACTGGTCTCCAACCTTTTCTCACGTAAGTATGACAACAATAAAATTAAACAGTGTTTATACAATCTCCATCGTTTAGTATACGCTCCGGTTTATCATTGTGTCTCCAGCTATGATGTCCCGAGTTCGTTTCCGGAGGGGTCAATAATTTTTTTTAAATATTTCCTCGGGTCAGGATGTTTGTGGTAACTTTATTGTTTCTAATTACAAACACACAAGTGCTTTAGCTACTTACTTTGGGATCAGAGAAATGTATATGATATTTTCCCTATCTATGTATGTATTTATTATTATTAATTTATGACACAGTTCTAGTGAAATAAGATTAACTGCGGTTCAGCATCACTCAGACAGGAGTTTTTAAATACAATAAACTACTAGACTTGTATCAGATTCAAGTATATATTCAAGTATGATATATGTTCTATTAAACAATAGTTTAAATTAGTTGAAATGACTCAACTGGTCAGTTAAAATATTATAGAATAGCAAAGTCCAACACGTTCAATGCGCTTGAATTGTTCGTTCCAGTTGCAATATTAATGGTGGCAGGATGGGTCCTGCGATGTCCATTCATCACGCGAAGGCGTGAGGCCAACGAACACTGAACCCATACGTGAGGGAACTTCCAATGCCTATGTAACGGACCGTCGATAAAAATTATATCTAACCCAATTAAAACTTACAGATAGCGGCACTTTATTTTATGTCACTCACAACAACTATATTGATTGTTAGAAATCTAAAATTAAAATGCAATTGAGTAATCCGCCAACAGAGTAAACAGAATTTTTTGGGGTTAGTATTTTCATATTGTGGGAATGTGTGAACCAAATACAAGCTAGCAATGTTAAATAACATATCTAGTATTCCTGTTAACCAACCAACTAAGCTGCAATGTTTGTATCTGGAGTGGTTCACGACAAAAGTCGTTGGGTCCGAACCTGCGAAGTTATATTTCGCAATGTGCATCCTAAACCATTAGGCTGATGACGCAATTGATTACAAAAACAACATTGTTTACAAAAAGCATTAGTAATTGTTTGTTACGTTAAAAATTATTCCCCGTTCGAGCGGTGCCGCACAGACACTGTAATCAATTAAACACCTTTTTCTATGTCAATAGCACTGGAGATGTTAAATTTACATTATTATATATTTCAAAGATATTTGTTTAACATTACTTATTTATTATTATAGTACATTGGTTACGTTAATATTCCTTCTACAATAGCAATATAAAAACTTCTTTTTTCACTATGTCGCTTAGTTCGCTATTACATTCATGTGTCATGTTTTTGTTGGCGATGCAGTGTCTGTGCTAAACAATTATTTAAGACAATTTTCTTTTATTTTATATATCTACAATTATATCTTTAAATGTCAATGATCATGCAATTGTTTATAACGAGGAAAATGTTTTGATAGAAATGAATAAGAGTAATCAAAATCTTAATTTTGTATTATTATTTAACATATATTCAGTTCAAAGGACTTCTTATCATTAAATGGTTTTGTATTCACAAAATTTTATGGAAGTTGATTTAATGAAAGGCTATAAAGCCATATTATAAATTTAAGTTCGTTCATAAAATATCTCCACGCTATTTCCAATACAGGGGTAGAGAGGGCTGGTTTACAATTAAGTCTTTTCGACGCCCCTTCCAACGGTGACATTTTTTGGGACGTGACAGATGCTGAGCCCGTCGCCGTCTCTTTGTCCAAGCCAACCCATTGGTACGAGTCATGGGGATCGATATCGGGTCTCGTGACTCGAATTCCGATCACCTAATATCTACGCTAACGTGACAATTTCTCTCTTCTTTTTCTCTCTTCTTAATGGAACATTCTCCAAAATCGCCACGCTTGGCAAGTAGATTGGTGATCAGTAGACGCCTTTATAATTTAAACTAGACGTTGACCGGTCTGCTATTGATTTTAACTTTCATCTACTATTTTTGGAGAGCCATGTGTCGATCATTTTCAAGATTTTTCCGTTAGTCGCCTCTCACGACACCCACGGAAAGAAAGGTGGCAGTTAAAGCTTACGATAATAGTGAATAAATATTTTTATATCATGTTCAAAAACTTAGTGTTCTTTGATTATAATACAAAAAACATATGTGCACAAATATGTTCCGAAACCCTTCATTTATCATTCCAGATTACTGTCAGCGTATAGTGGAATCAGTTCCAATCCGCTTTTTGTTTTCGGCCGAGCAGCTTTCTTGGGAATGTCATCGAAGGATAACGCTGCTTCCTGTCGCTACGCATATCCGCTTTGCCCAACTGACCCCGAACAATTGGTCTATTACCTCAATAACCACAACGGTGGCTTCTTCAGATTCTTCAATAACCCTCAGCAGCAGCTACATATCGATCAACTTTACCAACAACTTTCACAAGACCATGGAAGCCATCAACAATTCTTACAAAATGTCGGAGTTTCAGATAACAGTAATCAACTTTACCAACAAAATCAACATCAAGATTATTACGGTAACTATGGATTTCGTTTCCCACATGAACAAAGTAAATATGGTCTGTTAAATAACATTCGGTTCAAAAGTAATAATGAATACACTTTGAATGATACTTCTAGAATCGAAAAGCGCATTCAAAATCGACCTGAAAAGTACTTACAGGATTTTGAAGATGATCTTAATTTTGAAAATTTCGACTATAATAGTGCAAAAGTGTCTTTTCCTGAATCAAACGATCACATTCAAAGTAACATCAGAGTTAGTAAGGGTCTAAAATTCCCAGAAAATAATAACGATAATGTAAAAGAAATGAAAGAACCGAAAAGAAATCAAAGAGGTTTCATTTTTCCAGCTACTTATAAAAACCAGTATGTGGAGCATTACAAATATGAAGCAATAAATCCTTTAACACATAATAGATACGAGTACAATGATGAATACAATAAATTAAACGGTGACAATTACAAATACCAGTATCAGTACGACAAGGATCAATCCATTCGAACCGTTTACGTTGTCAGAGGTAACGGTGACCCTAACCATCCGGAGATCATTAGATTGAGGCCAGGACAAACCGTCCGCTAGATACTTCATAATTGACAAGTCCCATAGCTTATTATCTAGACATCTGAAGCGAAGAGTTTCAATTCATATTACATTTTTAGACTTGGTTGTGTATTTAGTGTAATTGTAACTATCGGACATGGATATTTATTTATTGTTTATTAATAATAATTAACATAATTTTTCTTTCATAAAATGCTTATTTATGTTAACAACCTGTACATATATATGTACAGATTCATTTAAAACAAATGTATCTCAAAACCTACTTTAATGAACAGGCCTATATTTTCTATTCAGATAATTACATTACGTTACAAATTTGTCTAGTTAGGTATAATCTCTTAGGAAAATAGATTATCTCATAAAGCTTCTCTTGATCACCCAATTTTTTTGGTTTTAATTTAGTTTTAATAAACGACGCGCCGACCTCCATGGACGAGTGACGAACACACCGGTTTTCACGGTGTCGCCAGCTCTGTTGTCCTAGGTTCGATTCGGTGTTTGTGGCTACTTTGAGATCCGTATAATGAATATCACATAAATACTGTTTTCAATTGTATTTGTATTTTGGTTTTCCATGTTTTTTTTCATTTTGTATTATTATTTTAATTATAATTGAAATGACAAAAATAGGACCCTTGCGGAGTTTCCTTCGCCTCTTTCTTCTTCGTTAGAGGTATCTTTACGAATCGGTGTTAGATCAAAAAAAGACATTGATGGATGTTATTGTACATTACTTTATTGTATCAATGAATAAATGATTTGATTTGATGATTTGATGTGTCAATATTCTGTATCGTTTGAGTCATATTTACCAATGTCAATTACTTTAGCTCGTTGAACTTGGAAATGTTGTCGTGAAAATATAAAACGCAATAATTTAAATTGAAACAATTTGTTTCTTCACTCGCCCCTATTATTTCTTATTAATGCTGTCATTTATGCTGGTACCGATGTGCCCGAATCGTTGGCCTTAATTTTATTTTAACACCTATAATATGAACAATCACAATATTATACAGAAATGTTTTGTTTTATCTGTTTACGACACGGTTCCGATAATGGTGTAAATTTTTGTGAAAAAAACTACGTTTACTATGTTTTGGTACATCTTATGTTTTTTATCTTTACGTTTACGTATTGATTTTCCATACAGATACCATCCCTCATGGTAGGCAGAGGTCCAGATAACGAAGATCTTCCATTTCACTTTTCACCGAAGTTTATTTAGGGCAACGTAACAGGTGGTGAGCTTGTCACCATTTTAAATTCAAATCTAACCATACAATTTAATTAGTTATTAAATTGCAACCTAGAACAAGGATACCCCAGATAAAGATAGATTAAAAAAATAGAAGATACCAGATAAAGCTACAACCTGCACTACATTGCGGTGTGGCGATAGGTGAACACCATTGTTTATGGCGATATTTGGGGCTAACATAGCATTTTTTTATAGAAAATGGAGGCAAACGAGCAGGTGGCTCACGTGATGGTAAGTGATTACCGCCGCCCATGAACATCCGCAATACCAGAGGCATAGCAGATGCGTTGCCTCCCTTAGAGTGCCACCCCTCCCCCCCCCAAAACGGGGGAGGGGAGTGTGTGGGCCACCGGTTACCTGCACTCATCAGACGAAACGCAGAAGTTTGTTAGACTTCTACTTCACGCCGGTATTCTTTGAGGTTGTGGTACTTCCCCGGTCGAGCCGGCCCATTCATGCAACAGCAAAAGCTGATGCGTGGCTCTACCACTGTAAAGACTAACCACTACCACTGTCAGCATGCGACAAACATGCGCGCAGCTGGGAGTGGTTTTTTTAATAGACTTTATAAGAAAAGATAAGCAAGAAGCTACATTTACTGAGCACGAAATCGTCACAAAATTTGGAGATTAATATTGTAATTGTAAGTACTTACTGTGTGTCTACGGCTTAAGAATAAACCACCCCCTTTTCGCCCGCGGGTGTCCTAAGAGGCTTTGAAAATCATGGGCTACCGACATATGGCGGTATAACCATCTTGAAAAAATTGTAATAAAAGAGTCACGATAGCGGTGGTTAGGTGGTCGCAACTTCGAGTCACGAGACCCGAGTTCGATACCCAGGTGACAGGATCGTACCAATGGGTTTTTCAAAAAAGTTATGTACGTATTATATCGTTGGATGAAGACGGCGACGGGCTCACCACCTGTCACGTTATCCCGAAAATATCTTCGGTGGAAGGTGGGTCAAAGGGAATTAATTATCTAGACTAGACCACTGTCTACCCCTGAATTGGGAACCCCGTGAAGACATTTATTTTTATTTATAGAAAAAAATTATATACGAGCAGCAGCATCTATGGTACGAGCTATCTGGTACTGCGATCGCCAACCATGGCGATTATGGCAAATAATCCCTTACATTAGAGGCCTAGCCTTACAGTAGACTTTTACAGGCCGTTATGTATGCATGTATTGAAAGTACAATGTGTTATAAAAATATTACATCAGGTATGTAGTTCGTTGTAAAGGGGCTTTTATTTTTATTGTTTTCGTTCATGACATTTGCCGAATTTGGTTGAAGCAGTTAACGTTCGCCGGGACCTCCTTGAACTTACTTATTGCATTGTTTTTAATATCGTCTTGCAAGTCTTTAAGATAAGTTCACCACAGGTTTAGGTTTTGAACGAGGGACCTACGTAATATGAGTGTCAGATTTTGTAATCATAAGATATTCAAGAACGTCCGACCGACAGCCTCGTTGGTTGTGGCCCTGTTTCCAAAGCTAATGGAGAATGTTTGCTCAATGTTTCGGGGACTTTAAGGACGCATGTGGCTCAACAACTGTCTTTTGGGAAGGATTATGCTCAGCAGTGAAAATTTTATAGGCTGTAAAAAAGAATGATAACACTATTAAGTTTGTAAACTGTTTTGTAGTCTTTTGAGCTATGTTCCTATGGAAATTCAGGAAGATTTATCAATTTATTAAAAGTTTATAAGTGTTCCCGGGTAATGCTGGGTGCAATGACTTGTATAAATATTGATGAGGAGTACCAACACTTGTGTTCATCATACAAATGTTTACTGAACTTAAAAAATCTTTAAATCGCTAAAACGTATCTAATTTAATATATATTTTTTAAATTTACGCAACGTACTCGAGTACAAACATTCATGTTTGCCCCTTGCGGGATTCGAATCCCCAACCTTCATCTTATTGTAACGTAAGTCTATACCAATTACGCTATCCGGTCCTCTCTTTAAATTTTAATGACTGTAAACCTAGTAATTAGACTGTCTGCCTACTAGTCACAGTCACGATATCCAAGTGATGGGTGATAGGAATTCGAGGCAAGACACCCGAGTTCGACCAAGGAGTTTTTTCAAAACTTATGTACGATTTATATCGTTGGTTTGAACATAAAGACGGCAACGGGCTCATCATCTGTCACGTTGTCCCGGAAATATAATGGTGGAAGGTCACTTTATTGTCTAGACTAGACCTCTTTCTATAGTCCTTAGACAGAGGTTCCCTGTATTGGGAGTTGCGTGAAGATATTTATTTTATTTTATTTTGTATACGTTATATTTTAAAATAGTCATATATGTCAAATGGTATGTTTTTTTTGAAGTTTGGTTGTTTTTAACTATTACCAGCACTAGATGGACCATAGGCTGCGCTGTAAATCAGTGTTGCGGGGATACTCGTAACGTATGCTGAGCGTTGACCTTTTTGTTAACACTTTTTTGTTAAATTTAAAATATCTTGTATTTATATTTTATTGATTGTATATGGTGCAACAAATAAAGTTTCCTTTGAACACATTAAAACTTACTTTTACGTATTCCACATTTATTTTCATTAAAATACCTGACCCGTTTCGCCTTTATGGCATTATCAAAGGTTTCAAATCAAATTAAATCATTTATTAATCAAATTAAATCATATGAACATACATTCGTTTATCGATAGTCATTTTTAATCTACCACCGTTTCGTAATGAGGTTCCTCTTCAATTTCTTATTACAACTATTATCTATTGAGATCGAATACGTATCCCTTATTTCTTTCTCTGCGTTTCTTCTTTTGGGCCCGGTTTGGTTTCCCGAAACCAATTTTTCTATATTTTTTTTCAGAACTTTTATGTGATTAAATTAAAGAGAAAAATGTTTATAAAACATTTTCAATCTACATGGGCGGGATTCGAACCCGCGACCTTCGCCGATCCGCGTCAAATAAAACTACATCACGTTTCTTTATTGTACTGCGTTCTGTGTACCGTACCCACTGGGAAAAAGGGGATGTGCTATATCCAATAGTGCACAAGAAAACTTAAAAAATAAATTGTATTAGCAATTAGACTTTTAAAGTGATAATTGACACGTACTCTTGCTCACTCCCAATTTTAAAACGCTGATCGTTGTTTCGTATAAAATATTATCATACTTTAATTGCGCTTACATTGAATTAACATTAAAAATCAATCATCAATATCTTTTCGATAATAGTTCCACGCGTTGCTACATCACGCTTATAAAAAACACGCTTCAACTAGTTTCGCTCAACATACGTTGCGCTAATTAATATATAAGTGAAATATCAGTGTCGGAATTATCTACGAGTATAGTTCTACAGTCGCGGTATTAATAGGGTTGTCATGGCTTTTATTATTTTTTGGTTATGACTCAGTTACGTTGACGACCTCTGCAAAAAAAAAAAAATTAATAAATATCTTCACGCAATTCTCAATACAGGGGTGGACATTTCTTCCACCGAAGATATTTTCGGGACGACGTGGTAGGTGGTGAGCCCGTCGCCATCTCAATGTCCATGCTAACGATATAATTTGTACAGAAGTTGTTTGAAAAACCCATAGATACGAGCCTGCCACCTGGGGATCGAACTCGGGTATCTTGACTCGAAATTCCGACCATCCAACCACTCGGCTATCGTGACTGTTATTTTAACATGATTTCTTTATATCTGCATTTATACCGATAGACGGTACAGATTACAGGAAGCTTATAATATAGCTACCTTAACTTGTTTGTCGTTTTGAAACTCATTCGCATGTAATCCATCATCATTTGTTTACTAGATGCTATCGGATTCGAATGCATTACGTTCCAATGAAACGGCAAGCTGGGGTTTCATCTGAACATGCTTACGCGCAGATTTGTTTCGCAGAATATCATTGGTTCTGCGAAAGATCACGTTTATAGCGATTTGTTATTTAAATTACCTTGCCGTAACGGAGTATGAATAGATTACTTCTTCTTTTTCTTTCTTCGATAGCCAAGTGTTTGGGTGATCGGAATTTGAATCAAGAGACCCTAGTTCGATGCCAGGCAGATGGCAGGCTCATGCTAATGGGTTTTTAAAAAAACATATGTACGATATATATTGTTTGCTTGGACATAGAGACGGCGACGGGCTCACCACCAATCACTTTGTCCCGAAAAATGTCTTCGTTGGAAGGTGGGTCGAAAGGACTTAACTGTCTATAGCTCTTACTACCCCTGTATTGGGAAAAGCATGAAGATAATCTTTTTTTTAACCTACCATCGAATCTAGGGGTCTCGGGTTCGAATCCCGCTATGGCTAAATATGAGATAAATATGACTGTTTGTACTCCAGAGTATTGAAGAGAGAATGATTAATATTTATCTATATAAATATATTATGCCGTAGGTGGACTCTAAGATGGCGATAGGCTCACCAACTGTCACGTTATCCCAAAATGGCTTCGGTAAAGGAGAGTCGAAGGGATTTATTTGTCTAGCCTACTCAGACTACCTCAGTATTGGGAATATCCCTAAAATATTTATATATTTTCTTATTTTTTCAAACATTTTTTTTTAAATCATTTAAAAGTTAGTTGTCAACGGGAGTCGAACCCAGGGAAGTTGCGCATTGACATTAAAGCGGTACAGCTGACAATCGCCACTGCTATCAAATCGTGGCGCTGCAATCAGGATGTCGCTCGTAATTGTACAATTGAAGTTCCATCCATAAAATACTTAAGCAGTAATAAAACAAGGCTGTAAAAGTCTAAAAGATCATATTACAGAAGAATTATAGCTTTGTATTTTATTACTTGGTAAGTATAAGTGGTAGATCGTAGATGCATGTTCATTTCCTCCTCTGTCCAAGCCAACGATATAATTAGTATATAAGTTTTTTGAAAAACCCATTGGTACGAGCTTGCCACCTGGGGATCGAACTCGGGTCTCTCGACTCGAAATTCCGACCACCCAACCACTCGGCTATCGTGACTCTCTCGTAAGGATTTGCCATAAGTGCCACGCTAGGCAAATGAATTGGCAATCGCAGCACAAGATATCTTGCACCTTAAACGCAAGCTCAGATGGTTATCCAGCCCTCTGTCGGTAGAAAATGACTCTTTTCAGCATTTATCATTAGACGCCTCTTACGACACATACATAAATACATAACGGCCTATTAAGTCCACTGTAGGATAATCGCCACGCTTGGCCAGCGGATTGGCGATCGCAGTAGCAGACCACTTGCACCTCAGACGCTGCTGCCCATCTTCGGTCTGATTACTTTGGTCTGATATTTTTTTAGATATGTTTATGTCGCCATCTATCGGTTGCAATAACGATATTCAAGGCTGTGTCCCTTAGTCGCCACTTACGACACCCACGACACTCACCTCAAGAAGTAATTGTTTGTATATGTACTCTCTAGGATGTACAAGAGAATACATTTATGTATGAATTTGCTTTGTACCAATCATTAACTTCATCATTAACTTTTGTTTTAAACTTAATTGCATACATAACAACCTGTAAAAGTCCACTATAGTCTTTAGTTCTGTCCCGTAAGAATGATTCACCATAATCGCCATGCTTGACGAGTGTATTGGCGATCGAAGAATTAGAATTACGCATCTTAAACGCGTTACCGGTCTGCTGAAGTTTATTCTGCTATATTTCGTGATGGTTATTCCGTCATCTCTCAGTAACCAATAGTGTTTTAAAGGCTTCGTCTTTACTCCGTTTTTACACAACCACGGCGAATAATATAGATAAAGAAGGATTAAACATTAACAATAAATAATAAATCAATAAATATCTTCACGCAATTCCCAATACAGAGGTAGACAGAGGTCTAGTCTAGACAATTAAGTCCCTTTGACACACCTTCCACCGAAGATATTTTCGGGACGTGACAGGTGGTGAGCCCATCGCCGCCTTTTATGTCCAAGCCAACGATATTAATTCGTACATAAGTTTTTAGAAAAACCCATTGGTACGGCCACTTGAGGATCGAACTCGGGTCTCTGACTCGAAATTCCAACCACCCAACCACTCGGCTGTCGTGACTATTTATTTATCTTCACGCAATTCCCAATACAGGGGTAGACAGAGGTCTAGTCTAGACAATTAAGTCCCTTCGGCCCACCTTCCACCGAAGATATTTTCGGGAAATATTATAGAAATAACGAAGGTACCACAAACACCCAAACTCGAGAAAATCTAGAATAAGTATTTTCCACGTTGTCCCAACCGGGAATCGAGCGGCCTAGCGAGCTGGCGATGCCACTCATCCACGGAGACCGTTATAAAGTTTATATACATTATTCATTATCATATTATGTATTGTACTGCTTTGTATTTAGTTTAATAGGGGTCATTGTAGAAGCATGCTCGACGCGAGATAAGACGAATGAGTTGATTGAAATAATGAAAGAAAGAGAATTAGATGTCGTGTGTTTGACGGAGACCAAGCGGAAGGGCAGCGGTACTGAAGAGCTCCCTGGCAGGGCGTTAGCTCTATGGTCCGGAGTCCCGGAGAGCGAGAGCGCCTGCCAGGGATTGGGGGTGCTGCTGTCGTCTCGGTTGGTCGATGTTATGACTGAATATAAGGTTGTGATCTCGAGACTTCTCTGGGTTCGCTTTAAATTGGGACTGACGAAGTTATTCCTTTTGGCTGTTTATGCGCCGGTAGCTTCGTCGTCCAGAGCTGAGCTGGAGGAGTTTTGGGAGAATGTAAGAGAAGTTCTAGACTTAGTTAGAGGAAACGAAAGAATTGTTGTATATGGTGATTTGAATGGATGGGTTGGTACCGCTCGGCCAGGGTACGAGTCGGTGCTTGGAATATTTGGTGATAAAAGGGTTAACGATGCTGGCAAGCTTATACTGGCTGTATGCAAGGAAAAGGGTCTTCTTGTGACAAACACTATGTTTAGTCACAAGAAAATCTATATTTATACTAGAACAAGAGAGAATGAGAGGAGTATGATCGATTTATTCCTGGTGGATGACCGACTGCGAAAACAGGTGATGGATACGCGAGTGTTCCGGGGTGCTGACCTGGGAACGGATCACTATCTAGTGATTACTAGATTTAGGGGTCTGTTCGCGGGTTGGCGGCACCGGACGGCGATACCAGAACCACAGTCGGTCGGTAGCATCCGAAGCTGGAAGCTTCAGGAAGCGGACACTAGGGATAAATATCAAGCAAGGGTAGCCGAAAAGCTGGACAGCATCGATGTCAGGAAAGAATGTGTGGAAGAAATATGGCAGAGATGGAATGGTTAGTGCAGCGGAAGACATGTGTGGAACTGTGAAAAGAGGTAGTAGTAAAAAGGGTGATGCATGGTGGAATGACGAAGTGAAAGAAGCTGTAAATAAGAAGAAGAAAGCATGGTTAGACTACTTGGCCTCTAGTAATGATAAGGATATGAGAGAGAAGAGGAAAGAAAAATATAAGCTCCAGAAAGTTCACACGAAAGCATTTATTGAGGAAGTGCGTGGAAGGAGTAGAATGGAAGCGGACGAAAGGTTGTCGCACAACTTCAAGGAGAACTCAAAACTCTTTTGGAAAGAGGTTGGAAGGACCCGGAGTGGTGCGACAGCCTTAAGAATGAATAAAGTGCTTTCGGGAACCAATGAAGTCCTCTCAGAAAAATCGGACGTCATGCAGCGATGGAGCGAATTTTATAGAGAGATGTATGCGTGTGATGATCTTAGTGAGGGATCCGGGGGTGACGCCGTGACTGGTACGCCAGACTCGGACCTCGATGACACTGAGGTCATCAGTATGAAAGAGATTGAATGTGCGATTAGAAGTTTGAAATGTGGTAAGGCTGCGGGACTAGACAGAGTTACTGCTGAAATGGTCAAGTATGGTGGGCCACGCGTCTGGGACAGCTTTCATCTGCTGTGCAATTTGTGCTGGCGAACGGGGCTGTTCCGGATGATTGGCGATCCGCGGTCATTGTGCCTTTATATAAAGGTAAAGGTTCACATTATGACTGCGGGTGCTATCGGGCGATCAGCTTGACCAGCTTAGCAAGTAAAGTTTACTCGAAGGTTTTGACACGTAGGATGCAAGATAAATCGGAAAGATTTCTATGGGAGGCACAATGCGGATTTAGACCTGGAAGAGGATGCACAGATCAAATGTTTTCTCTCCGCATGATCGCGGAAAAGCTTCTGGCTGCTAACCAGAAGATTTTCTGTGCTTTTGTGGATCTTGAGAAAGCATTTGATAAGGTTGTAAGGAAGAAAATGTGGGAACTGTTGCCGGGGTATGGTGTGCATGGTCGATTGCTAAGGGCTGTGCAGTCACTTTACTGTGACTGTAAAGCCTGTGTGCGGTTAGGGCATGACCTGTCACCCATATTTAGCGTCCAAACGGGCGTAAAACAGGGTTGTGTCTTGTCTTCCTGGCTGTTGATACTGTATCTCAACAGCTGTTTACAGAAGCTGAAAGATAGCTGTTTGGGTGTGAAATTGGGTGACATAAAAGTAAATTGTCTGTTATATGCTGATGATGCAGTGCTTATTGCACCATCAGAGGCAGAACTGCAGGCACTAGTCACGTGTATGAAAGAAGAATGTGAAATTAATGGTCTCCGTTTGAATGCTAATAAAACTAAGGTTCTGGAATTTGAAAGGGACGAAAAAAGAACGAAGTGCGAAATTTGGGTAAATCAGGAATGTCTAGAACAGGTGAATGAAGTTGTATACTTGGGGAGTGCGTTTAGCCGTTAGTGCGTTAGCGTTTAGGATGGAAGATGTGATTTAGATGTGGACAGGCGTGTCGCTGCCGAGAACAAAGTCAATTGTGCCCTGACTGCGTTAATCAAAAGGCAAGGCGTTGTGAAAAGTGCACGCCTTGCAATACATAACGCAGTGTTGGTACCGACTTTGTTATATGGCAGCGAAACCTGGGTATGCCAGAAGAAGCATAAAAGCAGGTTGAATGCAGTGGAGATGCGATCTCTTCGTAAAATGTGCTGCCTTACCATGGCCGACCGAAAGCGAAACGAAGAGATTCGCAATATGGCAGGTTTGAAAGATGACCTTGTCTCAAAAATGGAGAAGGGCGTGCTTCGATGGTTTGGGCACGTTGAGCGAATGAATGAAGACCCAATGGTGAAGAAAATATATAGCGCGAAAGTTAATATTAAAAGGTGTCGAGGTAGACCGAGACAAACTTTCGAAGACCATGTGAGCAAATTGCTCGAAGAGGGGAGGGTCAAGAGTACTCGGATACCTAGACGTGCATGTATGAAGAAGATGATGAATCTGAAAGAAGCGAAAGAAGTATGTAGGGATCGTGACACTGGGCGATCTGTTCCCTCTGGCTACCCCGTCAGGGATTGTGCGTGAAGATAAATAAATAATTATATAAATGTATGTTAGAGAAAGACGGCCACGGGCTCACCACCTGTCACGTTGTCCCGAAATATCTTCGGTGGAAAGTGGGTCAAAGGGACTTAATTGTCTAGACTAGACCTCTGTCTACCCCAGTGTTGGGAATTGCGTGAAGATATTTATTTATTTTTATATGTTAGAGATTATGTATTGTACAACATAATAATTGTAATATGTTATTCTTATGTGATACCTTCGTTGTTTCGGATTCCATAATACAAACGCTTAAGCTGCTTACTTTGGGATCTGAGTAAATTATGTGACATTGTCCCTATAAATTTATTTGTTTATTTTATTTTGTATTTTATTTATTTTTGGGGCGCACCTGCCGTGTTATTTTCACCATTATTAGGGTTGCTATCAGGCATAAAGTCCGCCTATTGAATTATTTAAATCTTTAAAGTATAAATTAAAAATAGAATAAAAAAAGAATATCCTCATGCCATTTCCAATACTGGGCTAGAATAGATGCTCGAAAATAAGTCCTTTACCGACCCACCCTTAACCGGAGAAATTTCTTCGACTAAGTGACAGAAGGTGAGCCTGTCGTCTTCTTTACATTCAAACCAAGAATATATCGTACATAAGTTTAAAAAAAATATTAGTACGTCGAGTCAGGTGCTTTACGACTTGTCTCGAATTCCCATCATCCAGCCACTCTGCTATCGTAACTTTTTATATAAATAAATAAACATCCACGTTTATTCAAAAAAGAAAAACATACTATCTATTGATATAAGTATTAAAAAAAACACTGGTATGACATTTACATATTACGTAGTTGGTTCTTGGAAGCTCCCGACCGACTTCCGGTGCTTTGAAGGCGTCCACTTCATTCGTAATGCATGCCATAACAATAGGTATGTTAAGAACACGTGGACAGTTCAGTTAATTCTTTATACTTTACGATTGGTATGCTGACGGATACCTAATATCCGTAACGTTAGAATATATCTTCACGCCATTCTCAATACTGGGGTAGACCGAGGTCTAGACAATTGAGACGTTTCGATCCATTATCTTATCTAGATATTTTTGGTACCACAAGATATGTGGTGAGCCTATCGCATTCTTTATATCCAAGCCATCGATATAAATCGTAACTACGTAAGTTTTTAAAAAACCTATAGGTGCCAGCCGTCATCTGATAAATGGAATCCGGTTTTTACCATCTTCCATTGAAGATATTTTGAGATAACGTGACAGGTGGTGAGCCCGTCGCCATAGGTTACAGGTGACAGGTGGTGAGCCCGTAGCCGTCTTTATATCCAAGCCAAAGATATAATTCGTACATAGGTTTTTGAAAAAAACTCATTGGTGCGAGCCTGCCTCCTGGGGATCGAACTCGGGTCTCTCGACTCGAATTCCAATCACCCGACCACTCGGCTATCGTGACTTTCAAAAATGTAATACTTGAGATTTGTGATTGACTAGTGCATTGAGTGATCAAGCTTTGCTTGGCGACTACACATACATTGCTTCGTCTCCAACGTAACTTGTTAAAACGCCATCTATTACGTATAGACGACCTCTGTAGAGGAGTGGTGTATCATATTATATATTGTACACAAAGGTTTTACATGGTGTCCCCAGCTAAAGTTTCCGGGTTCGATTTCTGTTCGGGTTAATGTGGAAACATTTTCTACATTGCCCCGGATCTTTGTGTTTGTGTTACATTCGTTGTTTCCGATTCTATAACACAAGTGCTTAAGCTACTTACTTTGGGATCAGAGCAATGAATATGTTTGTGTATGTCTCTATGTACACATAGAGAGAGAGACTCATATTCATTATATGTATTTCTTCTTTATATGTAATCTGTCTGTTATTAGTCACGATAGCCGGGCGTTGGGTCATCGCATCTTCGAGTCGAGAGACCCGAGTTCGATCCCCAGGTGGCAGGCTCGTACCAATGGGTTTTTCAAAAACTTACGTACGAATTATATCTTTGGCTTGGACATAAAGCCGGCGACGGGCTCACCACCTGTCACGTTGTCCCGAAAATATCTTCGGTTGTAGGTGGGTCGAAGGGATTTAATTGTCTAGACTAGACCTGTGTTTATATATATCTCTATTATATAATACTCCTGTATTGGGAATTGCGTGAAGATATTTATTTTTTATACATATGTATATGTAATCTGAAATCAAAAGTGACCGCAAACCAACAGAGATTTACTCTGTTGGTTTGCGGTCACAAAACTCTAAAGTAGTCGATGCATACTGGTATTGTTGACTGGTCGTAGTATTTTAACTAAGAGTATTTGTAAAAGCGTATCCCGAAGTTCCCACGGGAGCAGAAATTGTTTTCTTAAAAATACAGCATTAAAGTACATATACTTTGTTGTCATAGCAACTTAAGAGAATAATAACTGCATTGTAAACGTTATTTTCTGACAAATGATATTATTTCTATTGCAATCATCAAAGGTTTCATCAGATTTTTACGAATTTATAACAGACGGAGCGTCGAATCGGGCAGAGTAAAGCGTGGCCCGGTTTAGCTTTAGGTTTAGTTTTAGCCTAGGGAATTTAGAATATATCAGCTATTAAGTGAGTTCTATAGAATGATTTACTGAAAGAAAGGAATTTAGTGCGTAAGTTAATAAAACGTTGCTCTTAATATTTTCACTTTTAAAGCTGATATTACGTTATGATGAAAATAACAATATATAATTATTATGTTGAATTAGTGTATTTAGTTTAAGTAACAAAAGGTAATTTAGTATATTTAATATGTTATATTTTGTTTTTTTAATATGTTAAATATTTAGTTTAGGTAGGTACCTGTCACGTTGTCCAAAAAAAAAAAATAATTCACGGTGAAAGGTGGATCAAAAGTGAAAATTTTCTGGACCTCCTCCTCGTTACTCCTTCGCTCCTACTTCAGTATTGTATTGTATTGTATATAAATATAGATATATTTTATTTTAACATAATTTTTAAAACAATGTAAGTAACAAAATATTCAGAAAGTACAATACATTCTGAATATATTTAAACTAATGATAATTTACAAAATTCGTAGGGAAGTTTTAGGGACAGTAGTTTTTTTTAATTTCTTATTAATTTATATAGTCTCCTCACAAAGACTCAAATATATGAATTATGAATTAAGGAATTAAAAGTGCTTCAAAACAATTTTTACGTAATAAAATAACAAATAAATGTCTTTAACGCAATTCCTAATAAAGAGGTAGACAGAGGTCTAGTCGAGACAATTAAGACCCTTCGACCCACCTTCCACCGAATATATTTTCGGGATAACGTGACAGGTGGTGTGCCCGTCGTCGTCTTTATGTCCAAGCTATCGATATAATTCGTACTTAAGTTTCGGGTCTCTCGACTCGAAATCCCGACCACCCAACCACCCGACCATCGTGACTAAATATTATAAGAATAACGTCATAAAATAATACAACTAATGGTAATTGGCCTGCTCTTTTCTCTTCTCTATATATGTAAATTACTTCAAGTAGTACTTCTTTTGTATTTAGCAGTCGTCTGAGTAAGTGACACTAATATTTATTTAACTTTTTTGAACCTTATAAAATATATAAGTACAAAAGGCGGACATAATGCTTAAAGCTTAATAAATGCTTAATATTTGTCGCCCAAAGTAGTATATCTAATGTACGGTATTCCTGTAGAAGATTATATTCCTTCACTACTCAAAAAGTATTGAAATATATTTTTTGTAATTAATAAAAACATACATAGAGATAGGGACAATATCACATAAATAGCTCGTTTTTTTTCATTAAATAAATACATACATAGAGATGGCATAATATCACATACATTGCTCCTAGAGTAAGAATCAGACACAAAAAATTTAGAAAAAGTGGTATTTTATTAAAAATTACTAAACTTACGTATACACAATCGGTGTGTACTTTGTTTATTATATGTTTATATTTAATTAATAACGTCTCACTAAATAATTTATAATATATTAGTTTATTAGTAATTTAGTAAAAAGAGTGGTTTTCTACATTGACATGTCCGAGAATCGATTTCGAGATCACAGAGCTGTCGACACTATGACACACGTCACTCGTTTATGGGGGTCGACGGAATAGTATCAAAGTACGAACCTCCATTGACAAGGAAATTTAGTCCCATATTTCCACTTTACATCACCAAACGACTCCAGTCACTTGCCGCTATCGCGCAGTATACGTAGCATAGCAGCATCAGTATCATCTTGGATGGAACGCGGAAACCAAATTGACTCCACCAAGGTCCAACCTAAGCAAGGTTCAATTGTTAACTTAGTCATAAGGAACCGCACCTCCGCTAGGCCAAAACATCGCCCATAGGTTTATCATTTGCAGTGAAAGTACAGCACTAACATGAAGGACACATTCGTCAGTGAGTATTCGACACTCGACCGGTGCGGACGTCTCTGCGCAACCCCGCGACCGGATACGCGCGCGTGAATATAACGAAAGCGTAATAGTGAAACATTTGAGGGAAACAAATTTCAAACGAAGCTCTGATTTAAGTATGTTAGTCTCTTTTCACTTGTTTTACGTAATCCTGGATGTAACGGATGTTTATTAAACAGTGGTGTTTTAAATTTTAACCGTTGACCGCGACGAATGGTAGAGAACGACGCGCATAATTGCGTCTTTTTTCGGTTATTTCGGCAAGTAATATTTATCTTGACGGCATTTTTCGGTATACATAGATGTTATACAATTTTAGAGTTAGTTGTTTGTTATTTAATTGCTTTGTAGTTGTAGTACTTGCGATTTTAATAGTGGTGATTCTTAATCCGAAATCCGAGTTGTTTATAATATATTTAGTAACTGTTTTCATTTATCTGAAACGATAGATTAATATAATCGATTTACAATTTTATCAGGTTTGTGTAGAAGTGTAATCAATATGAAATTAACAAAATTTTAAAACATATTTAAATATGATTGTGAAATAAGAAATTTTTATAATTGTTTTTTTTTTTTTCTAAATTTAGTAAATGTAGACATGAATATGGCTCTACAATAAGGCTATGATCTGAGTCTATGTCAGTAGAAATGTAAGTCTGTAAATATGTTTCGTTTCTATTGTGAGGCATCAGTGCGGTAGAGTGCGAAATGTCCTGATACTGTGATCGCCTATCCACTTTCCAAACGTGGCGATTATGACAAATCCTACCAAATGGAAAATGGGAGAGTCCTATTTTGCTTGATACTAATTTTTGTTTTTTAAGGTAAGATAAATCCTGTAACCATAGTATTCATTATAAGTCTATGTTAGTGCTCTTCTGAATATATTCGAAGTCACAATAGCCGAGTGATTCGGTGATCGAGTCAAGAGATCCGAGTTCAATCCCCAGGTGATAGGCTCGTATCAATAGGTTTCTTCAAAATTTTTGTATGAGTTATATAGTTGGTTCGGATATGAAGACGGTGGCAGACTCACCATCTTTCACGTTGCCCCATAAATGTCTTTGACAAAAGATGGGTTGTAACGACTACCCCGTATGGGAATGGCGTGAAGATATTGTTTTGTTCTAAATTTCAATGTCAGTAAGTCTAAATTCGGCTTACTGAGATTGAAATTATTCAAACAATTTCAAGTGCTGAATTTACCACGATGTCTAAAAACATAATAAAACCTGGTCTGGGAAACAGTAATAAAAAATAATATTTCGAGGACTTGCGAAGACTACCACGCACTGAAGCAGTGTAGCGGACGTTCTCTTACCACTAAGTACACAATTTCCGCATATGTCTATTTCTATGTATTATTATGTGCATCATGAATCTGTGTGGTAACGGAGTAAGAATATTGCCACTCCCTTACTTCCCGTGGGTGTTGTAAGAGGCGACTGCAGCGGACTTTAACAGGCCGTTAAGTATGTATTATGTGCATTATTATGGTAGACACTATTTCCGACTAAATGTCCTCTGTATACCACACTCCTGTTTATTTCTGCTACCAAATAACAGCTTAAGACTTGTTGTGTTCCAATTTTAAATTAATAAAAGAGTATGTTATTAGTAGAGTATGTTAATAGTATGTTATTTCAAGGAATAACGTATTCTGTCTTAATCTTCAAGGGTACTGGCTATTATTTTCCTTTTTTATGATCGTTGAGCTATCTCCCGTTGTTCAAGCAATTTCCTCACATGATCTTCGTAAATTAGTGTCGGTCTACCTAGAGCCCTTTTATTGTTCACTTTCGCTCTGTATATTTCCCTCATCATACGATTTTTAATCATTTGTTTAACATGCCCAAACTATTTAAGTACGGCTCAATCAAAGCTAATTTATTAAACCTTTTCATTTTCGGTCGGCCAATATCGAATTGCACACTTTACAAAGAAAAAATATATTGACGCTATTCTCAGTACTGGTGACGCTATTTTCGGGTATCTCGAATCAAATTCCGATCACCTAACCACACGGCTATCGTGTTCTTTGTAATCTTTTAAGCTAAAAATCTATATGAATTTTTTTGTCTGTTTATGCTATCAATTTGCTGTTCTAGAGTGTTTTTAATTCTGCATTGTTCTGTTTTTAAATTACCAAGGTTAAACAAAGCATATTGATAACAGTATGATTGTAATTTTAAACGTTTTTGTTTTGTTAAATTCTTGACGTTTCCGTCAATAATAATCATTAGCAGAATATATTTACTGGCTTTTGATGAAAAAAAATGAAGTGTGCGTTGTTTCAGAACTTTTATTTTTTACGAGTACTGTTGGCGTGGATTGAATAGTCGCTGTATAGTCGAATAATGAATTATATTTCTGCCATTTTGAACTGATAACCCCACACTGCCTAACTTTGAGATACGTATTGAACTCCTTTCAGTAGTTTTTGAATTTATCCCATACAAACTGACTTAGTGTTACAAAAGTAGCCATGAATATGATTGATTTCTGGGCAAAATATCAAAAATAAGAAATGCTTGGAAAGAATATTAAACATGTTTTTGTCTAGTTAATAATTATTTGAAGTCACTGTAGCGGATGATGTGATGCAGGAAAAGGGTAGCTACCCGCCAGGTCGGGAATGGTTGGGTGGTCGGAATTTCGAGTCAAAAAACCCGAGTTTAATCCCCAGGTGGCAGGTTCGTACCAATGAGTTTTTCAAAAACTTATGTACGAATTATATCGTTGGCTTGGACAAAAACGGCGACGGGCTCAACACCTGTGACGTTGTCTCGAAAATATCTTCGGTGGAAGGTGTGTCAAAGGGACTTAATTGTCTAGACTTGACCTCTGTCTACCCCTGTATTGAGAATTGCGTGAAGATATTTTTTTATCAAACAAAAAAATCTGTTTACCTATGTACAAATGTGTAGCTATAGACGCAAGTATAAAGTAACGCAAATCACTGCAAACGGTATAGGAGATATCAGCCTTCTGCTATCAGCTGATAACAGTCTATTAAAAACCACATTAAAATAACGTAATATAGTGTTGTATGTATGGGTACCGATAACATTGATAAAATCGAGTGACGTGTTCGATCTAGACCTCAAAATACTTTTTTAACGCTATTAGATTAGCGGTCTTGATGGTCAATGACTTTTGCCTTTTCGTGTTTTAAAAAAAGTTTTTTTTTTAACTGAGTCTGTTTTTTATATTTATAAAAAAAGATCTAGAGCATACAGCCAAAGCATTAAATTATAATTAATTTAAAATATATTTTGCGGACAAGTAGAACTAGACGATAGAGTAAGGAACACTAATTAAAACGACAGGAAGTTACGAGTTTATAAGTATCAAAGAAAATGATACAGAGATTGAAATTATTGAAAAGCTGGTACTTAAAATAATATTTTATTTAAATTATTAAGTAACGAATTCAGCAAAGAAATTGATTACTTTTTTGAAGGTGATTAAATTTTTTTAAACGATACATATTTTTTTATTTATTTTTTGCAACAGCACCGTGCAGTTTGCCACTTCCATCAATAATTAAATGATAAAAATATTTTTCCAGACTTTGATTTGATATTGTAATTCTTGACGACACGTCGGCCGGGTGGGAAATTACCCTTCATTCTAAACTGTAGGTTGGGGGTTCGAATCCCGCTTAAGGCAAAAATTTGTTGCCAGATAGTTGCTTGTCAAAGCATTAAGACGAATCTATGTACTCGAGTTATAAATGTTTATGTTTATGTAAATATATACTTATGTTCTTCCGTCGACACTTAGACGCGACTGGCTCAACATCTGTCACTTTATCGCAAATAGTCTCTGATGAAAGGTGGGTCGTAAGGACTTAATTGTCAAGACCTCTGTCTACCTGTTGGGAATATGCGTGAAGATGTTTATTTATTTGTAAGTTTTTTAATCAATTAAATTAGCCGCAAGATAAGTTTTAATAAAACTGCCCTTTCAACAACTAATAGCATAATAAACAAAAGTTAGATTATGACAAAACACTTAACATCTGTTACGTACTACAAATATTTTTATCCACTACGAGCGGTACATTCGAGTGGCGATAAAATTGTTTTTATGTTTCTATTTATGTCTTCTACTGCATCGGTTGATTACAACTCAGTAACCTAATGGTGTAGGATGCGGTTTGCTGAATATAAGGATGCAAGTTCGAGCTCGGCCTTTAATTATTGTCCTGAACAACTCCTGGTGTAAACATCGAACATTAGTTAGAGTGATTGACGGGAATACTAGTAATGCTATTTGGCATTCAGTCTTCAATTTGTTGTTAGTTCCTTAGAAATCTAAATATGATCAATACGTCTTTGTGGGAAAACCCATCATCAAAGTTCATTATCAAAGGAAACAAACGAAATACACCTGATAGTCGAGTTGGTAGTGACTCCGCCTTTGTAGCTTAGGGTTGCGGTATTGAATCTCGCTAGGGGCTAACATTTGTGTGATGAATAGGAATGTTCCGGAATCTATGAATATTTGTACTCGACTCATGGATGTTTATATGTAGAAATATATATCTAGCTAAGTATGTATGTACGTTTACCGCCTGTCACGTTTTCACTGATTGGCTTCGCAAGGTGATTCGAAAAGACTTCATTGACTAGACCTCTAACTAGCTCAGGACCACGTCTCCAAAATAACTTTATGCTGCTCCTTCGTGCCCTTGGCGTTCATTCGTACCTTGCCCTCGCAGAATATGTCATACATTTTTCTATGCAGTATATGTACGCACTTTAAATCAAAATAAATAAATAAATATCTTCACACAATTCCCAATACAGGGGTAGACAGAGGTCTAGTTTAGACACTTAAGTCTCTTCGACCCACCCGCCGTGACAACGTGATGTCCAAGTCAACGATATAATTCGTACATAAGTTTTTGAAAAACCCATTGGTACGAGCCTGACACCTGGGGATCGAATTCGGGTCTCTCGACTCGAAATTCTATCACACCTTAAATCAGATTTGTATTAAGAACTATACATCATAAATACCAACTCAATCTTAACCCACGCTCCAAGGCAAACTTTAACGCATCATATGTTACACATAATGAATATTTTATACAAAGATGTCATAGATAAAGTAGCGCCAGTATTTTCCGAAAAATAAGAGAAATCAACTGGCCGATGTTTCTGATGCGATTTTAACCTGTTTAGGCATCTCGTAGTGAAATGGAATACGGTCAAAGTTGATGCAGACGTTCCGATTGGCCTGTCGATATCGATTGATCTCGATTCTGGAAGGGCTATGAATTATGCATCGATATAAATGCATCCGATTATGTATTTAGGTTATTGGGTCCATGGTGGGTCATTGGAATATTATCTATTTGACTTGTGTTACTTGTTGCGATAGCTAACCCAGTGATTGGGTGATCGGAGTTCTAGTCGAATGACCCGAGTTCGATCCCCAGGTGTTAGGCCCGTACCAATGTTTTATTACAAACTTATGTAGGTACGAGTTATATCGTTGGCTTGGACGTAAAGATGGCAAGCTCAGCACCTGCCACGTGGTCCCAAAAAATGTATTCGGTTGAATGTAGGTCGTAAGGACTTAATTGTCTAGATCTCTGTCTACTCCAGTATTGGGAATGGTGTGGAGATATTTTTTCAAGTACTGAAAAAAACACAAAAATGGCACCGACCATGAATATTATGATAAATAACACGTTCCGCCGCTTAAACATTAACGCCTTTTGATTTTATCTAATTTTATCCAAAACAAAACTACATCGTTATGTTTCAGTAACAGAAGTAAAAATTAATCCATAAATACAATTGGCATCCTTAATCTCTAGCGTAAAGTGAATTTAAAGCAGTTTTCAAGTGAATTTTCATATATTCTCCAGTTTACATTATTTGAAATATGGGAAATGATCGAAGCTATCTAATGATTGTAATATCAAATTCGTCTGTTAATATATTGTTAATATTACACCAAATCGCATTCCCTACTCACGTTACTAGATCTAAATTACAAAGTAACGTAAATTAAAGTCAAGCATATCACAACCATGATTTAGTAAAATATAAACATGCCTAATTAATCTTTGACGATATGTAATCTTTGTTCAGTTATTAACAAACCGCAAAGAATATTTAACGATCAGTAGTGTCAACCAGACAAAAAAAAATTAAAATTCTCGACACATTCGTCCATTAAAACGCATCCGTCCTATTTGACCGCATATCACAGCGTTACCAAAATAGAAACACAAATATTATGACTCTTAATGCTATTCAAATAAGAACTAAACATTTTAGCTTTTTATGAGTGTAATATTAATTTATGACTGGGTTACTTAAATAAGAACGCGAATGACACGATTTTGACATTTATTTCCGTTGCTTTAGTGCTATTATCGATTTTAGTTAACATTATTAATAACATTTTCAACGGATTATTGATTTAAATATAAATATGAAAAGAAAATTTAATTTTGAATAGATGTTTAATTTTTAATTTATTTTATTAAAGAATGTGATAAATCTGGCAACACAAAATTCTTCGTAGGTTTGCGGGTCAGAGTCCCGCTTCGGATAAACATTTGTATCCACCGGTATTAAGATGGAAAGAGAAAAATAATTAAGCGATAAAGAGAGAAAAGGACTTCAAAAAGAGATTTTAATGAGTGCTAAAATTATATTTCCTTTTTCTAATCAGATATGCTCTTTTATTCGCCCCCCAGATATTATTTTATTCTAAACAATTTCTCTATTTTGTTTCAACGCACATGTTGTTTTTTTGATATAAACTTGAAATATCTAAATAGAAAATGTCGACCAAATAGTTTGTTTTCGAGATATCAATGTCTATGACTATGTCTAATACCATTTCACAAGTGCTTTAGCTAATTACTTTGGGATCGGAGCAAGTTATATAAAATTTTGTTACTATTTTATTTATTTATTTATTTATTTATTTATTTATTTATTTATTTATTTATTTATTTATTTATTTATTTATTTATTTATTTATTTATTTATTTATTTATTTATTTATTTATTTATTTATTTATTTATTTATTTATTTATTTATTTATTTATTTATTTATTTATTTATTTATTTATTTATTTATTTATTTATTTATTTATTTATTTATTTATTTATTTATTTATTTATTTATTTATTTATTTATTTATTTATTTATTTATTTATTTATTTATTTATTTATTTATTTATTTATTTATTTATTTATTTATTTATTTATTTATTTATTTATTTATTTATTTATTTATTTATTTATTTATTTATTTATTTATTTATTTATTTATTTATTTATTTATTTATTTATTTATTTATTTATTTATTTATTTATTTATTTATTTATTTATTTATTTATTTATTTATTTATTTATTTATTTATTTATTTATTTATTTATTTATTTATTTATTTATTTATTTATTTATTTATTTATTTATTTATTTATTTATTTATTTATTTATTTATTTATTTATTTATTTATTTATTTATTTATTTATTTATTTATTTATTTATTTATTTATTTGATGGCAAGCTCAGCACCTGCCACGTTGTCCCAAAATGTATTCGGTTGAATGTAGGTCGTAAGGACTTAATTGTCTAGATCTCTGTCTACTCCAGTATTGGGAATGGTGTGGAGATATTTTTCAAGTACTGAAAACACAAAATGGCACCCGCCATGAATATTATGATAAATAACACGTTCCGCCGCTTAAACATTAACGCCTTTTGATTTTATCTAATTTTATCCAAAACAAAACTACATCGTTATGTTTCAGTAACAGAAGTAAAAATTAATCCATAAATACAATTGGCATCCTTAATTCTAGCGTAAAGTGAATTTAAAGCAGTTTTCAAGTGAATTTTCATATATTCTCCAGTTTACATTATTTGAAATATGGGAAATGATCGAAGCTATCTAATGATTGTAATATCAAATTCGTCTGTTAATATATTGTTAATATTACACCAAATCGCATTCCCTACTCACGTTACTAGATCTAAATTACAAAGTAACGTAAATTAAAGTCAAGCATATCACAACCATGATTTAGTAAAATATAAACATGCCTAATTAATCTTTGACGATATGTAATCTTTGTTCAGTTATTAACAAACCGCAAAGAATATTTAACGATCAGTAGTGTCAACCAGACAAAAAAATTAAAATTCTCGACACATTCGTCCATTAAAACGCATCCGTCCTATTTGACCGCATATCACAGCGTTACCAAAATAGAAACACAAATATTATGACTCTTAATGCTATTCAAATAAGAACTAAACATTTTAGCTTTTTATGAGTGTAATATTAATTTATGACTGGGTTACTTAAATAAGAACGCGAATGACACGATTTTGACATTTATTTCCGTTGCTTTAGTGCTATTATCGATTTTAGTTAACATTATTAATAACATTTTCAACGGATTATTGATTTAAATATAAAATTTTGAATAGATGTTTAATTTTTAATTTATTTTATTAAAGAATGTGATAAATCTGGCAACACAAAATTCTTCGTAGGTTTGCGGGTCAGAGTCCCGCTTCGGATAAACATTTGTATCCACCGGGATTAAGATGGAAAGAGAAAAAATAATTAAGCGATAAAGAGAGAAAAGGACTTCCAAAAAGAGATTTTAATGAGTGCTAAAATTATATTTCCTTTTTCTAATCAGATATGCTCTTTTATTCGCCCCCCAGATATTATTTTATTCTAAACAATTTCTCTATTTTGTTTCAACGCACATGTTGTTTTTTTGATATAAACTTGAAATATCTAAATAGAAAATGTCGACCAAATAGTTTGTTTTTGAGATATCAATGTCTATGACTATGTCTAATACCATTTCACAAGTGCTTTAGCTAATTACTTTGGGATCGGAGCAAGTTATATAAAATTTTGTTACTATTTTATTTATTTATTTATTTAATAATTTAGAAAGAGATAAATATAATAATAATAATAACATAATATATCTTCACGCAGTTCCCAGTACAGGGGTAGACAGATGTCTAGTCTAGACAATTAAGTACCTTCGACCCACATTCCACCGAAGATATTTTTCAAGTACTGAAAACACAAAAATGGCACCGACCATGAATATTATGATAAATAACACGTTCCGCCGCTTAAACATTAACGCCTTTTGATTTTATCTCATTTTATCCAAAACAAAACTACATCGTTATGTTTCAGTAACAGAAGTAAAAATTAATCCATAAATACAATTGGCATCCTTAATCTCTAGCTTAAAGTGAATTTAAAGCAGTTTTCAAGTGAATTTTCATATATTCTCCAGTTTACATTATTTGAAATATGGGAAATGATCGAAGCTATCTAATGATTGTAATATCAAATTCGTCTGTTAATATATTGTTAATATTACACCAAATCGCATTCCCTACTCACGTTACTAGATCTAACTCGATAGATAACTGCTAAATTACAAAGTAACGTAAATTAAAGTCAAGCATATCACAACCATGATTTAGTAAAATATAAACATGCCTAATTAATCTTTGACGATATGTAATCTTTGTTCAGTTATTAACAAACCGCAAAGAATATTTAACGATCAGTAGTGTCAACCAGACAAAAAAAAATTAAAATTCTCGACACATTCGTCCATTAAAACGCATCCGTCCTATTTGACCGCATATCACAGCGTTACCAAAATAGAAACACAAATATTATGACTCTTAATGCTATTCAAATAAGAACTAAACATTTTAGCTTTTTATGAGTGTAATATTAATTTATGACTGGGTTACTTAAATAAGAACGCGAATGACACGATTTTGACATTTATTTCCGTTGCTTTAGTGCTATTATCGATTTTAGTTAACATTATTAATAACATTTTCAACGGATTATTGATTTAAATATAAATATGAAAAGAAAATTTAATTTTGAATAGATGTTTAATTTTTAATTTATTTTATTAAAGAATGTGATAAATCTGGCAACACAAAATTCTTCGTAGGTTTGCGGGTCAGAGTCCCGCTTCGGATAAACATTTGTATCCACCGGGATTAAGATGGAAAGAGAAAAAATAATTAAGCGATAAAGAGAGAAAAGGACTTCCAAAAAGAGATTTTAATGAGTGCTAAAATTATATTTCCTTTTTCTAATCAGATATGCTCTTTTATTCGCCCCCCAGATATTATTTTATTCTAAACAATTTCTCTATTTTGTTTCAACGCACATGTTGTTTTTTTGATATAAACTTGAAATATCTAAATAGAAAATGTCGACCAAATAGTTTGTTTTCGAGATATCAATGTCTATGACTATGTCTAATACCATTTCACAAGTGCTTTAGCTAATTACTTTGGGATCGGAGCAAGTTATATAAAATTTTGTTACTATTTTATTTATTTATTTATTTAATAATTTAGAAAGAGATAAATATAATAATAATAATAACATAATATATCTTCACGCAGTTCCCAATACAGGGGTAGACAGATGTCTAGTCTAGACAATTAAGTACCTTCGACCCACATTCCACCGAAGATATTTTCGGGATAACGTCACAAATGGTGAGCCCGTCGTCGTCTCAATGTCCAAGCCCACGAAAAATTCATACATAAGTTTTCGAAAAAACCGAATCGATCGGGGATCGAACTCGGGTCTCACGATTCGAATTTCCGACTACTCAACCACTCGGCTATCGTGACTTCTTTTGTTGATGATTATTATTATTTATTACAAAGAGATAAATCAAAAGAAAACATTCTAATATTAAACGGAATGGCACTGACACATAGCAAAGGTACTGTTTATTTCAACAGAAATTCTTCCCGCATACCTGCGTTAGGAGAGTTGATACTTCTCTTATTATAATTTCTTATTGGGAGGAGGCCCCTCTCCTAAAGTGGTCTTTAACAGACCCTAATGATGATGACATACCCACATTTATATGTATATATTTTATATTTATACAATAGAAAGAGACAACATCACATGACAAGCATATTTATAGCATTATAATGATTTTATACGTTTATTATTTCCGTCTATTACGCAGTAAATAAAGTCATTAATAACAATAAATAGACGAGTGGCGTACACACCGGTTTCTTGAAAACCGGTGTGTACGCCACCATCGCCATCACTAAGGTCTCGAGTTCAACTCCCGAGCGGTTTAGTATATAAAATCAATATTTCTATATTGTCTCGCGTCTGCGTGTTTGTGGTATATTTCGTTGTTTTCAATTCCATAAACCAAGTGCTTTAGTTACTTAGGGATCAGTGTAATGTGTGTGTTTTGTCTCTATCTATTTATGCATGTATTTGTTTATAAAAAAATAATAAATTAAAATCTTCCCGCAATTCCCAATACAGGAGCAGACAGAGGTCTAGTCTAGACAATTAAGTCCCTTTGACCCACCTTCCACCGAAGATATTTTCGGGACAACGTGACAGGTGGTGTGTCCGTCGCCGTCTTTATGTCCAAGCCAACGATTTAATACGTATATAAGTTTTTCAAAAACACATTGGTATGAGCCTGCTACCTGAAGATCGAGCTCGGGTTTCTTGACTCGAAATTCCGACCATCCAACCACTCGGCTATACTGACTTTATACAATTTATTTGAAAACTTATATATTTATATAAAAAATACATAATTCAATTGCTGCGCTGCGGTGACTGTTAATACTTAACTCATGCGCAGAGAGCGCAATGAATCTTCAAAGGAGACCGCCACCGCAAGATGGCGTCAAATCGTTACGAAAGTTGAATATAAATACGCATTTATAAAGAGGTTCTTGAGCATAATTATGGTGAAAATTAATCTCGCGATCCGCTCTTTTGATCTATCCAACAAGGAGAAAGCCATGGTCCTCCGATTGGACCTGGCTATTTATAACTAAGTCGCGAAACACTCGAACACCTTCGGCC
Source organism: Sericinus montela (assembly GCA_029286605.1). NCBI lineage: Eukaryota > Metazoa > Arthropoda > Insecta > Lepidoptera > Papilionidae > Sericinus > Sericinus montela. Next base: position 1,023,221 of record JAGSMR010000063.1, on the reverse strand, counting down.
GGCCATAGCCCGGCAACACTTCCGGCATTCGGACATATTTTTCTATTTCCAGATGGCATTTTAACTAGGCGGTCCAGTGGAAGAAAATCATTTCCGTTTTGTCATTTTTCTTTGTTTTTTAGGTAATTATTTTAGACATCTGCGGCTTAAAGTGTTATAAAAATATCTTCACGCCAATCTCAATACTGGGTTAGACAGAGGTGCTAGACACTTAAGTCATTTCGACACACGTTTAAACGAAGACATTTTCTTGGGACACTTAATATTTTAGACCTCTGTCTACCCTGGTATTGGAAACGGTGTGAAGATATTTTGTTAAGACTCGAGTACAAACATTCATATTCATCATACAAGTGTACCTATCGCGACTCGAACCTGCGACCCTTAATTTCTTAGGACATGTCACTAATAACTAGGATATCGGGTCGTAATTTTTACATTATGGAAAAAGTTAATCCAAATTTGAATTGATTTAATTAATATGACAGATAGTCGATAGCCTTGTGATTGGGTGATTGGAATTCGATGCAAAGGCAAGATCCTAGTTCGATCCTTGATACTGGGTATATCGGGGTGGGCTTCTACTAATCGGTTTTTTCAAAACTTGTGTACGAATTTTTTTAGTACGATTTCCATCGTCGGCTAGGACATAAAGACATAAAGAGGACATAAAGAGACAGACAGAGGCGACAGACGTACGAGTACAACCTGTCACTTTGTCCTAAAAATGTTTTCGGCGAAAGGTAAGATGAGAAGACTCAATTGTCTTGACCTTTGTCAATCCGGTTTTGGGAAAGGCGTGAAGATATCAATATTTATCATTTAATGATAGTTTTTTCTAATTAACTGCAGCCTTAAGTTGAGGAACTGTAAGTTTATTTGAAACTCTGTCTCTTAATACTGTTAAGGGATGTTTAGTGACTTCGATAAAGAGCTTATTTGCAAAAATTCTACAATTCACTACATCAGATTAAAACCCGCATCCCTGACCTGAGTATAGCGCAAGCGTGATTAATTGTTCTATATATAAAATGTCCAACTGTGTACAGCGGAGAGCTGACGCGACAAATTGAGATAGACAGACACAAACTAATACGTTCAATTGTGAGACGTCGCGGATAAATTGGACTACTGATATGACACTTGCGTCTATGCTGTCTATTACATGATAGACGGCTAGAGAATCTAATTACAACGAGCTCATGGCTCAGATGTTAGTTACATAACTAGGACTGAAATTCGGATTCAGTATATCAACTTAAGTTTATATTTATGTAAGATAATAATACCATTTAGGAGGTAGTTTATGCTGTACGTACCTATGAGTTTTATTCAAAATTAAATAGTTTCAATTCATTTGTATTTTTGGCTTGTGCATAAGGATGGCAACAGGCTCACCATCTGTCACGTTATACCAAAAATATGTCATCGGTTAAAGGTGGGTGGAAAGGACTGAATTGTCTGGACCTCTGTCCATACCATGATACGGAATGGTGTGAAGACATTCATTCGTTTAGCCTAAGGATATAAACGAACAGAGTTACTTTGCTTTAATAATATCAGTGTAGATGAAACAATAATAATGTAGCAAGGGCCGGATGCTGCGTGAGATACGGAGATGGACGAAATACATCTTTTAAATTAGATGAACTAATTTATTATATCAGATGTCAAAGGTTGCCATTGCAATAACAAAGTACAATAACCGTTTTAAATTAATAAACGTATCTAAAATATGGGATTCACTATCGCCTTCAATAAATAATTTTTAATAATAAGGAATAATAATAGGAGTCACGATAGCCGAGTGGTTGGGTGGTGAGAATTTCGAGTCAAGATAACTGAGTTCGATCCCCAAGTGGCAAGCTCGTTCCTATGGGTTTTCCAAAAACTTACGTAGGAATCATATCGTTGGCTTGAACATAAAGATGGCGACGGGCTCACTACCTGTCAGGTTGTCCCGAAAATATCTTCGGTGGATTGTAGGCCGAAGGGACTTAATTGTCTAGACTAGACCTCTGTCTGCCCCTGTTTTGGGAATTGCGTGAAGATATTTATTTGTTATTTTATTATTTACTATCGCTTGCCTTCGATTAATCGTTTTTTAATAATAAAAAAAGAAAATTTACTGAAATTTGCATATTGATCTACGGAGATATGTGGCGTACACAACGTTCTGGGTTCGATTCCCTATCGTTTCACTTTAAAAGATCTCTTTTTCTACATTGTATCGGGTCTGGGTGTTTGCGACACCTTCGTTGTTTCCGATCCCATAACACAAGTGCTTTAGCTACTTACTTTGGAATCAGAACAATGTATGTGATGTTGTCCTTATCTTACGTATATGTATGTCAACACCAAATAACATTTACATTAAACTTAGTAATTGGAAAACTATTTGACCCAGATCACCACACTGGGCGTGCGAACCAACGAAAGTGTACGAAAAGTGATCGACAAACATCGGGCTGTTATCAGTGCATGAGGGACTTTCTACTTAGCACCGGTGTTCGTTCCGAGATAAGCTTTTTGAATCTGTTTTTGAGCTTTGCACATTCACTTTGCATTCAACGCTTGCAAAATGTTAATATGCATTTTAATATGTTTATCTCCACACTGTTCTCAAAAATGGGGTAGATAGAGCTCTAGTCATTTCAGCCCGAACCGAAGCTTATTTGCGACAAGGCGTGGTGGTGAATCTGTTGCCGTCTCTCAATTTAAGACTTAAGGCCAATTCCTCTCCTGGGGATCGAACTCTGTTCTGAATCCGATAATCCAACCACTCGGCTGTCCTGACTATAAAGGTTTTGAGCTTTAATTTTGCATCCAACTCTTGCGGAATATGCACTTGATATAAATAAATAAAATAAAATAAATATTTTCAGGTAATTCCTAATAAATGAGTAGACAGAGGTCTAGTCTAGACAATTAAGTCCCTTCGGGGTCGAAAAATCTTCGAATAAAATTGTCCACCGAAAATACCTTCCACCGAAGATATTTTCGGGACAACGTGGCATGTGGTGAGCCTGTCGCCTTTTATATCCAAGCCAACGATATAATGTAATATATAAAATGTCCAACTGTGTACAGCGGAGTGCTGACGCGACAAATTGAGATAGACAGACACAAACTAATACGTTCAATTGTGAGACGTCGCGGATAAATTGGACTACTGATATGACACTTGCGTCTATGCTGTCTATTACATGATAGACGGCTAGAGAATCTAATTACAACGAGCTCATGGCTCAGATGTTAGTTACATAACTAGGACTGAAATTCGGATTCAGTATATCAACTTAAGTTTATATTTATGTAAGATAATAATACCATTTAGGAGGTAGTTTATGCTGTACGTACCTATGAGTTTTATTCAAAATTAAATAGTTTCAATTCATTTGTATTTTTGGCTTGTGCATAAGGATGGCAACAGGCTCACCATCTGTCACGTTATACCAAAAATATGTCATCGGTTAAAGGTGGGTGGAAAGGACTGAATTGTCTGGACCTCTGTCCATACCATGATACGGAATGGTGTGAAGACATTCATTCGTTTAGCCTAAGGATATAAACGAACAGAGTTACTTTGCTTTAATAATATCAGTGTAGATGAAACAATAATAATGTAGCAAGGGCCGGATGCTGCGTGAGATACGGAGATGGACGAAATACATCTTTTAAATTAGATGAACTAATTTATTATATCAGATGTCAAAGGTTGCCATTGCAATAACAAAGTACAATAACCGTTTTAAATTAATAAACGTATCTAAAATATGGGATTCACTATCGCCTTCAATAAATAATTTTTAATAATAAGGAATAATAATAGGAGTCACGATAGCCGAGTGGTTGGGTGGTGAGAATTTCGAGTCAAGATAACTGAGTTCGATCCCCAAGTGGCAAGCTCGTTCCAATGGGTTTTCCAAAAACTTACGTACGAATGTCGTTGGCTTGAACATAAAGATGGCGACGGGCTCACTACCTGTCAGGTTGTCCCGAAAATATCTTCGGTGGATTGTAGGCCGAAAGGACTTAATTGTCTAGACTAGACCTCTGTCTACCCCTGTTTTGGGAATTGCGTGAAGATATTTATTTGTTATTTTATTATTTACTATCGCTTGCCTTCGATTAATCGTTTTTAATAATAAAAAGAAAATTTACTGAAATTTGCATATTGATCTACGGAGATATGTGGCGTACACAACGTTCTGGGTTCGATTCCCTATCGTTTCACTTTAAAAGATCTCTTTTTCTACATTGTATCGGGTCTGGGTGTTTGCGACACCTTCGTTGTTTCCGATCCCATAACACAAGTGCTTTAGCTACTTACTTTGGAATCAGAACAATGTATGTGATGTTGGTTGTCCTTATCTTACGTATATGTATGTCAACACCAAATAACATTTACATTAAACTTAGTAATTGGAAAACTATTTGACCCAGATCACCACACTGGGCGTGCGAACGAACGAAAGTGTACGAAAAGTGATCGACAAACATCGGGCTGTTATCAGTGCATGAGGGACTTTCTACTTATCACCGGTGTTCGTTCCGAGATAAGCTTTTTGCATCTGTTTTTGAGCTTTGCACATTCACTTTGCATTCAACGCTTGCAAAATGTTAATATGCATTTGAATATGTTTATCTCCACACTGTTCACAAAAATGGGGTAGATAGAGCTCTAGTCATTTCAGCCCGAACCGAAGCTTATTTGCGACAAGGCGTGGTGGTGAATCTGTTGCCGTCTCTCAATTTAAGACTTAAGGCCAATTCCTCTCCTGGGGATCGAACTCTGTTCTGAATCCGATAATCCAACCACTCGGCTGTCGTGACTATAAAGGTTTTGAGCTTTAATTTTGCATCCAACTCTTGCGGAATATGCACTTGATATAAATAAATAAAATAAAATAAATATTTTCACGTAATTCCTAATAAATGAGTAGACAGAGGTCTAGTCTAGACAATTAAGTCCCTTCGACCCACCTTCCACCGAAGATATTTTCGCGACAACGTGACAGGTGGTGAGCTCGTCGCCGTCTTTATGTTCAAATCAACGATATAATTCGTTCATAAGTTTTTGAAAAAACCCATTGGTACGAGCCTTCCTGAGGATCCAACTCGGGTCTCTTGACTCTAAATGCCGACCATCCATCCACTCGGCTATCGTGACTTCATATGGTGATTTTCTGAGTCGTTCAAATATTAACTTGAGATTAGATTTGAACAAAAATCCCAGACTTTCAATGAACTACATGTCATCAGCACCGAAAAATTCAGTACAGTGCTTAAAATTAAGCCGATATTTAATTCTAGGTCAAATTATTTCGCTGTGAGATCATTTTCTACTACTATTTCTTCGAATAAAACCTTCCACCGAAAATACCTTCCACCGAAGATATTTTCGGGACAACGTGGCAGGTGGTGAGCCTGTCGCTCTCTTTATATCCAAGCCAACGATATAATGTAATATATAACATGAGTTTTTGAAAAACCCATTACTACCAAATTAGACCGTTACCGAAACAAACAAACGTTACCGAAACTAGTGTGGTCGCCAATCGTGTACGGAAGTCGTTGATTTGAAGATAAGCTGTTTGCATCTGATTTTTTCGGTTTAAAACTTTTACTATGCATCGATAACTCGCGGTATATTCATTTGAATATATAGATTAAATCTAATTTATCACCACATGTATTATAGCTGCGATATGTGATTTAGAATCTGGCGTCTCCCATCAAAACCCAATTAATCCAAATCTAATTAGTCTAAAAATCAGACGTTACCATCTTAAATCTTTTCCGGACAATATGACTTAGGGACCTTCAAGAAAAGCGCCTACACTTTTCTCAAAGGCCGGCAACGCATCTGCTATTTCTCTGGTATTGTAGGTCATGCTATGTACGCCACGTGATGGTAAATGGTAAGTTACCACCTGCTACTCACTTATCACTTGCCATCTGCTCGTTTGTCTATTATTCTTAAAAAAAAACAATCTTAAGAGCGTATTTTTTTTCTTAGATCTATTATAAAAGCAAAACTGAGTTATTTCAATGAAATAAAATAAAATAGAAAGAGGAAAGAACACAACAATACTAAACTAAAATTAATTATTTTTTGCTTATTGGCATGTGGTTATGGCGCAAGATATATCCGGCGCCGTAAGCGGTGACTAACTGAAAAGCCCTTTGATTACCCCCGTATTGGGGTACATATCAATGCAATAAATTTACTTATACATAATTTATTTAATGTACATATCGAAAATTAAATAAATTTGGTGTAGAACCCAGAAATCAATTGAGTATCGTAAATATTCTTTGGTGTCAACGTCTGCTGACCTCTAGCCAAATTCGTTAGTCGCAATGATTAAAAGTTGTTTTGATTTGGGTGGTCTTCCTAGCGCATAGATATATAAATAAGTAAATATGGACAAACTACATACATTGCTCTGATATTAAAGTAAGTAGCTAAAGCACTTGTGTTGTGGAATCTGGAACAACGAAGATACCATATACTTTCAGGTCCGAAAATATGAACGAAATATGGTTTACTATAATGACCTGTCCGGGATTCGAGTCCAGAGCTGGCAATACCATGAACGAAATATGGTTTACTATAATGACTTTTCCGGGAGTTGAGCCCAGAACAGTTGACAACATGGAAACCAGTGTACGCCACTCGTCCACAGAGGTCGTCTATATTTAAAAATAAATAAATATTTTCACGTAATTCCTAATAAATGAGTAGACAGAGGTCTAGTCTAGACAATTAAGTCCCTTTGACCCACCTTCAACCGACGATGTTTTCAGGACATCGTGACAGGTGGTGAGCTCGTCGCCGTCTTTATGTTCAAATCAACGATATAATTCGTTCATAAGTTTTTGAAAACCCATTGGTACGAGCCTGCCACCTGGGAATCGAACTCCCGGTCTCTTGACTCGAAATTCCGACCACCGAACCACTCGGCATCTCGTTTATACGAAATATGGTTTACTATAACAACCTATCCGGGACTCGAGTCCAGAGCTGGTAATACAATGAAACTCTGTGTATACGCCACTCTTCCACGGAGGTAGTCTATATATAATTTATAAGATAATAAAATTTTAACTATATATTACGTATAAATAGAAGTAGACTGTGATCTAACAGCTAATTGATATTCACGCCATTTTCAATACTGGTACACAGAGGTTTAGACAATCCTTTCGACCCACATTCCACCGAAAACATTTTTTACGACAACGTGACAGGCAGTGAACCTTACCCACACCCTTATGTCCAAGCCAACGATATAATGTAATATATAACATGAGTTTTGAAAACCCATTACTACCAAATTAGACCGTTACCGAAACAAACAAACGTTACCGAAACTAGTGTGGTCGCCAATCGTGTACGGAAGTCGTTGATTTGAAGATAAGCTGTTTGCATCTGATTTTTTCGGTTTAAAACTTTTACTATGCATCCATAACTCGCGGTATATTCATTTGAATATATAGATTAAATCTAATTTATCACCACATGTATTATAGCTGCGATATGTGATTAAGAATCTGGCGTCTCCCATCAAAACCCAATTAATCCAAATCCAATTAGTCTAAAAATCAGACGTTACCATCTTAAATCTTTTCCGGACAATATGACTTAGGGACCTTCAAGAAAAGCGCCTACACCTTTCTCAAAGTCCGGCAACGCATCTGCTATTTCTCTGGTATTGTAGGTCATGCTATGTACGCCACGTGATGGTAAATGGTAACTTACCACCTGCTACTCACTTATCACTTGCCATCTGCTCGTTTGCCTATTATTCTTAAAAAAAAACAATCTTAAGAGCGTATTTTTTTTCTTAGATCTATTATAAAAGCAAAACTGAGTTATTTCAATGAAATAAAATAAAAATAGAAAGAGGAAAGAACACAACAATACTAAACTAAAATTAATTATTTTTTTGCTTATTGGCATGTGGTTATGGCGCAAGATATATCCGGCGCATTAAGCGGTGACTAACTGAAAAGCCCTTTGATTACCCCCGTATTGGGGTGCATATCAATGCAATAAATTTACTTATACATAGTTTATTTAATGTACATATCGAAAATTAAATAAATTTGGTGTAGAACCCAGAAATCAATTGAGTATCGTAAATATTCTTTGGTGTCAACGTCTGCTGACCTCTAGCCAAATTCGTTAGTCGCAATGATTAAAAGTTGTTTTGATTTGGGTGGTCTTCCTAGCGCATAGATATATAAATAAGTAGATATGGACAAACTACATACATTGCTCTGATATTAAAGTAAGTAGCTAAAGCACTTGTGTTGTGGAATCTGGAACAACGAAGATACCATATACTTTCAGGTCCGAAAATATGAACGAAATATGGTTTACTATAATGACTTTTCCGGGAGTTGAGCCCAGAACAGTTGACAACATGGAAACCAGTGTACGCCACTCGTCCACAGAGGTCGTCTATATTTAAAAATAAATAAATATCTACACGCAATTCCTAATAATGGGGTAGGCCCTCTGCCTAGACATTTAAGTCCCTTTGACCCACCTTCAACCGACGATGTTTTCAGGACATCGTGACAGGTGGTGAGCCTGTCGCCTTTATATCCAAGCCAACGATATAATGTAATATATAACATGAGTTTTTTAAAAACCCATTACTACCAAATTAGACCGTTACCGAAACAAACAAACGTTACCGAAACTAGTGTGGTCGCCAATCGTGTACGGAAGTCGTTGATTTGAAGATAAGCTGTTTGCATCTGATTTTTTCGGTTTAAAACTTTTACTATGCATCCATAACTCGCGGTATATTCATTTGAATATATAGATTAAATCTAATTTATCACCACATGTATTATAGCTGCGATATGTGATTAAGAATCTGGCGTCTCCCATCAAAACCCAATTAATCCAAATCCAATTAGTCTAAAAATCAGACGTTACCATCTTAAATCTTTTCCGGACAATATGACTTAGGGACCTTCAAGAAAAGCGCCTACACTTTTCTCAAAGGCCGGCAACGCATCTGCTATTTCTCTGGTATTGTAGGTCATGCTATGTACGCCACGTGATGGTAAATGGTAAGTTACCACCTGCTACTCACTTATCACTTGCCATCTGCTCGTTTGCCTATTATTCTTAAAAAAAACAATCTTAAGAGCGTATTTTTTTTCTTAGATCTATTATAAAAGCAAAACTGAGTTATTTCAATGAAATAAAATAAAAATAGAAAGAGGAAAGAACACAACAATACTAAACTAAAATTAATTATTTTTTTGCTTATTGGCATGTGGTTATGGCGCAAGATATATCCGGCGCCGTAAGCGGTGACTAACTGAAAAGCCCTTTGATTACCCCCGTATTGGGGTACATATCAATGCAATAAATTTACTTATACATAATTTATTTAATGTACATATCGAAAATTAAATAAATTTGGTGTAGAACCCAGAAATCAATCGAGTATCGTAAATATTCGTTGGTGTCAACGTCTGCTGACCTCTAGCCAGCTTCGTTAGTCGCAATGATTAAAAGTTGTTTTGATTTGGGTGGTCTTCCTAGCGCATAGATATATAAATAAGTAAATAGGGACAAACTACATACATTGCTCTGATATTAAAGTAAGTAGCTAAAGCACTTGTGTTGTGGAATCTGGAACAACGAAGATACCATATACTTTCAGATCCGAAAATATGAACGAAATATGGTTTACTATAACAACCTATCCGGGACTCGAGTCCAGAGCTGGCAATACCATGAACGAAATATGGTTTACTATAATGACCTGTCCGGGATTCGAGTCCAGAGCTGGTAATACAATGAAACTCGGTGTATACGCCACTCTTCCACGGAGGTAGTCTATATATAATTTATAAGATAATAAAATTTTAACTATATATTACGTATAAATAGAAGTAGACTGTGATCTAACAGCTAATTGATATTCACGCCATTTTCAATACTGGTACACAGAGGTTTAGACAATCCTTTCGACCCACATTCCACCGAAAACATTTTTACGACAACGTGACAGGTGGTGTCGGTCACCATCTTTATGTTCAAGCCAAGGATATAATTCGTACATGAGTATTTTAAAACCTATTGGTACGAGCCTGCCACCTGGGAATCGAACTCCGGTCTCTTGACTCGAAATTCCGACCACCGAACCACTCGGCATCTCGTTTATACGAAATATGGTTTACTATAACAACCTATCCGGGACTCGAGTCCAGAGCTGGTAATACAATGAAACTCTGTGTATACGCCACTCTTCCACGGAGGTAGTCTATATATAATTTATAAGATAATAAAATTTTAACTATATATTACGTATAAATAGAAGTAGACTGTGATCTAACAGCTAATTGATATTCACGCCATTTTCAATACTGGTACACAGAGGTTTAGACAATCCTTTCGACCCACATTCCACCGAAAACATTTTTACGACAACGTGACAGGTGGTGTCGGTCACCATCTTTATGTTCAAGCCAAGGATATAATTCGTACATGAGTATTTTAAAACCTATTGGTACGAGCCTGCCACCTGGGAATCGAACTCCGGTCTCTTGACTCGAAATTCCGACCACCGAACCACTCGGCATCTCGTTTATACGAAATATGGTTTACTATAACAACCTATCCGGGACTCGAGTCCAGAGCTGGTAATACAATGAAACTCTGTGTATACGCCACTCTTCCACGGAGGTAGTCTATATATAATTTATAAGATAATAAAATTTTAACTATATATTACGTATAAATAGAAGTAGACTGTGATCTAACAGCTAATTGATATTCACGCCATTTTCAATACTGGTACACAGAGGTTTAGACAATCCTTTCGACCCACATTCCACCGAAAACATTTTTACGACAACGTGACAGGTGGTGTCGGTCACCATCTTTATGTTCAAGCCAAGGATATAATTCGTACATGAGTATTTTAAAACCTATTGGTACGAGCCTGCCACCTGGGAATCGAACTCCGGTCTCTTGACTCGAAATTCCGACCACCGAACCACTCGGCATCTCGTTTATACGAAATATGGTTTACTATAACAACCTATCCGGGACTCGAGTCCAGAGCTGGTAATACAATGAAACTCTGTGTATACGCCACTCTTCCACGGAGGTAGTCTATATATAATTTATAAGATAATAAAATTTTAACTATATATTACGTATAAATAGAAGTAGACTGTGATCTAACAGCTAATTGATATTCACGCCATTTTCAATACTGGTACACAGAGGTTTAGACAATCCTTTCGACCCACATTCCACCGAAAACATTTTTACGACAACGTGACAGGTGGTGTCGGTCACCATCTTTATGTTCAAGCCAAGGATATAATTCGTACATGAGTATTTTAAAACCTATTGGTACGAGCCTGCCACCTGGGAATCGAACTCCGGTCTCTTGACTCGAAATTCCGACCACCGAACCACTCGGCATCTCGTTTATACGAAATATGGTTTACTATAACAACCTATCCGGGACTCGAGTCCAGAGCTGGTAATACAATGAAACTCGGTGTATACGCCACTCGTCCACGGTGGACGTCTAAATAGTAGTAGAAAATGATCTCACAGCTAAATAATTTGACCTAGAATTAAATATCGGCTTAATTTTAAGCACTGTACTGAATTTTTCGGTGCTGATGACATGTAGTTCATTGAAAGTCTGGGATTTTTGTTCAAATCTAATCTCAAGTTAATATTTGAACGACTCAGAAAATCACCATATGAAGTCACGATAGCCGAGTGGATGGATGGTCGGCATTTGGAGTCAAGAGACCCGAGTTGGATCCTCAGGAAGGCTCGTACCAATGGGTTTTTTCAAAAACTTATGAACGAATTATATCGTTGATTTGAACATAAAGACGGCGATAGCCTCACCACCTGGCTTGTTTGCTTATGGATCACTCTAACCCGCAGTATTTCTGTAGGCAGTCAATGCAGTTTAATATTGTCCCGATCTATTTATTTCTATGTATTTTTTTATAAAAAAAAAAAAATGCTCATAATTTAGGCATACGTAGCGTTTCGGTGGGTAATGCATCTTTATCTCTGTCTCTCTAATACTAATAAACTCTCTATTACTTGATAACTCCAGTATATTTCTGTATATATCTGTAGATTTCTGTTGCAAGTCTTTCTTTTGTTGGACCAAATCAGAATTTTCTTAAATCTTATAGTCGCAATAGCATAATGGCATTCATTGGAATCTATAAAGTCGCGACTTGTTAGACGGGACGGGTTCTAAGTCGAGATTTGCGATAACTGCGCCTGCGCATCCCACGCGCAACCTTGGGCTTAGCGCCGCAGAGCGCCTTCGCGCACCTTCGCGCAGCCCGTGAGAATCGAGTCAAAATACCTATTCATCTTAGGAATTCATTTGAAGATTTTTGAGTACTTTGTATTTATGTTATGTGGCTACATTTCACGACTTTTTCAATAGACGGAGGTCTAGACAACTAATTCCTTTCGATCCATCTTCCACGAAGATATTTTTCGGACAACGTGACAGGCAGTGAACCTTACCCACACCCTTATGTCCAAGCCAACGATATACTTCTTACATAAGTTTTTGTAAAATCCATTGGTACGAGCCTGCCACCTGGGGATCGAACTCGGGTCTCTTGACTCGAAATTCCGACCACCCTACCACTCGGCTATCGTGACTCTTTCTCGGCTACATTTCTTTATATAAATTAGCTTCTTCTCACGTGGAGTTGAGTTCAGAGAAAGTGAGACTTTAAAATAATATACAGATTTATGGTCACGATAGCTGAGTTGTTGGGTGGTCAGAATTTCGAGTCGAGAGACCCGAGTTCGATCCCCAGGTGGCAGTACCAATGAGTTTTTCAAAAACTTATGTACGAATTTCATCGTTGGCTTGGACATAAAGACGGCGACAGGCTCACCACCTGTCACGTTGTCCCGAAAATATCTTCGGTGGAAGGTGGGTCAAAGGGACTTAATTGCCTAGACTTGACCTCTGTCGACCCCTGTATTGGGAATTGCGTGAAGATATTTAATTTATATATGTAGATTTATGGTACGTACATATCAGAACTCGTAGCAGGTGTCCTAAAATATATGAATTGCATAATTAATATCGTTATTCATGATATGCTCCATTATAGAAATAAAAACGTAAATGGTAATCTGCTAAACTTTATTAAAAAGCTAAAAGAAAATTTAATATGTAAGCAAGCATTAATTATAATTAAAAATCTTTTTTATTTATTTCTATTTAAATTGATTCCTGAGACTCGAGTTCGATTCAAATGATTTGCCAAATCTTAAAATATAAATTCCCAAGTGGGAATCGTTAACGATAAACCTTCGAGAGTCAATCAAATCAAATAAATTTACTTACGAATATAATATATTACATTAAATCCATCGATATGCATTTTTGAACGGAGGGACACCATTTCGCCATGAGGTTCCTCTAACGGAGAAGAAATAGGCGAAAGAAACTACGTAGGAATCCTCTTTATTTTTAATTTTTTAAACAAATTACATTCTTCAACTTAAATAGTTTTAAATAATAGTGAAGCGATCACAGCACCGGACTACTGTCGGCACAACGCGTGCTTCCTAGTCCTGTCAACCACTGAGGATTATCAACGGCGGGCCCCCTTCTCCTCAGGCTGACACTGCGGCATCGGCATTGTGACCATACATCTCGACTCACCGTAGATCTGGTCACAGCCTCTCACCGCAACGCCAGATTGCTCAACGTCAAGCTCTCCGCACTTCCGACACATTGGAAGCTCGCTAGTGGCGGATTCAGGAAATACATCGACGTCCTACATCGCGCTATCGAAGTTCGCACGATTACATGCATATATACGATTAACGATAGCGCACACTGTGGAGGAGACGTCCTCCCCAGGTCACGATCACCCGACCTGTCGGGTAGCTACCCTTTTCCTGCATGCAGCACATCATCCGCTACAATTACAATTCGAGAATTTGAAATACATTTAAATTTAAATTACAATAAAATCAACACAAATTAAATATTTACAAAATACAAAAATAATTATTAAATATTACATGCATAACCAACCATTACTATTAAGGACGTCCCTATGCAGTAAACGCCTCCTCCATTTTTCGCCACTTATCTCTATCTATTGCAATTTCCATCCAGTTATTTCCCGCTGTTTTTATTATTTCGTCGAGCCATCATGGCATCAGCCAGAATGGATTATACATGACTAATATATACACTTCGATGAAGACTTCACAGTCTCACATATACTTATTATTTTATATTTTCATATATTCACGCATTCTCCCGGGGTCGAAGGAGGGCTAGACCATTAAGTCCCTTCGACCCACCTCTTACTGAAGCTATCATCACAGTGTCCTAGTCAACGGAACAATATGCTTATTTAGACAGATTAATATTAATATGTACATATAAACATCTCTAACTGTAGTACAATTATTATCATTTATTGTATGATAGCCTAGCGGGATTCGAACCTGTTACTCTTAGCTTCAAAGGCAGATTCTAACAAGGCTATCGAGTCCCCGCTATTATAATATAGATAGATGATTAACTAGGAATTAAATCGGTCAGCAATTTTAACGAACTGCGCCCCCTATCTCGAAGCTCCGCATTTCAAGAGATAAGCAGCATCTTTGTGAGCAAGCCGCGGTATTTATAGCTGCGATGCTTTGATAACAGTCGCGGTCTGGTCTGAGACGTAACTTCACAGGCCCTTTGTTATTACCGCTAAGTAAATTTATGTTTTGGTTGAACTTAGTCTTCACGCCTTTCCCAATACAGGGGTAGCAGAGGTCTAAACAAATCGGTCCTCGCGGCACACCTTCAACCGAAGACATTTTTTTTGGGACAGGCGGAGAGCCCGTCGCCATGAACTTAGTAATTATTTAATATTATATTTATATTGCAAATGCAAATTGCACGAAGAGGCGAGGGTCAAGAGTACTCTAATATCTAGACGAGCATGAAGAGAATGATAAATTTAAAGGAAGCGAAGAGGTATGTATGGATCGTGACACTTGGCAATCTGTTCTTCCTGACTACTTTGTCAGGGACTATGTGTGAAAATATAATCATAAAAGTTGTTTATAAAAGGGTGAACTTTTGTTCTTTTCAACGTATTTTAATAGATCGGTATGTAAAAAATTACTGTTGATATCTCTATATCCTGATGATAGAGATTTTATCTGATCGCCACGATCAGTAAGCGGAATGGCGATGAGCTCTGTGAATGAGTTGATCACATCCAAGCTATTTATAATTATATTATTTCCGGTTAGTAACAATTTCCATTAAAACTATGTTAGTATTGTTAGTTTAGAACGATGTATTGTAGGTAAGAACTTATACTATATATAGGTACACAAATACATATGGACAACATTGCATACATTGCTCTCATCCGAAAGTAAGTAGTTGTAGCACTTGTTGTATTGAGACAAGGACCCAAGAAAATGTAGAAAAAGTGTTCTATATTATCCATCGGGAATCGAACGCGGGAGATCAGAGCCGGCGACACCGAGAAGACCGGTGTGTACACCACTAATCCATGGACTAGTAAAATTATATACAACTTACCTTTCCCTACGACCGATGGTCGCTTGAGGCTTTGACACCCCTATGGGTTTTGATGCACAGTTTAAAAAAAACACTGATTCAAACAGTGAAAGTATATCTCTATATCAAACAGACCTTCGGTTTGTTTGTTAGAGTTTCTCAAAAACAGCTACACGACGCCTATTGCTGTCGAAATGTTTTAGCACTTCGGGTAACTTTGCGAAATTACGTTGGGCCTAATTCAGTTTGTGTGAACGTTTATAGCAACAATGAATGCATGTTGCAATTGTATTATTTGTATTACTGCGTCAGCGCTATGTTGTTTCTTTTATTGCGAATCTATACTAATAGTAGCCGCGGCCGCGTTCACGCAGGCGATAGGTTCGCCACCTGTCACTCTGTTCCAAATACACATCAGTTAAAGGTGGATCGGAATGATTTATCCAGTTTTTATCTGTGTAAACAGACAGATAGTCTCGAATTCACGCAC
Organism: Sericinus montela; assembly: GCA_029286605.1. NCBI lineage: Eukaryota > Metazoa > Arthropoda > Insecta > Lepidoptera > Papilionidae > Sericinus > Sericinus montela. Next base: position 1,007,126 of record JAGSMR010000063.1, on the reverse strand, counting down.
TTTCCCTATACTGGAGTACTAGTGTAGTCCAATGCTCCTTCAACTCACTTTTTACCGAAGCTCATTGGGGATAATGTGACAGGTGGTGAGCCTATCGCCGTCTATCGCCTTAGTGCCCAAGTAAAATTTACTTATATATACCGACGACTCGAGTACAAAATATGAAAATATGAATATATTCATCACACCACTGTTTGCAAATAGCGGGATTCGAACTCGCAATCCTTAGGAAGGTCACTAACAACTAAGCTATCCAGTCGTCAATTTTATATATTAGAAAATATTGCAATTTTTAAAAGATGTATTTCTTCCAGTGTTTATTTTGTATAGTGTTATATTCATACGTGTGTTTCTGTTTCAGGTTTCAAGGTGAATTCAACTTAAATGCAGTGGAACAGTGTTCTTAATTCAACGACTAAAATGTGATGTGAACCGACAAGATTTATATATATAAAGAAAGATCTGTGCTTGTGAGTGTTTGTGACAATGGTTTAAATTTTTGTGAACGTGCAACGTCAAAATACCTAAGTTGGTAAGATGTAACTTTTATCCCATTTTGTATAAAAAAATAAACTAATTTAAAAGTGTAGGGTGTTTTTAAAGGTATTGTATAAAAAAGGCACTATAGCCGAGTGGTTGGGTGATCGGAGTTCGAGTCGAGAGACCCGAGTTCCATCCCCTCGTGCAGGCACGTACCAAAAACTTATGTACGATTTATATCGTTGGTTTGGACATGAAACTCGGCGACGGGCCCTCCCAAAAAATGTCTTCGCTGAAAGTTGGGTCGAAAGGACTTAATTATCTAGATCTCCGTCTACCCTGGTATCGGGAATGGCGTGTAGATATTTTTGATATATTTTAATAACATATTAAAACATTTGACATCAACAGCGCGGGCTTTTTAACAATAAAATGATTTTATTCTTCATCACTAAAATTTATGAAGTAATAAAATATCAATTTCTACCTTTTACTTCGGGAAGTTACAAAAGCGTGTTACTCGCGTGTAAACTCAATAATAATAATATTAAAGACACACATAAAAGTCACGATAGCCGAGTTGTTGGGTGGTCGGAATTTCGAGTCGAGAGACCCGAGTTCGATCCCCAGGTGGCAGTACCAATGAGGTTTTTAAAAAAAAAAAACTTATGAACGAATTTCATCGTTTGCTTGGACATAAAGACGGCGACGGGCTCACCACCTGTCACGTTGTCCCGAAAATATCTTCGGTGGAAGGTGGGTCAAAGGGACTTAATTGTCTAGACTTGACCTCTGTCTACCCCTGTATTGGGAATTGCGTGAAGATATATTATATTATTTTTTTTTATTTTAAAGACACATTTAAATAAAATCAAACTTCAACTCATTAAATCAAAACTCAAAAGTTCTAACATTGTAATAATAATTCGAACCGTAAACAATTACCATACGTGTCTTAAAAGACCTCCGATCATTAACATTGATAATTGCAATTAATTTCTTGTGGTTTGTGGTAAATATCTCAATACATTACTGGAATATCTTTGTTACATAATAGTGGGGCTCTTAGTACCCTTGAATTTGTGATAGGTCGTAAGTATAATTTATAGACGATAACCACGATTGCCAAGTGATCGAAAATCGAATCAGGAGACCTGAGTTCTATCTCCACAGGAGTACGCAATAGTTGTTTTAAACTTATGTGCGATTTGTATCATTGGTTTGGACACTCAATTGACTAGACCTCTGACTAACATAGAATTGCTAAGTTGCGACATCTACATATACTGTGATAGGTAAAAATTCTCCTTTTTGGTACCATGGACTTAAAGATGGCGACAGGATCGCCACCTGTCACGTTGTCCCGAAAATATCTTCGGTGGAAGGTGGGTCGTAGGGACTTAATTGTCTAGCCTAGACCTCTGCCTACCCCTATATTGGGAATTGCGTGAAGATATTTATTTTTATTTATCTATTTGGTACTATGTGATCAAATTTAAAGGAGGGTCAAAAATACTCGGATACCTTGACGTGCATGATTGAAGAAAATGATGAATCTGAAAGAAGTGAAAGAGGTATGTAAGGATAGTGACACTTGGTGATCTATTTTCTCTGGCTACGTCGTCAGGGACTGTGCGTGAAGATAAATAAATAAATAGATATGTGAGCAAATTGCACCAAGAACGGAGTTCTTGGAATACTTGGATAAACATGCATGTATGAAGAAAATGTAAATTGCATGACAGAAAAAGGTGTGTAAGGACCGTGACACTTGACGATCTGTTCTCACTGGCTACCCCGTCACGATAGAATAGACCCCGGCGTGAAGATATATTTTTACTTCCTTCGCTTGAGGTCTATGTCCGGCCTTGGACTTTTACAGGCCGCTACCACCACAAATAAGACCTGGCTAATGTCAAATGTTAGTGTAGGTGTAGTTGCAATGTACATCTAGTGTGAAGACAGCTTTCCAACCAATCGCTGTGTCGATTGGCGCGTTGACGACACTTCAATTGCTAGCACTTAGCGCTAGTTGGTGAACTCTGCCGCATGCGACAACTTATAAGTTGAAAGCGACAGTTTATTTGTATTATGATAGTGTTATTTATTATATAAAAAATATATCTTCACGCAATACAGTATAGACAGGAATAGACAGAGGTCTAGTCTAGGCAATTAAGTCCCTTAGACCCACCCTCCACAATCACAATGTAGAACAAAAGGTTTTATAAATAGAGCCGTTTGGGAATCGAACCCAGGACCTTAGAGCCAGCGACGCCATGAATGCGTTTAAGCCCCTTGTCGTCGGAATATCCATGAATTGAAACTAACATGACCTCAGATATGTCTTAGTATTTTATAATCAAATAAATATGCCTTATTAAATATGATGATTATGTGATTATGTGAAAACTTAACACTTGGATGACATGGATTTAGTTGGCGGTAGAAGTTTATGCTTTACGTAAATGTATGTATAATATAATAAAGAATCGAAAGACGTATTTTTTTTATAGAAAAGGGAGGTAAAGGAGCAGGTGGCTCACGTGATGGTAAGTGATTACCGCCGCCCATGAACACCCGCAGTACCAGAGGCATAGCAGAAGCGTTGCCTCCCTTAGAGCCCCCCCCCCGAAATGGGGGAGGGGGGTGTGTGGGCCTCCGGTTACCTGCACTCACCAGACGAAACGCAGAAGTTTGTTAGACTTCTACTTCACGCCGGTACTCTGTGAGGTCGTGATACTTCCCCGGTCAAGCCGGCCCATTCATGCAACAACAAAAGCTGATGCGTGGCTCTACCACTGTTGAAACTGTATTAAAGGATAGTGACACTTGGCGATCTGTTCTCTCAGGCTATCCCGGTATGGATTGTGTTAAAAGATAAATAAGTATAATATAATAAATATATTAAATCAGTTATGAACAAATTTACCTCGTTTACAGAATGTTCAAAGCACAACAATTTTAAACACAAACTATCACAACTTCAGTTATCTGCTCTCTAACTTAAAACGCCAAAAGGTTATAACTTATACGAAATAAAACCAAACAATTTACTAATCGGTGAAAACAGCAACTAACTTGCCCAATGACTTAACGCCTGGGGTCAAGCAGCTGGCATTCCAGACACGAAAATTATTTCACCCAAACAAACACCAATTGAAGGTTACTGACCTCAATAGGGGGCGTGTGATGACGGCTTTAGAATATGCTATACCTAGTCTTCCTGTGAGTGTCTTAAGATGCCTAAGTACAATGAAGCAGCCTTGAATACAGTGTTGGCAATTGACCGCTGGTGGGAGACATTTGATAGGTATGAAATTATTTTTATTAACGGAGAGTATGAGTCACGGTAGCCGGTTGATCGGAATTCAAGTTAAGAGACTCGATTTCGATCCCTAGTTGGCAGGATCGTACCAAAAGTGTTTTTCCAAAACTTAGGTATCATTTATATGTCGTTGGATTGGACATAAAGACATAAAAACCGCGACTATCTCACCATCTGTCCCAATAGATTTCTTCGGCGAAAGGTGTGTCGAAAGGACATATTTGTTGAGATCTCTGCCTACCCCAGTATTGGGAAAGGCGTAAGATATAATTTATACGGTATACCTTTTATATGTATTAACACTTCTATAACCTAGCTGGTAGTAACTCTGCCTACTGAAGTTTGGTTTGCGAGTTTGAATCCGGCATGGGACAAACATTTGTGTAATGAATGCCCGTACTCGAGTCGTCTACGATCGATAAGCACAGCTGTAGAATTCTAATGCTTGATTAAAGTTACATAAGTGAGGAAGGACTGAATACTTGGGAATAAATAAATTCATAGCAGTCTTTAAAGCACGTTCAGGCTACTGCAGGACATGTTTCTCAGATAAAGATTTTGTACCTTCTTAAAAAAAGATTCACTAAGAAATAGAATACCTACGCTGTTTCTTTCGCTTTCTTCGTAACAAGAATCTCATTTCGAATCTCATAATATAATAAGTGTTGAAATTCCCAATACAGGGGTAAAAAGAGAAAAAAAAAAGAAAAACAAACATATCTTCACGCCATTCCCAATAAAGGGGCAGACAGAGGTCTCGACAGTTAAATTTTTTAGACCCACTTTTCACCGAAGCCATTTTTTGGGACAACGTGACAGGTGGTGAGCCCGTCGCCGTCGTTTTGTAGTACATAAGTTTTGAAAAAAACCCATTGGTACGAGGCTTGGGGATCGAACTCGGGCCTTTTGTCTCGAATTCCGATCGCCCAACTACTCGGCTTTCGTAAGACTTATACCGTATGTGAGTACATGTTTCTATTTCAGAGTGCATGATATTTTGAATCAGAAAAAAAATAACTAAATTCGACGACCTCCGTGGACCTGCGAAAACCTGTAAAAACCTGTTTTCAAGCTGTCGTCAGCTCTGAGATCCCGGGATCTATTCCCGGTCGGGCCAATGTAGAAAACACTTTTTCTACATTTTCTCGACTCTGTGTAAATAAACACAGGTCTAGTCTAGACAATTAAGTCCCTTTGACCCACCTTCCACCGAATATATTTTCAGGACAACGTCTTTATATCCAAGCCAACGATATAATTCGTACATAAGTTGCCTGCCACCTGGGGATCAAACACGGGTCTCTTGACTCAAAATACTGACCACCCAACCGCTCGGCTATCGACTCTGGGTGTTTGTGGTAGCTTCGTTGTTTCTGATTCCATAAGCTACTTACTTTGGGATTTGAGCATCTGTGCATGTATATATTTATAATTATATTATTAAAAAAAATATATAATTTAATACGCCTATTAACACCGATGGGGCGTCTAAGCCATGAGTCTCGAAGTAGGCAGCAACCTTCGGCTGGCACGAGAACATCTGTTCTGGGGAATGTTAAGGTACGTTTTCGCAAGCGCCTCCTATATATGGTGAAACGGGTCATTGCTGTATGAATTCGACCTTAACGCGCACATGCTACGTTGGCGCCAGCGCTGACGTCGAGTTCTCGCTTGAGATAATTTAAATGTTTACATATCACCCGACGGACATATCGTTTCCCTTGTTACTTTTTAATAAGTGGAAGAATTGTGTTTAAGGTCGACGTAATACATACATAGATAGCGACAACATCACATATATTGCTTTGAACTTAAAATAGTTGCATTTGCGTTATGGAATCGGATACAATGAAGGCACCACAAAGACCCAGACCCGAGAAAATGTAGAAATAGTGTTTTCTACATTGACTCGAACGGAAATCGAACCCGGGACCTGCGGTGTGTTGACATTGTTGTTGTATGTGACCCTAGTTGATATTGACCCCACCATCCAAGCGAATAAATACATACATAGATTGGGACAACGTCACATACATTGCTCTAATCCAAAAGTAACCTAAACACTTGAGTCGTGGAATCGGAACAACGAAGGCACCACACACACTCAGACCCTAAACAATGTAGAAAAGTGGTTTCGTTTTTATCCGTTGTGGAATCGAACCTGAGACCTCAGAGCTGGCGATATCTTGAAAACATTTGTATTCCACTTGGTCCTAGAAGTCGTCAAAATAATATCACTTTCTCTTCCCGTGGCTGTCGCAATATGAGTCTGTAGAAAAAGCCTTGAAAATTATATCATCTACCAATAGATTGCAGGATAACCATCTCGAAAAATATCAAAATCCAGCAGACAGGTGACAATAGCGGTGTCTAAGCTGTTTCTGGTATTCGATTATATTCATCACTCAAATATTTGCCCCTCGTTGAAAATCGGACACGCAAACCCTAGCCTCGTAGACAGTTGAGCTATTAGGCTCTTATTAAAGAGAATTGCTTGTAAACGAGCTAATAGAACCTGGTGTAAAGTGGTTACTACAACCCATGGACTTCTGCATAGAACTTCAAAGGAGAAGGTTTTAAATGCGTTATAACTGTGGAGTAAGATGGAATACCTCATAGGTCATGATCACACTGGCTCTCTGTATCCTACAAACCGGAACACGACAGAGGCTTTATCACTGAGCATTAAAATAGCCGTTCTTGCCGTGGGTGTTGTAAGAGGCGACTAAGGGAAACAGCTTTGAACATCGTTTTGGCAACCGATAGATAGAGTGATAACCATCTCTTAAAATATCAGACCAATTATCATACCGAAGATGGTCAGCAGCGTCTGAGGTGCGAGTGATCTGGTACTGCGATCGTAAATCCGCTTGCGAAGCGTGGCGATTACGGCAAATCCTCCCTATGGGGAGGCCTATGTCCTGCAGTGGACATTAATAGGCCGTTATGTATGTATGTATGTATAGAAATAGAATACCTTGAAGAGTACCTTCAAGCTGGAAAACAGTAGTTTTACACTGCTGTTAGGCTGCAGAAATAGTTAGGAGTGTGGTGTTGACTCAGAGGACTCCTAGACAGAAAGTTACCATTTCAAAAATCTTACATATATCTATGTTTTCGGTTACATTAATTGAAAATATTTCAAAAATTTCATTTAAGCTCCTGTCATTCCAATGATTGATTATGATATTAAGTTATGCCAATTAGTTCGAACCATTCTTGAGATAATGTTTTAATATTAATCTTTATCTCTACTGATAGGCAGTAGAGGAATAAAAAACATGAACCGAACTCAAAGCCACAATTAAACCTTAAACTAAATTCAAACATAGGCCCAATCATTAAATACTTCAAATGAAACAATTGTTATCACCGAGTTTCTAAGTAAAGAAGCAAGCGTTCGACTTCAAATACAAATTCACAGTACTATTTATATAGAGATGAGTAGCAGAACGATAAATAATAAGTGAAACCCACGTAATGAGTGAGTAAACATCTAGACACTTGACCCTGACCTGGATTGACAACCAGCTGAACCGCGTGCCATTGTTTAAGGAAAACTCCGTAATAACATTATTTGTAAAATGCTGGCTGTTTTTAAACTGAAACCATTAAAAATATAATAAATTTGGCGGGAATTATAAATGAAGTATTTGTCAAACTCTACGGTTTGTGCGTGTAGATCGTGAGCAAGCCACAATATCTATTAGGTATTCTATGTCTATACGCCCACACCATTAACAAGTTGATTTAATTAACTTTATACTTATTAACTGCACAGAGTATATCCTACATGTTAATTAATTAAAAATGCAAATATTATTTTTAGTTCATGATTTAATAATGAGATGAGTCTATGAATAGAAATAACTTATGAATCAGTATAGTAAAAACTTTTTATTGTGTTATGTTTACATATATATTTTTATTAACACACGATGGCCGAGTAGTTGGTTTCAGGAAACCCGTGTTCGATGCCCTGGAAAAGGCTCGTTTGAAGCCAATAAGTTTTTTCGATATTCATGCACGAAAATGGCAATAAACTCACCACTTGTCACGTTGTCCCAAATTGACTCCGGTGAAAGGTCGCGATGACTAAATTGTCTCTTAGTACCCCTAGTATTAGAAAATACGTGAAGTTAAAAAAATAAGGTACTGCTCATTCATCTTTCCAACCACCGCAAAGAGAGATTTTGAAATTTTCTGTCAAAAGAGAGATTTAAAACTGGAATCGTTTTAAATCTCTCTTTTGACAGAAAATTTCAAAATCCTCCGGTACATCGACATGTGTAGTATTCCTGCTGCCCGCAGCTGCGCCAAAATCATCTCTCAAATATGAAAGATATTAGAGTAAGGTTGTCCATCCCAGCTGCTGTAGTATGCTAATCATTTTCTTCCCACCGTTCGTGTGTTTAACCAATTCTTAATCACTAAACACGTGTATGCGTTTCATTAAACATGTCATACACATGGAGACATTAAAAAAAACATGTCGATGGATGGTCAAGGAGTCGCTGTGAGTCAACGTATACAGCCCACGCACTCGAGCTGTGTTATGACTAAAAATAGTCGCAGAAGCGACTGCTTCTCAGAACCAAATAATAATATTGATAAAGCTGCGGAACGTTACCAATATGTCACCGTTTAACAATAAAACCTATTCGCAGATGCTATTTCAAATAATTCAAAAAGAACGCATATACGGCGCGGCAGATGATCTGCCTTGGAATTATACGAGAATTACGAGTATATACATAAGAAATCTCAAGACACTTGCTTAAATAAAAGAATTTTGAGTTTTAATACGTGGATACTGAACAGATGACAGAAGCTAAAGCACCACACACAAAACCTCCTCTGCCTGAGGCCTGTGCCATGCAGTTGTCGTTTACAGACTTTTATAACAATGATGGTACTGAAACGACTAATGACGTGGTATTTTATAATTATACGTACTTACTTACTTACTTACTTATCTTCACGCCCAATACCTGACGGGGTATTCAGAGAGAACCGATCGCATTTAATTATAATTATTAATTAATTAACAATAGGTAATACAGATATACAGAGAATAGTAAATACAGACTTTTTAATGCATATAAACATAGATAAGCCAAAGTAAGCAGCTTAAGCATTTGTGTTATGGAATCAGAAACAACGAAATACATACATGTTATTAATACATGTATCAAATACAAATAGATATTATAGTTTCTATTTTAGTTGTTGAGAGGAAACTTATTAATAAAGTAAACAAATTGTATAACTGAATGCGCGGACCTTCTCATAGAAAACGAAAGAAATTGTGGAAGTAAGTTTCTCTCCTATTTCGATCAAAGGGATTAATTAACGAATAGGGTTGTGTAAAGGATCAAAATTAAATGTTTATATCGATAATAATTCTCATTAAAACCAATTTTTAACAATAAAATTTAAACTTACACCTTTAAATCCATATGAGGCATTAAAAAGTATTTAATAAACAAGTTACTATTGACGACCGCCGTGGACGAGTGACTAGTTTTCTAGGTGTCATCATCTCGAGGTCCCGGGTTCGATTCCCGGTCGGGTCAATGTAGAAAGTCCACTTTTTCTACATTTTCTCGGGTCTGGGTGTTTGTGGTGCCTTCGTTGTTTTCAATTTCCATACTTCAAGTGCTTTAGCATCTTACATTAGGATCGAAGCAATGTATGTGATATTGTCCCTATTTATTATTTAAAAAAAGTTACTAATATATTTAATAGACCCAGACGTTACTTTTGCGGAAATTCAGTACTATAGATATATGATTATAAAATTATATAGCACAATACCGCATGCAAAATAAATAATTAATGAATTTTACTTGGTCAAATGAGATAAAGTGCACAACTTTCCCTCCCAAAGATGCGTTGGGCTGATTTAGTCTACGTTGACACCAAATATATGTACTATATCTACTGTATCTGTTCTACTTCGACATACAGAAAGACGAAATGCAAATACTAATTCAACCTACAACCTTCACTAGTTAGAGAGGCGGGTCAAGAAGATAAAAACCATTGATAAGAGTGGAAGCAGTGTTTGTTTTGAACCACTGAAACCAGTTTATTAAGAGGTTGATTTCAAAACGTTGAACTGTAATGCGAATACGATGACGGGGAAAGTCGTTGCCCTTGACTTATTACTACATATTATTATTGTTATTAAAGTAAAGGTCGCATCTGTCCGTACGTATATTTCACCCGATTTTCACACTTTTTACCCTAAGTCTCGCTAGTTTTATGTATGTCTTCACGCCATCAATACAAGGATAGGCGCAGGTCTAGACAATTATGTCCTTTCGCCCTACATTTCACCGTAGACATTTTAAGAAAAACGTGTTAGGTGTTGAGCCATTCGCCGTCTTTATGTCTAAGTCAAGGATATAAATCGTACATAAGTTTTTGAAAAAAAAAAAACCCATTGGTACGAGCCTTGGGGATCGAACTCAGGTCTCTTGATTCGAATTCCGATCACCCAAACACTCGGCTATCGTGACATATGGTACATAGATAAGTTTTGACTAGACCTCTGTCTACCCTTGCATTGCGAACGGCGTGAAGATATTTTAATTTTTGGCATTGACTTCGTTGATTGCTGATCTTACAACGGCGTTATATAATTTGTATTTTAATTTTATTTAAAGTTATTATTTTTTTATCTTACACATATCCTCAAAACTGGGGTGGATGTAGAGTTCTTTCAACCAACGTATCGCTGAAGCCTCTTTGGGACACAGTGATAAGTGGGGAGATTATCGTTATTTTAATATCCAAGTACAATATACTTACATAAAAATATTTTACATCGATAAATATTTATATGTACATATAAACATCCATGGCTCGATGTGAATTTTTGTAACATAAGATTCGAACCCAACCCTTAGTTTCGAAGGGTATCGGCCAACTATCGGGACGGCTGTTCAAAATGTTCGTTTTAAATAAATAAATATCTTCACAAAATTCCCAAAACAGGGGTAGACAGAGGTCTAGTCTAGACAATTAAGTCCCTTCGACCCACCTTCCACCGAAGATTTTCGGGACAACGTGACATGTGGTGAGCCCGTCGCCATCTCTATGTCCAAGCCAAGTTTGTTTTAAAATTTTATTATTTCATTTTAATAAGTCACGATAGCCGAGTGGTTGGGCGGTCGGAATTTCGAGTCAATAGACCCGAGTTCGACCCCCAGTTGGTAGGCTCGTACCAATGGGTTTTTCAAAAACTTATGTACGAATAACGTTGGCTTGGACATAAAGACGGCGTCGGACTCACCACCTGTCACGTTGTCCCGAAAATATCTTCGGTGGAAGGTGGGTCGAAGGGACTTGATTGTCCAGACTCGACCTCTGTCTACCCCTGTATTGGGAATTGCGTGAAGATATTTTTTTTTATTTTAATAAAACATACAAAGACCTTAACTCTGCGAACTACACAAACAGCCCCCGAGCGATAACATTTTTAATTTAGCAAGTGATAGAAATGACTGAGGCTTTGAGATTAGAAAGACCTTGAAATGCAATTCTGAAAGTGTTTTTTTTTTAGCGAGACGATTGCAAAACCTCGACATGATATAGCGACATCACTATACGTGTTTAACGAACGGTTGACAGATGCGACATTCGCGATTCAGCCGAAGCGGTTTGTTCGGTCTTATTTTTTGCTTATCGATAGATTAGTGATGTAGAAATGTTTGTAAATCGATACATACACCTCCTACAGTAGCTTGGCTTTCATGGTGTCGCCAGCTTTTAGGTTCGATTCCCGGACGTTACAATTTAGATCAATTTTTTAATTGTCTAGGGTCTGACTGCTTACAGGACCTTTGTTGTTTCCGCTTTCATAACCCGCGCTCTTTAGCTACATACTTTGGGATCAGAGCAATGTCTTGTGTAGTGACGTAGTAGTCCCTTTCAATGTATTTATTATTAATAATAGTTTCAACATGGAGAACACTTTCTCTAAATTTCCTCGGATCTGGAGGTTTTTGGTGTCTTCGTTCTTTCTGATTCTATAAAACAACTTCTTAAGCTGCTTACTTTGGGATCAGAAGAATGTAGACAAGATAGACAGATAATTATTTATTGCACATAATATTAAAGAATTACTTTTAATAATTATAGAAACCTTAAAACTACACTCGGTAACTATATTGCTTTAAGCGATTTCTGACTGACAAACCAGGTATTAATGTTATGTATATATTAATGGTGTGTAAAACATATTATGTTATTCCTATGTATGTATGTATTTATTATACAGAAATGTTTTATAAAGATGGCGAAGGTGAGTCAAAAGGACTTAATTTTCTAACCAGCGTACCCACACCACCATTCTAGACAATGTAAAAGTGAAAATGTAATTACTCAAAGTCATACATATATACATTATTACCGGCGTGTTAACGGATATAGGCCTCTCTTACAGTAGAATATGTACTGTAGTGAAATTTTATAACCCGTTTTGTAGGTATGTTGCTAAATATTGCTAAGTACATTCTCAGTCAATGCTTAACATACTGTTATCATTATTATTCGTAAGAACAGACACTTACAATAACCTAGTCTAAAATCATAGACAATCAATGCATTATACCCAAAAGCCCCATAAACAGTGACTTCCTCGAACAACGGGGGTTCGGGCCAGCGCCAACTTGCCGTGCATCGAAGACGTGCCAAGACTCCTGGCATCTTAATTAGCCTCCGTGATGAATTTAACACATTCTAAGTCGATATCCCTCCCCTCCTTCCACTCCTCGTCCTCCCCCCAATCACTCGACACCGTGCATTCTGTGAAAGGGCACTGCAAACCGTTTTATTTATGTATCTTTGTTCCAGTTAACGTTGACAGAATTAGTATTGTTTAACTTTTCTTTTGGACATACGATGGTTCCGACTCTAACGGAAATAGGTCAATTGATTTAAATCGAATAGAAGTTAATAAAGAGCTAATTGTTTATAAACACAAAATAACGATAGCCGAGTGGTAGGGTGGTCGGAATCTCGAGTCTAAGACACCCGAGTTCGATCCCCAGGTGGCAGGCTCGTACCAATGGGTTTATCAAAAACTTATGTACTAATTATATCGTTGGCTTGGAGATAAAGACGGCGACGGGCTCACTACCTGTCACGTTGTTCCTAAAATATCTTCGGTGGAAGGTGGGTCAAAGGGACTTAATTGTCTAGATTTGACCTCTGTACCCCTGTATTGGGAATTGCGTGAAAATATTCATTCATATTCGTTTATAAACACATAAAAATTCATTTATCCAGTCTAATGGTTTATATATAACGCGATAAAAAAATTGATTTAGGTAGTCATGTAATAATTCTTTGTAAGGTACAAGTAATAACATAACGCGTGTGTTAAGTTTATACCATTCCTACCGTGTGGAAAACCCTTGAAAATTTTTATGGGTAGAGATAGTTCAAAACGAACGGAATATACAAATCGAGCAGTATGTCCATTGACCCTTTTTCGGATTCCAAATGTCTTAATTGACTTATAATGACGATCTTCGTGTACCAGTGGCGTACACGCCGGTTTTCATGGTGTCGATTTGAGGTTCCGGGCTTGTTACCTGGTCGGATACTTGTAGAAAATACTTTTTCTCTATTTTCTCGGGTCTGGGCGTTTGTCTTCGTTGTTTCCGATTAAATAGTGCTTAAGCAACTTACTTGGGGGTCAATGCAATGTATATGATGGTGTTTCTATCTATGTGTTACTTCACGCTATTCCCAATACAGGGGTAGACAGAGGTCTAGTCTAGACAGTTAAGTCCCTTCGATCCACCTTCCACCGAAGATACTTTCAGGACGGGTGCTTCTATCTATGTATTTATTTATTTAAAATTTTAACAAGAAATTTTTCCTTTTTTGGAAAACTAATTGCAAAAATAAACCAATATTCTAATAGTTGTTCAGAAATACAAACTAAATTTCCTATTATTATTATTATTGACCTGGCAACACTACGAAATCTTTCTTGTAAGAAAATCTTATGTAAATTGCTGTGAAATAATGACATTTTATAGAACTTTAAAACTATGTCAGTGATGGCATTGATACAGATCTACTATTTTTTTACGATTCATTGTCTAATCATAATTAATTTAAATTGTATAGCCATGTAGTTTTTATAAAGCAATGATTAAATATGCTTCAGAAAATAATGATGGATCGAATTGAGCAGGCAATATCGAAAATAGTTTATAATAACAATATTGTTATAATATGTAACAATATGTTGTGTGTCAATTATAACATGTATTGTTCATCTGTCTGTCAGTCATTCTGGCTCGTCATCGTTTCGATTTGAATTACGTGATGGGCATATTGAACGCCCATAGCGAATATTTACTATCGTCGAATGACAAATCATTACCGCGAATACAATACGCATGATAGAATGTCATAATTTATAGTTCCTAAACTGTTGGTATGCAATTTCAGTTAAAATCAGTTATTAGTAATTAAATTATTAATTTGTATTGGATAACAAATACATTTAAAAATGTCACGAAAGTCAAGTGGTTGGGTGAACGGAAATAAAGTCAAGAGACTCGAGTTCGTTCCCAAGGAAGGCTCGAACAAATGAGTTATTTTGAAATCTATGTACGATTACTTACTATCGTTACTATCGTTAGCTTGGACACAAAGGCGGTGATAGGCTCACCACCTGTCACTTTGTGCCAAAACAATTTCCTCGCTGAAAAGAAGGTCGAAAGGACTTAACCGTCTGGACTTCTGTCTACTATTGAAATTCGTGAAGATATTAAATTAATGAATAAAAAAAATCTATTGACACCGCGACATCAGAGTTGGGAACCATGTAAACCGAAGTGGCATACTTACATTACCGAAGTGGTATACTAACACACACCACTCGTCCAAATAGGTCAAACATCGTATCTTCTACCTCACACAGGTCACGGTTCAGTGAGCTTTGATTTACGGACATAATAGTAATTCGTTTATGTAATATGAAATGTTTCGGTCGATGACCTTTAAAGATGATACAAAAAAAAATGAATGATTTGTTTACTTGATGCTGGTACGAAAAATTTGTAAGAATTTTTTTAGAAAGAGAATAGAAGGTTTTTTAATATATTATAATTATAAAGCCTACTTTTTCCTAAACCTCTCGATTTTCCATCGTAGCATCTTTAGGGCAATGAGATAGTGGTGAGTCCATCGCCGTCTTAATATCCAAGCTAACCGTACAATATACTTACATACAAATATTTAGAAAGATAAATTATATAAGATAAAAATCAATGACTCGACTGCAAATATGCATATTCATCATGTATATGTTTACTCAAAGCGGGATTTGAATCTTCCTATTAGGGTATCGGGTCGTGAAATTAATATTAAAGTCACGATAACAGAGTGGCTGTGTGATCGGGATTCGTAGCCAAGAGACCCGGGTTCGATCCTTAGGTGGCAGGCTCGTACCAATAGGATTTTCAAAAACTTATGTACGAATTTTATCGTTTCGCTAGGATATTAAGATAGCGACGGGTTTACCACCTGTTACGTTATCCCAAAAAAAATGGCTTCCGTGGAAGGTGGGTCGAAAGGACTTAATTGTCCAGATCTCTGTCTACCACCGTATTGGTAATGACGTGACGATATTTATTTATTTATATTTTTAAAGTCACTTCTTGAGCATATCTCGGGTCTGGATGTTTGGGGTACCATCCTGATTTCGATTTCATAACACAACTGCTATAGCTAGGTAACTTTGTGATAAGAGCAATGTATGTGATGTAGTCCCTATCTATGTATTTATATATTATTATTACATATTATAAATTACTCTACAAAGTCTACTAAAAACAAGCAAGTACTGAACATTGATATAAAATAACACATCATTGTGCTAAGTCTTAACAATAAATTAATATACAATAAATTTATCCACACTTATGTACGTAAAGTCCTATGCAACATTATGCGAAATCCATAAACATATTGAACCCTATGACTTCGTGATAAAGATCAGAATCTTTACGATACTGACTGTACAAGAAGTCAAGATGTCAGCGGGTGCCATTAATATATTGTTCGTAGTAGGAATCGAACCAAGGACGCCCGGTCGGGACACGTTGAAAAATAACCGCCGTTTGTTATGCCTATTGTTGGAGGTTAGACTGAGATAACAATCAATAATTATAAATGATCGATTACAAAACGAAAAACTTGAATGAAATGGTCACCGTGATATAAGATTATCTAAATTTATGAATTAACTTATTTTTATTATCTTCACGCAATTCTCCGTACTGGGGTAGGCATGGTTTCCAAACCGGGGTAGGCAGATGTATGATAGGCTCGTACCAATGAGTTTTTCAAGACTTATGTACGATTTATTATTACACTTGGACTTAGAGAGGGCGACAGATTCACCTCCTGTCACCAAGCTCCGGATGGTCGAAAGGACATAAAATTGACTACCTCCGTGACCAAGTGGCGTCTATACCGGTTTACATAGTATCGCTAGTTCTGATCCCGGACGGGTCAATGTAGGAAACTATTTTAGTACGTTATCTCGTGTCCGTGTTTGTGGTCACTTCGTTGTTTCCGATTCCATAACACAAGTGCTTTGGCTACTTACTTTGAGATACTCAGAGCAATGTATTGTATAAATACATAGTACTATGGCTATGGCTATGATTTATCGTAAAAATTTGTTATTAAATAAAATATTCATAAAAAAATGTTACCAGCTCTGTAAGTTATTAGAGAACAGTAGCAGGCTCGCACCAATGGGTTTTTTCAAAAACTTTGTACGATATCTTATCCCTGGCTTGGACATAAAGACGGCGACGGACTCACCACCGGCCACGTTGTCCCGAAAATATCTTCTGTGGAAGGTGGGTCAAAGGGACTTATTTGTCTAGACTAGACCTCTGTCTGTCCCTGTATTGGGAATTGCGTGAAGATATTTATTTATTTATTAATAATATTCATAATTTGTTTATAAATAAAGTATTTATAAAAAGATATAACCAGCTCTGTAAGTTGCAGTTCTGCAGCATTAGAGAATAATATTTTAATTATGGCTTCGCAGCAAATCACTCAAATACTTGAACTACAGTACCAGCTCCTACGCGGTATAATTGCCTCCTTGTTAACTGCAATTAGCCACCACAAAGCCACTGCCGTACCATTTTGTTTTTAATCGAAACTGTTCGCTAATAGAGTACATAGAGATACTTTACTGATAGAGCTACTATTCGAGAACGCAGGACGCATTTTAGCGCATTTTTAAATTAGGTAAACATTTAATCACGTGATGAAGTCACGATCGCCGAGTGGTTGAGTGGTCGGAATTTCGAGTCAAGAGACCCGAGTTCCAGGCCCAAGTGGCAGGCTCGTTTTTTTACAAAAAAATAAAAAACTTATGTACGAATTTTATCGTTGGCTTGGACATTCAGGCGGCGACGGGCTCACTACCCGTCATGTTGTCCACGGGCAACCACGTTGTCCCACCTGTCACGTTGTTCCAAAATATCTTCAGTGGAAGTTGGGTCTAAACGACTTAATTGACCAGACCTCTGTCTACCCTGTCGAGAATGGCGTGAAGATATTTATCGGTAAATAATTACTATAAGTGTTAGTAAGTAAGGCAACTCGATAGCCGTGTTGATAGTGACCCTGACTTCGCAGGTAAGAAGTAAGTAGCTCGTGCACTTGTGTTATGGAATCAGAAACGAAGGTACCACAGAACACCTAGACAACAGAAAATTTTGAATAAGTGTTTTTTACATTAACCCGACAGGGAATCGATCCCGAGACCTTAGGTATGGCGACTGACACCGTTAACCGGTGTGTACGCCACTCTTAGGATAAATATTTAGAAGTATAGCAAGTACATATACAGACTAGTATAGAAAATGATGTATGATGTAATGTAGTGTAGTGTTTTCTACATTGATCCAACTCGAACCCCCGACCTCAGCTAGCACATCGTGAAATCCGGCATGTTTGCTTCTCGTCCACGGCGATCGTCAAAAGTTGAGACGTGGATAAGTTTTCGTTTATGATACGCAAAACAATTGTTGTCTCTATCTTGTGTAGTGTGTTGTCTAGTTGTCTCGTACAATTTCTTTATGGTTTCGCTAATAGCCATGCATATTGTCACATGGCCATAGACCGTTAGGAAGTCGACGACCTGTCTAAAAATCCACCAGATACCTGTTACTGGACAGTATCGGTATGTTACATCTCCATTATGAATCACAGAACATAATATGTAAACGTATTCATCTAATGAAGATTATATTGCTGATTAAATAAACAAAAACGTTAATATTTAAGTTTTGAGGTTTTACTTATTTACTAGCTTGGAATTAAGATTGTAAAAAGCATTATTTTAAATTAAACCGCCTACAAAAAGAATAAGAAAAAACACTTTCATAGCTGGCTAAACTTGTTTCTTGTTATGCAATTTTTGGTGTTTTTAAAACGTATAAGCTATGCTCTGTTGTTAAATAGGAAACAATTTTAAAAATACAACAGTCATGGACGGCCCACGAACCCGCGACCCGTGGGAATGGGACGGAATTAAAATTTTAAATATTTATCTCTTTAATTTTTTGCTTACTTATTCAAATTACCGTGTGGTAACGGTGTAAGAATATTGCCCCCCTTCCTTTCCGTAGATGTCGTAAGAGGTGACTAAGGGTAACAGCCTTGAATAATGTTATGGCAACCTATAGATGGCAGGATAACTATTTCTAAAAATATCAGACTAAAATGATCAGACCAAGATAGCAGCGTCTGACGTGCAAGTGGTCTGCTACTGCGATCAATCAAAAAAAGCGCCAATCCGCCTGCCAAGCGTGACGATTACGGCAAATGGAAGAGGCCTATATCCTATAGTGGACTTTAACAGTCCGTAATGTATGTATGTATGTAATTCAAATGAAATATTCTAATAAGCACTAGTTACTGATGCGCTTGAATGCGGCGCGAAGTGTAGATAAGTTTGTGCTCTTTGAAACTACAGTACAGATTCTTTTTTTAGATTAAAAAAAAAATTTTATAATTCGTACATAAGTATTGGAAAAACTCATTGATACGAGCCTGCCACCTGGGGATCGAACTCGGGTCTCTTGACTAGAAATCCCGACCACCTAACCACTCGGCTGTCGTGATTTTTTAGATTAAAATAAAGTTATTCTTATTTAAATTTCTCAATAATAAAATAATAATAACATATGTAAGTCATGCTGGACTTTCAACATGACTAACATGCTTTAAAAATCAATAAAATACATTATAAAGTACTCAGCATCAGAAATTTACGCCGGCAATAATTATTTTAAGCTATTTTATGAAACATTCCTAACGAATGCGATACGAACAAAAAGAAATACAAGGAATCCGATCGGGCCAAGTGTCAGGATCCGCTGAATGGGTGGCAGTTAAATCCGTCTGAAAAAAGAAGTTCGGAAATAGTCGGCGGGCCGCGGCGCCGCGTGCCGTCCGGCATTTCCGAACGTCGCACCTGTCATGCGCCATTACAAAAAGAATGACAGCTATTTTGGCGCGAAATAGTTTTGGGTGCACGGGTAATTGGGCAATATATGGAGACGTCTATTTGCAGTTGTCTATTGTTTGAGGCATGCTTCAAGCATCGGAATGACCCTGGTTCGATTGATAAAATTGTTAATAGTAATTTTAAGATATGAAGGTTAGTTTTATAATTTTCCTTACTTACTTTTTTAATTTAGCACTAGAAATTGCTATGATAATTTTTTCGTGAAGTCACGATAGCCGAGTTGTTGGGTGGTCGGAATTTCGAGTCGAGAGACCCGAGTTCGATCCGCAGGTGGCAGTGCCAATGAGTTTTACAAAAACTTATGTACGAATTTCATCGTTGGCTTGGACATAAAGGCGGCGACGGGCTCACCACCTGTCACGTTGTCCCGAAAATATCTTCGGTGGAAGGTGGGTCAAAGGGCCTTAATTGTCTAGACTTGACCTCTGTCTACCCCTGTATTGGGAATTGCGTGAAGATATTTTATTTTTTTATAATTTTTTCGTCGGTCCAAGGATCCATGGATCCGAGGATCGTACCACTAACCTACTAGTTGGCATTATATTTGGATTTTATATATTTATTTAGCTTTTGTGACATCAAATAGGTGCAAAATGTTGAACTTTATTAAAAAGCTTTATTAAATTATTTATTTCATTTAAAGATTAAATATTTTATTATGGAAAACTTATACACAATATTAATACATAAACATATCAGGATGTACTTATGACCATAATTCATAAATACATGCTTAGATCAGGACAACAACTAAGGACATCACATACATTGCTCTGATCGCAAAGTAAGAAGCTTTGCACTTGTGTTTAGGAATCAGAAGTAACGAAGTAACTCGGGGAGAGGTCGGGTCGAAAGGACTTAATTGTTAACACCTCTGTCTACCCCAGTATTGGGAATAAGCGCGATGACAATTATCTAATCTAATCGTTAATTCAATGATTAAATAACATAAATACACTTTCAGAAACATTGCGGAACGTGCATTCAGAATATGTTGCCATAAAATGTATTAAGTAGTAATCATAATAAAATCCCGTCTGTTTGTTTATAATCTAAGTGGCAGTTTGCGGTCGACGTCCTCCGTTTCACATAAACTTGTTTCGATTTCAATCCGTCCGTTTGAGTAAAGTATAATGTGCCTGAGAATACGTTGTAATAAAGTTTGTAGATTTGCCTTACTAATATAAAAAATACTACGTATGGATACATGTCCGAAATTAGCTTCGGAAGAACATGGGTGAATGGACTTCACTGTCTAGACCCCTGCCTACCCCTATGGGAAATTACGTGAAGGTAAAAAAATTTATGCTTGTGCATGTATAAACGTTTTTCATCTAATTATTTCCTTCACTCGCGTCTCTTCAATCTACATATCAACAGCATATGTACATACAACAACAAATATTTAAAATACTTAAAAAATTTAAATAACACTGACATACGCGTGAGCGCCTGCTCACAAACATCACGCGTATGACAGCCATCGTCATCCTCTACTATCTTAAAGGGAAGTGGAAGACTCACCACACAAAGCCATGGCTAACACTAAACCTTCATGACACACATGTCCAGAACCAAAAGAGCCTAGTTAAATTGTAAAACTTTGAATAAAATTTAATCAATGCATTCCCAATACTGGGGTAGACAAAGGTCTAGAGATTGAGTCCTTATGACCCAACTTTCAGCGAAGACATTTTATGGGACAACGTGACAGGCGTTGGGCTTGTCGCCGTCTGTATGTCCAAGCCAAATATAAATCGTACATATATTCGAACGAACTCGAGTCTCTTGAATCGAGTTCCAATCGCTCAATCACTCGGCTATCGTGATTGTCGAGATCATAAAAAGAAACAAGATATCATAATACCGCAACTGACTTCTATATTGCACATTAAAACATAATTATTCATTTTATAGTCAGAGCAACATTAAACTTCCTCATACGCCCTGGTAATCGAAAAGTTGTAATGTTGTTAATTTTTGTAATTAATTGAAGTTATATAATTCATTTCCTTTACTTATTTTAAACGTGTGTGAAAATTTTCCTTCTACTTTCACGTGGAAAAGTAGCTTATGCACTTTCTTAAAATAAAGTAACTGGTAAGGTGTCTGGTGGCCGATCGCCAATCCGCTTGTCGAACGTGGCTGCTGCCCCTAAGTAGATAGTATTGTAGAATAAAAACATTCATTGACACAAACATAGATAGGGACAACATCACATACATTGCACTGATCCCAAAATAAGTAGCTTAAGCGCTTTTAACTGTTAGGGAATTAAAAACAACAAGGGTATCACAAACACCCAGATACGACAAAATGTAGAAAAAGTTTTCTACATTGACTTAACCGGAATCGAACTCAATACTTCAAAATTGTTCAAATTCAGGGTAAAAAACCGGCGTATACGCCACTCGTCCAAGGAGGTCGTTAATACTAGTAATGCCTATTAAGCTCTGTCGTTTTCATATTTCCCGGCAATTTTGAATTTGGAACCGTTATATTCGAATGTGTTTAAATATTGAATCTCAAAACAGTGAAGTTATTAGGATTAAAGTTTTTGTTTAGTGACAGCATCGATTGGAATCTGTCAGATCATGTACGAAAATGACCACGTTCGTTGGAAAAACTGATCATATTGCGACTATTGCACTTGAAGATCGTAGAACGGTTAACGCAGAGTGGTATACCACAGTTTGTTTGCCACAAGTCATCGCCGAACTTCGAAAATCTAACTCAAAACAACGCATCATCCTGCACCACGACAATGCAAGCTCACACAGCGCTCGTCAAACGATTAAGTATTTGAAGCAGGAAAAATTTGAAATTTTTGACCATCCCCCATACAGTCCTGACCTAAGCTCTAACGATTTCTATACATTTCCTAAAACTAAGAAAAGTCTTCGTGGTCTAAGGTTCCAGTCCGGTGAAGATAAAGACGATGCTTTCAAGTCAGCCATTTTGAACATCCTCACTTCAGAGTGGAATAAAAGTTATAATAACTGGTTTGCGGGAATGGAAAATATATTAAGCTACGTTGTGTGTACTTTGAAAAACAATAAAGAGTACTATAAGGTTCTTGTTGTATTTTTTTCTTCAAACGACAAAACTTAATAGGCATGCCGCGTAATTTGATTAATCGGTTGTTAATAAATTAAAGGAACTCCATTGTTATTCTCTGTTTTTTGGTCAATCTTTTCACAATGACAAAATATTAAGATATTTGGTGCGGCGATCACCTCATTCCTAGGAGTAACTGTCATTAACGTGTTCATGTATATTACATAACCATTTCTATTGAGTCTTTTTAATATGTTACTTAAACCTGCTAATGGACATTGTAGGTCTAGAAATATAGGTGCCAGCCTAGAAGCTAGTGACATTACAATAGTGCAATAGCCACCAGAAACTATTGCACTACTGTATTTTCACCAGCTCTATCTCCGTCTCCATTTCATATTTCGCTCCTTTGATTTTGGAACATTTGTTACACTACTATAGTGGTAGAATAGTTGAGACTCTCATACTCACCTATACAACTCCTACTAAACGAAGGAGTCGGTTACATCTTTGATAATAACAATAACAATTCGTGTCGAAACTGAAACAGAAGGCTGAACCACTCACAAACCTACCATATTTTCAACCCAATGCCACATAGTATGGTGAATCGGAATTGTGAGAAAGGGCGAACCCTTATTAGGGCTCCGGTTACCATTGAGATTTATGTGACAGTCTCGTTTCTGCGGTGCGCTATCAATTGAATAATACGACCCATCGCAGCCACAACTGCCCAGTGTTGCCGCTGCGAAAATAAAAGGAATAGATTATTGTATGATTATTGTGAATGGTGTATGATTATTGCTGATAAAATGCCATTGTTCGATTAGCGGATGTTATCAGATGTGTATTTTATGGTAGATTTAATTGTATGTATTTTATTATTTAAGTCACGATAGTCCAGTGGTTGGGTGATCGGAATCCGTGCCATGCGACCTGAGTTCAATCCCTAAGGCTTGTACTAAAGTTTTGTTTTTTAATATTTTTATCGTTTTATTTATATCGTTGGCTTGGACATAAAGTCGGCGACTAACCAACGGTGATAAACTCCCAAACTGTCTAACGAGCCTTGGGGACCGAATTTATGTCTCTTGACTCGAATTCCGAACACCCCGGAACACACTCGGCCATCGTGACTTCTTTTTAGCCCGTTTTTATATCAAAGTCAACAACATAATTTGTACATAAGTTTTTTAAGTTTGTAGACTACTTTTTAAAACTAATTCAGGAAATTAAAGATAAAAAAAAATCAAATTTCTTTTTAATGTAATTAAAAAAAATTCAGCATAACTTATATGCTTTAAAATCACTAAAAATTGCAAACTTTTGCCTTTTTATAAGCGTGGTCGGGTTTAGCTAGTGTGATTATCACGTCATCATAACAGCCTATCAAAGTTACTGCTGAACATAGGCCTGCCTCAGAGATTGCAACATCTGCATCCATCGACTCCCTACAATATTATGCAGGTCGTCGCTCCATCTTGTGGGGGGTTTTCTTACACTGCTTTTGCGTATACGAGGCTGCCACTCGAGAAACTTTCGTCCCCAATCGGTGTCGTCGTAGGAGCTATGTGGCCGGCCCACGAATATATAGTAAGGTATATTAATATTTGTTGTGATAATATAAATATTTATGATTGTAAGTAGTTATCTATGAAATCTCAAATGTTTGGCTGGGATGACAAACTCAGCTCGCTTTTGTGAAATGTGGTTAGGTTCGTAAAGATATTTATTTATTATGTTATATTGAGTCGAAACCTGAGTTCGATTTCCTGATGGTAGGCTCGTACCAATAGTTTAGTTTTTAAATTATCAACGATTTATATCTTTGGTTTGAGCATAAAGACGGCGACAGGCTCACTACTCGTCACGTTATCCCTAAAATGTCTTCAGTGGATGGTGGCTCGAAGGGGCTTAATTGTTCAGACCTCTTGCACCTCTGTATTGGGAATGTCGTAAAGATATTTTTTTATGTTATTTATATCAATTTCTATGTTATTGCTATTGATTGAAGGTGTTTGAGTGTAGATACCGGTTTCTAACCACCTAAACGAATCTTTTAATGATTCACTCTCACTATTCGATAAGCAGCTGACGGGAGGCACGGCTGCCGGCCCGTCTGATTGTGCAACTGACCGCAAATGAGATGCGAGATGGAATCTTTTTCTATCATTTTGACCGTCAGCAGACTGTCAGCAAGTCTGTCAAAGTTATGTGTTCTAAATTCAAAACATTCAAACAGCATTGGTCGATCTCCACTCGTTATCATTAAGATCCATTGAGCGAAGGATTTTCTTTATTTTGAAAGTATCATTACGTTAATAAACCCACACCTGATTCTTCTATTACAATCCCATCCATCCAAAGTTTGAAAGAAATAGCTTTTAGCGATGAGACCGCCGTTCGTGTCATCATAATCTTGTTAAATTTTATGTTGTATATTTTTTGTGTTGATATGCAATAAAGAGTATTCTATCTATCTATCTACATTATCTCCATGATACATCTGCTTCTGCTATGTGTTTGCTATGATTATATACAACAATTTTTCCGTGACTTCTTCCATAAGAACTAGATACACAAGCAGACCATTTCAATAGCCGTCAAAGCTTCAAAACAACTGCTTAGTTGGTAGAGATAATCCGGATAGCCTTCGAAGCTAGGGGTTGCAGATTCGAATCACTTGGGGAAAGCATTTGTGTGATGAAGATAAATGTTTGTACTCGAGTTTTAATCTTAGATCGTTTTAATTTTAATCTTAATCGAGATTGAATCCTTTCTAGACTCTTTTAACTAAAGATTATCTGTGGTGGTGGCGATATATAATTACATATTTGTCTACACGCACAATCCCTAACGGGGTAGCCAGAGAGAACAGATCGCCGAGTGTCACGATACTTGCATGCCTATTTTACTTCATTCAAATTCTATAATTTTCTTCATACATGCAATTCTAGGTATCTGATTACTCTTGACTCTCCCCTCTTCGAGCAATTTGCTCACATGTTCTTCGGAAGTTAATATCGGCCTACCTCGCGACACCTTTTAATATTAACTTTCGCGCTATATATTTGTTTTAGCATTCGGTATTCACTCATTAGCTCAGTACATAGATATATAGTATTTATGTCCATATCACGAGTTCAAACCGTTATATCCATCAAGAAAATATGTTCCCCCAAACTAACTCGCGGACAAAAGTCTTTTAAAATAAAAATATGCGAATTCATCTAAACAAGACAATAAGACTCGATAGCTCGATAAAAAAGCGGAATTCGAGTTAAGAGACCCAAGTCGATAACCAGGTAGTAAGCTCGTACCAACGCATTTTTCAAAAAATGTGTCTTCGTTGGAAGGTGGGTCGTGACGACTTAATTGTTTAGACCTCTGTCTACCCTTGTATTGGTTTTTAACTACTCAATACATCCTTGTTCGCTCCCGTTGTACCTCAGGGTTAAACCGACGCAAAAAATGACCCAGATGATGCCCAATACGGCCACTGAAGGTGAATGACATTGTTAAGTGCTCATATCCTGATTGAGCGCTTTTCATTTCGCTTATCGAATCAACTAATAAATAATACTATTATTGTAATTTATGACGAAAGTCACGATAGCCGAATGTTGGTTGAACGGAATCCGAGTCAAGAGACTCGAGTTTGATCCTCAAACCGTAGGCTCGTTCTAATGGGTGATGTATTGATGTATTTTATCTACATATAATAATAATATGTTATAACTAGTTTTGTGTTAATTAGTGATAAAATTATAACCTTAACATAAGAAACAACTCGGGAAGTTATTTATCAGTTTCTTTTATACGGTTTTCGTACTCCTAAACGTCAATTACTTGTTTTTAAGTTACAACATTAATTAAAATTCCTATGCTCAAACTAATCTGGTACGTAGCCATAACATAATATCATTTACTTTATTATTATTATCTCGGTGTTGCCAAATTTAATGTTACGACGTAGGCGCGACGCCATTTTTGGTTAATTTATGTTAAAGATGCCATGATTTTTAAAATTCCTCGTGTTATCGTATAGAACTATCTAAAATTTTGAAGAGTACTGTTATATTTATGAGAATTAGTTGTCCATTTTATACTACCTTTAAGGTAATATTTATTTTATTATTTAGTTTTCTATCCAGTTCCTGTTAGTTTTAGTTTTATAGTGATTGATGAAATTATGAAATTATATGAAATTGATGAAATTATAACATTTTATTAAATTAAAGATAACTTAAAAAAAATTAAAAATCTTATAGCATAACTTATATGTAATGTTTTTTGTATTTACGCGAATACTACACATTAAAAATAAAACGATTTTCGGATTTTATCGCGTTTTTAATTAGTTTTTACAAACTATTTTTATTTCCCGACGTTTCGGATGCTTTACAGCAACCGTGGTCACGGGGGGTTTGTAAAAACTAATTAAAAACGCGATAAAATCCGAAAATAGTTTTATTTTAAATTTTAAAATCAATGAAACATGTTAAATATTTTCTCGCCATTCCCAATACGGGTGTAGACAGAGGTCTAGACAATTAAGTTATTTCGACCCACCTTCCAACACACATTTTTAACATCACGTGACAGGTGATGATACCGTCACCGTCTTTATGTCCCAGCTGACGATATAAAGCGTGTATAAGCTTTTCATCAAAACTTATATACGAATACTTGACTTGGATTCCGATCACCCAAGCACTCGGTTATAGTGACTTTTCATAATGCAAAAAGTTTAGTTTTAAAAATAAGGTTGCAGGCTATCCCCTGTTGTGTATGAGTTCTTTAAATAACAATACCTTAGCAACAGTCGTTTGCTTGTTGCAAATGAAATAATTGTTTACTAAATGAAATAATTTGTTGTGGTAACGGACTTTCTTCCCAAGGATGTCGTAAGAGGCGGCTAAGGGAAACAGCCTTGAATATCGTTACGACAACCGATAGATGGCGGGATTAGATTATGGCAAATCCTCCATATGGGAGAGACCTATGTCCTGCAGCGGACTCTAACAGTCCGATAAGTAAGTTGTACTTGTAAGTATGTAAGTTGTACTTGTAAGTATGTAAGTTGTACTTGTATCTGTACGTTAATACCATAAGGAAGTCGTCATGCATCGCGTGAAATCACGGTCCGCCACGCTAAATTGTGCCCAATTGTATGTTATAATTAAGGCCAATTTGTGTATTTCGGTTTAATCAATTCGACCCATGCAATCCTCGCTGTCTGTGTCGGCCCTAAATATGTTTTGTGTAACACTCATCCCATAGATCAATCGGAGAAATGTTGCAGATACGTTAAATGTCTGAAATATATATTTAAATGAATGAATGAATGTAATATGAATGAATATATAGAGAAAACAAACACAGAAAACACTTAAAAATAACTTTAAATAACAAGAACCCTAAAATAAAAAATAAATAAAACCGATGCGCTAAAATTTTAGCAAACTAGTTTTGTTTCTATTATCTATTAATAAAGTCTGTAATAAAGTGAATTAAATTATGAATGATTAATCAATTACAGTTCTTATTATTGTCATCGTCATTTCAGGTTGTTAACCTCAAGACATAGTTCTAATATAAGTTGTTACTTCTGTCCATAAGTATCCCGCAATACTTTGTAAGTAGATGTTCTATTTCAGAGGTCTTGTTTAAATTTAATTAATTACTTCTTTTAAATTATTATCGTATTATTACTACAAGCTAATAGATAACATGTTTCATTTCTAATATTCACATTTAATGAATTGTCTGAACCAAATTTCTTGAGTTTGTGAATCGGTACATATTTGCACAAAACACAAAAAAAATAAATTTTCTACGTGGTTGAGTGAATTAAAGGTTTTTATTGTCATACAGCCTGGTGTTTTATTAATTTCTCATAGAGTACCGGTTGAATCAGAAAGTAAAAATGCTATGTACTTCTATGAATCGTACAGTGAATCGGAAGTCTGCCTTCCTTCCACTCTCTACTTCTTCTTCTTTGCCTTGACAGTCTTACGAGAGTAGTTTGTTGTTAATTAACGTAAGAAAAAGTTAGTAATTTACAATATACTGAAATAGACACTCCAGTTGTGTTAATACATTACATTGTACTGACTTATCATTACGCACAGTCCCTGACGCGGTAGTCAAGGAGAACTAATTACCATTCAGAACAGATCGAGAACAGAACATTATAATATTCATGTTTATGGTCATGTGCCATCCTGCATCCATCGACTCCCCGCAATATTCTGTAGGTCGCCTCTCATATAATGTTATAAAATTAAATTAAGTTAAATATCTTCACGCCATTCCCAATACAGGGGTAGACAGAGGTCTAGTCTAGACAATAAAGTCCCTTCGACCCACCTTCCACCGAAGATATTTTCGGGACAACGTGACAGGTGGTGAGCCCGTCGCCGTCTTTTATGTCCAAGCCAACGATATTAATCATACTTAGGTTTTTGGTAAACCCATTGGTACTGCCACCTGGGGATCGAACTCGGGTCTCTTCGACTCGAAATTCCGACCACCCTTCCACTCGGCTATCGTGACCGCAATATAATGTTATATAAATCGCATATCTAAACAAATATATTGAATTGAATTGCCACGCACGCCAAGCAGATTGGCTACCGCAGTTTTTTTGTTTGAATTTTATCACGCAAGAAGACACCGCTGCCTTACTTACTACCTAAGAAATAACCAATTAAAGTTCATACATTTAAAACGCTAACACGACGCGTCTGTTTTAATATTTAATCTGTGTATCTAAATTCAATCTAGTTAATATGTATGAGTAATTCTGATCATAGCAGGATGACGAATTGTATTGAGACTGGTAATCCAATGTGGGTTTAAGTGGTCACGGAGCGGCGGGGCGTTTGTGAAGCGAAATGTCTTTGTGCGGTGAAGTTACTGAAGTTGACGTAAGCTTTTGTTGGAAAGGGAGAGCTTAAGAAAAGAAAGGGAGATTAAAATGCTCCCTGAGTTAACCGGACAATGATATTTTTATTATATCTTTACGCTTTCCACAATACTGTGACTGTCAGAGGGCCATCAGAGGTTATAAAAGCTAAAGAATGAAGAATCGGGAACTTGGCGATCTCTTCTGTCTGCTTATATTTTCATATCTAATAAAATGAACGAATAAAAATTACTAGCACTACTTAAAATTCATACATGAACAAATACATTCGTAGCCAAATCACTTGTGCTGTAGAGTCAGAAACAACGTGGGTACCACAAACACCTAGACCCGAGACAATCTCGAAAAAGTAATTTCTACATAGACCTGATCGGTAATCAGACCTTAGACACCATAAAAAACGATTTCTCACAAAGCGGAGCGTATTTACCCAAGGAGCGCCCAGTAAAAGAAATATGAACTTGAATACTTTACACCCCAATGTTTTTTTTGTCTATTTTTGCACTTATTGATTTTGGATTATGTTTCAAGGGGACTGAATGCATCTGAAATAGTTTAAAAGCAAAAATAAACATAGTATACGCTATCAAATGCGTATTTTTTCCATTTGTGCATTATTAATCAACTTGACATAATCACAAGGATGAGGATGCTGAAGTGGCAATGGGCCGGCCACATAGCCCGCAGAACTGACAATCGCTGTGTAAGAGAGGATTTCGAATGGCAACAAGGGCTTTTTCTACAAAATGTCGGTGAGTTGATGGATGCAGATGGCGCGGGACGGCTCTTTGTGGAAATCTTGGGGGGAGCCTATGATCGTGGACATTTGATAGGCCGTACAGAAGAAGAAGAAGAGGTAATATATTGTAACTGTGTAGACTTAGCGTCTAAGAAAATTGTACAAGCAATCCTCCTGGGTATCGAACTCGGATATCCTGCTTCGAATTCTGATAATTCGACCATTACACACGGAAATAGAGGGAGTGTAATATTAAGTACCAAAATAAGCTTTAGTGAAAACGGTCTAGAGAACTAAAAACTAATTTCTAAAACTAAGTTCTTTAGAAAATGCATTAAGATATAATAATAATTACATTAATTGAGGTAAAAGTATAAGGTTATGTGTATATATCAGATAGTATATATATACATATAATGACTATTCAATGTTAAATTTGTTAAATTAGCATTAACTTTAATTGATGTATTAATTCAAATGTAAACATTAATAAAAATTAACGAGATTGCAACCAAAATTTTTGAACATACATGAAAATATACTGGCCAAATTTCCCGCTGTATACCCAGCAAACACACTGGTTTTCAACATGTCGCCAACTCTGAGGTCGAGGGTTCGATTCCGGGAATGGAGTTGAAACGGGTAGAATGTTGAAAACATTTTTTTCAATTCAAATGTGATTGAGAGTTTGAACAAAGCCCACTCAAAAGCTCCCTTACATTGCACGTGGGCTGACGGACCAGACGTCGGCGCGGAGTATTTGACGCGGTTTATTTATATATTCGGGTCATATTCCGAATCCGGTCATCACAAGGGGGCTCTTTTCGCTTAAGTGCTCTTCAATTTATCAACTCCGGAAACCGACTAATAACTCTAATTTACCCAATTTCATAATAGTCCGACGCTTAAATCTTTATATCCCCGTAGTCGAAGCTAAGGGTTGCGAGTTCGAAACCCGCTAGAGGTATTATTTTTGTGGATGTTTATATGTAAGTATGAATATTTATCTGAGTAAAATATATATATCTATGTTAGTATGTTATACTATTAGATTGAACACAAAGACGGTGATGGGTTCACCACCTGCCATGTTGTCCCAAACAAACTCCGAAAAAAGCTGGATCCAAAAGACTTTGTTGTCTAGACCTCAATCTATCTTAGTGTTAGGAATATGCTAAAAAAGATAAGCTATTTAGACAGGTGTTAAATTGGTAAAAACATTGCGTTCAATAAACAGTCAGTAACTATATCTCTTATATCTCAGATTATAACAGATTTCAGAATAATCAACATACTTAGCGGCTACCAACTGCAACAGTTATAGCAATATATTACGTAAGATTATTTTTAAATATACAACAAGCCACATTTGTTGGCGTGATATTAGGCGATTTAGTCAGTGAGCCTGTAAGGTTAATTAGACACGGTCTAGCGAATCTAAATTGGCACTCATTCTCACTCTTTCCTTGATTACAAATAAAGCATTAGTTGGAAAGAGGCAACGGTGAAGATATGTAAATAGTTAGTACTCGTGAGTTCATTGAAAGGAAGTTAAGAGGCAGCTGAATTTGCCAGTAATATGGTATAATTATGAGTCCGTTTTAGTGTCAACGATAAAATATACTTCAATAGATACCTACATATATAAATATATAAATATTACTTTATCTATTGAAATATTTAAATATCACGCCAATCTCGAAACTAGTAGTATTGAGATTGGCGTGATATTTAAATATAGACAGAGGTCTAGACTATTAAATCCTTGCGGACCATCGCATCCCCTCCGCATCGTCCCATTATATTATATTATACATGATAGTATAATATTCTGCTTTCAATCTACGTCATCAATGACGGCACTAATCTATGGACGATAGTAACGCTAAAACAACTCTATCATTAGCATTATATAAACATAGAATGCAGTGAAGGACGAGCGTTATCGATAATTAATCTTTGCTGTCACCGACACTCATATCAGCGTAATGGAATTTGAAGGTACTTTTAGATGTTCGAATACTAAAACATACGTTGAGAAACATATGTTGAAACTGAATGAATGAAAAAATCGGGGTAAACGAGGCGAGCAAAATTTCTAAACGCAATCAACAAAGTGATCCCTGAGGGTTAGGTAGACAGAACAGATCACCAAGTGTTCCGATCTTTACATACTTCTTTCCCTTCGTTCAATCTTTTCATCATTTTCTTCATACACGCACGTTTAGGTATCCGAGTACTCGTGACCTTCTCCTCGAGGACTTTGCTCACATGGTCAAAGTAAGTCTCGAGCTACCTGGACAACTTTTAATCAAATAACTAATTCGCTTAATACTCGTCTACACGTGTTTTTAACTGATTTTTTTAGTTAATTTAAAAAAAATCATATAATTTTGTGAAAGGTACACAATTTCCACTTATTACTTCCATACTTAATTATTTACATTACTTACGCAATATTACTTCCATACTTAATTATTTACATTACTTTAAAATAAAAATACTATTGTTATCTGTACCATTATCTTGACTTAATTCATGATTTTTTTTTATTTTACTTTGTTAATTAATGTAGTAAGCCACGATAGCCGAATGGTAAATTATTCGAGTCGAGAGACCCGAGTTCGATCCCCTGCAAGGCTCGTACCAATAGTTTTTTATTTTTTTCAAAAAGTTGTGAACAACGGCGACTGGCTCACCAATGCAACGTTGTCTCAAAAAATGTCTTCTGTGGAAGGTGGTTCGAAAGGACTTAATTGTCTCTGTCAACCCTAGTATTAAGATTGCCGTGAAGATATGTTACGTAATGTAGTTGAAATTATGTTTTTTCAGTACTTTTAAAATAAAAGTAAAAAAATTTCTCTTCATATTTAAACGTTAATACAGTCATCATATTACGAATTCTCCATTTGACTAAAAATTATTTCGACTACAAGTAGTAAGAGAGGATAAAGTTACCGGATGTATTTACTTCATTACATACACTGTCATATTTGGCTGCAACACCTTTTTATACGTTGAAAAATACCTAACATGTACTCGATTTCACGGAGGCAAGTACGGAATATTAGGTTAGAAGTGACTAAAACCCTACGATATTCCACCGGTGACTATACCTATTAGTCCAAGTGGTAATAGATGATTCATTTTAATTCAACTCGCATTCACCGCACGACACCCAAAATGGTAGCTGCCATGACACTAATTATTAATTACAATTACCAGGTCAAATTCAAAAAACAAAACTACAAAGCGACACAGCTGCGTGCTCTATGAGTAATGTTTTCATATGATTCAATTGTTATCAAAGTTATCGATTACGAATCACCAACTGTAACTATTCTGGGCGATTATTTATCAATCGATTATTAATACGTTTAAAGAAGTCTCACGTAGGCCAAATTTCACGCGATTCGCACATAAAACTGATAACATATCGTTTACATTAAACGACAGACGCTCTGTCTCCATGTTTTAAATTTAAAATACGGTTTTAAACAATGTCTAGACGAAATTCTGAACATTTTCCTTTATAATAATTTATTCCTCCTAATAATTTATTTAACAATATGTGTATGTATGTTTGTATGTACAATTTATTCAACAATTCATGTATATATGTTGAATGTATTGTAAGTCATTTTACTTCCACCTCAATTAAGATTCTCCTATAATCCTACCATCAATACGAGCATGCCTTGATAGTTTGACCACGTTGAACGAATGTTTGAAGAAAATATATAACGTAATTTAACAATAAACGATTTCAAGGTAGGGGTAACCTAACTTACGAAGATGATGCGAACAGATTGCTCTAAGAGAGAAGTGCTAATAGTAATAGTCTAAGAGTAATAAATAGTCTAAGAGAGAAGTACTTCGACGAAAGTATATAGAAAATGATTTAGGAAGGAATTTGATAGAAGCGAAAAAGGTAAGGATCGTGGCACTCAGCGATTTATTTCTCTCTGGCTACGTCAGGAATTGTGTGTGAAGATATATTAAATATAATTCCTAACATAAGTCACGATAGCCGAGTTGTTGGGTGGTCGGAATTGCGAGTCGGGAGACCCGAGTTCGATCCCCAGGTGACAGTACCAATGTGTTTTTCAAAAAACTTATGTACGAATTTCATCGTTGGCTTGGACATAAAAGACGGCGACCGGCTCACCACCTGTCACATTGTCCCGAAAATATCTTCGGTGGAAGGTGGGTCAAAGGGACTTAATTGTCTAGTGGGACTTAATTAAGGGACTTAATTCCTAACATTAAACCGTCGGTTACAGCGGTTGAGAAAAATCAATATACATATATGATTGTTGTCTTAAACCGCGGCCTTTCCCCATAAATGTTATAAGTACTTATTGACTGGTAAACATAAATTTTTACTTGACCGAGTGATCTTTGTTGTAGTTAATTTGACTTCTGATCTTGATATTTATTAGTTTTTTCCATATGTATTGCTAAATAAAACGAAAAGAAATTATCTGTAATGAAGGAGGATGAGATTTCGCATGGTCAAGTCATGTAGAGTAGAGATTGTCGGAACAGTATTTCAAAATGAAGCCAATTAAATATTAAAGTTGTTGTTGAAAAAGTTACTTCACAACATTCCGCATGCAAATATAAAAAGGCATATGTTACCTGGTCCGAAGAGAAGAAGCGCACCACCCTCCCTCCCACAGATGCGTGCACTAATTCCACTGTTTTTGAAAAACCCATTGGTACGAGCCTGCCACCAGGGGATCGAACTCGGGTCTCTTGACTCGAAATTCCGACCACCCAACCACTCGACTATCGTGACTCATATGCTCTCGTGACGCATATGGAATTTTGTACCAGTATTTTATACCCATATCTATACTACACTACGTCGTACAACATACGTAGACAAACATAGATAGGGATGACATTCACATAGTGCTCTGATTTAGTAGCAAGAGCAATTGTGTTATGGAATCGGAAACCACAAACGTACCACATATACCCAGGCCTGAAACAATGTGAAAAAAGGTAGTTTTCTACATTTACCCTTCCGGAAATCGATCCCGAGTCCTAAGAGCTGGCACCGGAAAACCGGTACTTACGCCTCTTGTCATCGGAGGCCGTGACTAAATGAATTTCCATACAGTAGCGCCTGCGTACATTTAATAGGTACTTCTTTGTAAAACAAGACAAGGAAGAAGTTCATAATGAAGTATTGTTTCTCAATTCTCTATGTGTAGTACTATTCCCATCTTTACAAATATTTTCTACACTATTTCTTACATAATACTTAGGAAATTCTCAATATTCAGCATATGAATGTCTATTTTAAAACAATACAAGTGTTGTCAGTTTGCAGCTGCCCAATACATCATGCAAAACATTTACCAGCACGGAAACGTGGAGTGTTGTCAGCAAGGAGATCGTGACTGTTTTACTTAATCTCATGAAATTATTCAGCTTGTATAATAGATGCTTGTCATAACTTGAACCGTATAACCGAATTCCTCTGTTTAGATTTACTCTGTTCTTAAAGCTCTTACCAAATTGGTTGGTGTGTGTGTATAAATTTCTATTTTGTTTACAAATATCTGTTTTTGCTGATGAGATTTTGAATATATACGTAATGGACTATCAGAATCCAACGCTGGACGTTGGATTCATCCGTACGGGAGGACTTGAATCGCCAAGATTGACAAGCAGATTGGCGATTGCAGTACCGCACACCTTCTTATGTCATTGCTTCGTTCAGCTATTGCGAGACTTCCCTTGGGACAAAAATATATATGTTATGAACATGAATGCTTGTACTCGTATCAATAAATTTGATATGTATGTATAAATATTTTTCCACTTAAGCATATTGAATTGTTGACATAGACAGTAAGTCGGTGAGAGGTTCATCACCACATTGTATAAATAAACTCCGGTGAAAAGTGAGTCAGAAGACAAAATAGTCTACCTCTGTAGTAGACCTCTGACTATTACTTTCCGGCATAAGAATAAATCACCTCAAAATTAGGCAGTTCGTTTATTTCCTGCAGTGGACTTTTACAGGCCGTCATGTATATGTCTATAAATAAAAAAATGTTTCGTTCGTTCGTATTAGTCGTTCGTGTTCGGTTTCTGATTGTGTGAAGTTTGTTTTAACAAAATTTCAATTGAAAATCAATATTCCTATACATGAGCTCGTTGCCAGGTTTAGAACTTAAAAAATAACACTATTACACTAGAAAATATATACTACTAGAAAATATTTGATGATATTCTCAGAAATATTTTCCTTCGAAGTGTTCCCGCCAGGTTTGTACGTTCCTATTGCAATTATATAGGGAAAAGATCGGCGAAGGTTCTATTTTATAGACTGAATATGTATCATTACAAGTCACGATAGCCGGGTGGTGATCGGAATTCGAGACGAGAGACTCAAGTTCTATCCCTAAGTGGTGGGCTCGTACCTAGATTTATACCGTTGGCTTGGACATAAAGACGGTTACGGGCGAAACTCCTGCCACGTTGCCGCAAAAAATATCTCCGATAATAGGTGGGTCGAAAGGACTTTATTGTCTACACCTTTGTCTACATTGTTAGGATTGGCGTGAAGATATTTTTTTTATTAACAACAGTTGCGGCAGCTCCCCACCTTCGTGGCCTTGCCCCGCTTGGGTTCATGTCACTGTCAACACCGATATCAAAACGTGGCCCGTCCGACCAGAGGTGTTACACAATCTAAAAGTACGGGTCGATAGTTTTGGTGGCATTTCAAGGTTACCATCATAACGTATCCATACCACGTAGCGGTGTGATGCCGTTTGGTAATACGTATGCATAATGAAGCTCGGTTCTGGGATGCCTCGGTCGTTCATTCGTGATTCGATGTAAACATGTCTTTAGTTCGAATGCGTTATATAATAAATAACAATAAATATAAATGTCTACATAAATATTTTCACGCAATTCCCAATACAAAAAA
Organism: Sericinus montela; assembly: GCA_029286605.1. Taxonomy (NCBI): domain Eukaryota; kingdom Metazoa; phylum Arthropoda; class Insecta; order Lepidoptera; family Papilionidae; genus Sericinus; species Sericinus montela. Next base: position 970,041 of record JAGSMR010000063.1, on the reverse strand, counting down.
ATGTTTCTGTGGATTGTGGGTCAAAGGGACTTAATCGTCTAGACTAGACCTCTGTCAACCCTGTATTGGGAATTGCGTAAAAATATTTATTTTTTTATTTTATAAAAATAAGTTTTTCGTTTTGACCGTAAAATTTTAAAAGACAGACAGGCAGTGTTAAGAATATATAAATGTTTAAAGGATATCAAAAGAAATATTGACAACGTTCATCCATTAATAGCTATTTAGTCGTAATCGGTTGCTTAATATTCCGAGATTGTACCATATTATATTTTATTGGCTATTCTTTAACCAATAAATTTGTTATTTATGCATCTGTCAGTTTATTTTTATAGTTATATCAAATTTATTATTCTTTTGTTACAGATATATTCGGCTGTCGTTCGGGTACGTAGAATTTGTTATTTTGGTATGGTATACCATACCATACTTTAGTTACTTAATAAAATCACGATAGTCGAGTGGTTGGGTGATCAGAATTGGAGTCAAGAGAAGTCACGAGAGAAGAGTTCGATTCCCAAGGCTCGTTCCAATGGGGTCTTTTTTGAAACCTTACGTACGATTTATTTCGTTAGCTTGGACATAAAGACGCCGACGAGCTCACTACTTGTCACGTTGTCCCAAAAAATGTCTTCGTTGGAAGGTGGGTGGAAAGGACTTATTTGTCTAGACCGCTATCTAGCCCTCTATTTAGAAGAAATAAATAAATAGATACATATGGACAACATCACACACATTGCTCCGATCCCAATGTAAGAAGCTAAAGCACTTGTGTTATGGGAATCGGAAACAACGAAAGGCACCACAGACATCCAGATCCGAGAAAATGTAGAAAAAGTGGTTTTACTCTGAACCCGGGACCTCGAGATGGCGACACCTTGAAAACCGGTGTTTACGGCACTCGTCCACGCAGGTCGAAATTGTGAATGTTGTGAAGATATTTTTCTTTATTATTATTTTGACGGCCCCCGTGGACTAGTGGCGTACCGGTTTTCACTGTGTCGCCAGCTTGATATCCCGGTTCCGATTCCCGGACAGGCCAATGTAGAAAACCACTTTTATTTATGTATGTATGTATTTATTACGCAATTTTTTTTTTATTTTTAAGGCATATTTGTTATGCAAAACTTTAATGTGTTTAAATTAAAGAGAAAATGTTTTTTTTTAGTTTTTTGGAAATTTTAAAAACATTTTTTTTCTCTTTAATTTAATCATAAGTATGTATTTATTAAGAATACTCACTGTAAAATAGGTACAGTAGTTTAGAAACTATTTCAAATGTTATTTGAAGTCCGTTACTGTTTATGTAACTCAATTTCATTTTCAAATTTAAACTCTGTTTATTTCGAAATTCCGACGTACTTCACTGGCCAAGTGTTCTCAATTAAATAAATTACACGATATATGTTGTAATTTTCGCATTGATCGACAAAACTCATCTTTTGTGAGGACTTGAGCTTTTCGTATGTTAATTATTTTTAAATCACTCACAGCTCAATAACACTTAATGTCGAATCTCAAGTTAACACTCGAGATCTCGAAGCGTTAAAGGAGAATTTAATAAATTGTTAATTAATTGTTATATAAATTATTTTTTATTACTTAACGATTTGTAAAACGACAGTCTCATCACCTGTCACGTTGTCCCAAAATATGTCTTCGGGGAAAGGAAGGGCTTGATTGTCTAGACCTCCGTCTCTATGTTGGGGATGGTGTGAAGATATTATTTTTATATAACACTGTAGGTTGATTTGATTTGATTTGAACCGGCATTCGAAATACCTATATATGTACGTTAATTGTAGATACATCGACATTAGTACTCGGATCAATCAATCAATTTGAAAGAAGCGTAAGAGTTATGTAAGGATCGTGACACTTGGCGATCTGTTCTCTCTGGCTACCCCGTCAGGTACTTTGCGTTAAGACATCAACACTAAGACGGCTGAAGGCGTTAATTAAGAATAAAGAGGCTTAATAAAAATAACTGTCTGTACGACCAGTTCTTAATACTTTTTCGTAGCAGCACCTAGAAAACAAATCATTGTTTTTTTGTCTCATCAATAAAGTTCATCGACCGAAATAGTAATATCAAATTACATTACCGAATTACTTCTGTTTCCGTAACTCGCCGCGTAGTGAACCGTGACATGTACAGGAAACCAGCACACTTGACCGTCACGCCTATTGGTTGGATGCCGGGTTGTCAGTAACTTACATATTTTATTAGTCGAATTTAAAAAAGACAGGGTATTATTATATTTTTTGTATATATTATTGCACAAAAAACATATTAATATTGTTATGTTTAAGTCTTACATGATCTTAAAGGTGGCAACGGACTCACCACCTCTCACGTTGTCCCGAAAATATCTTCGGTGGAAGGTGGGTCGAAGGGACTTAATTGTCTAGACTAGACCTCTGTCTACTCCTATATTGGGAATTGCGTGAAGATATTTATTTATTTATTTGCCTACTTGATCTCATATGATGTATATTTAGAAACCATTAGGCCTTGCAAATTAATATAAAAAATTATAGGTATGTATGTGGACCGTTCTATGTGGCAATCTTTGAGGGAGTGTCATGTTCAGCATTGAATTTTTGATAGGCTGTTATGATGATGATGTCAATCATGATATTAGTTTGTACGCATCCACGAATTTTTCCGAAAATATTAAGTGAATTGTAATCAATATTTTTTATTGGCTTACATTTTCTTCCGCATGGAAATCAACCTTTCCCACAATCGTCTCTTATGTCAACCAACTGAAGAAATAATGTTCGTAATAGACGAGTGACGTATACACTGGTTTTCACTACCTCTGAGGTCACGGGTTCGATTCCCGTCCCGTCTGATCAGTGTGGAAAACACTTTTTCTACATTTTCACGGGTTTCGGTGTTTGTAGTACCTTCCTTGTTTCTGATTTTATAACACAAGTAAGTGCTTTAGCTGCTTACTTTGTGATCGGAGCAATGTATGTGATGTTGTCCCTATCTATGTATGTATAAACAAGCTATAACGACTTACTTTTAGAAAGTAGCAGCAACCCTATTTGCTCACGGGCTCAGTGTGCACAAAACGCATTACAAACCGAATGACGCGTGATGCGCCGTGTCATAGAAATGTGACACGCCCTCATTATTATCTCTGTTCGTCTATAAATCGATCTTCCTTGCTATTTAATTTGAATTGATGAAGTTAATTAAGAATAAAGAGGCTTAATAAAATAACTGTCTGTACGACCAGTTCTTAATACTTTTTCGTAGCAGCACCTAGAAAACAAATCATTGTTTTTTTGTCTCATCAATAAAGTTCATCGACCGAAATAGTAATATCAAATTACATTACCGAATTACTTCTGTTTCCGTAACTCGCCGCGTAGTGAACCGTGACATGTACAGGAAACCAGCACACTTGACCGTCACGCCTATTGGTTGGATGCCGGGTTGTCAGTAACTTACATATTTTATTAGTCGAATTTAAAAAAGACAGGGTATTATTATATTTTTTGTATATATTATTGCACAAAAAACATATTAATATTGTTATGTTTAAGTCTTACATGATCTTAAAGGTGGCAACGGACTCACCACCTCTCACGTTGTCCCGAAAATATCTTCGGTGGAAGGTGGGTCGAAGGGACTTAATTGTCTAGACTAGACCTCTGTCTACTCCTATATTGGGAATTGCGTGAAGATATTTATTTATTTATTTGCCTACTTGATCTCATATGATGTATATTTAGAAACCATTAGGCCTTGCAAATTAATATAAAAAATTATAGGTATGTATGTGGACCGTTCTATGTGGCAATCTTTGAGGGAGTGTCATGTTCAGCATTGAATTTTTGATAGGCTGTTATGATGATGATGTCAATCATGATATTAGTTTGTACGCATCCACGAATTTTTCCGAAAATATTAAGTGAATTGTAATCAATATTTGTTATTGGCTTACATTTTCTTCCGCATGGAAATCAACCTTTCCCAAAATCGCCTCTTATGTCAGCCAACTGAAGAAATAATGTTCGTAATAGACGAGTGACGTATACACTGGTTTTCACTACCTCTGAGGTCACGGGTTCGATTCCCGTCCCGTCTGATCAGTGTGGAAAACACTTTTTCTACATTTTCACGGGTTTCGGTGTTTGTAGTACCTTCCTTGTTTCTGATTTTATAACACAAGTAAGTGCTTTAGCTGCTTACTTTGTGATCGGAGCAATGTATGTGATGTTGTCCCTATCTATGTATGTATAAACAAGCTATAACGACTTACTTTTAGAAAGTAGCAGCAACCCTATTTGCTCACGGGCTCAGTGTGCACAAAACGCATTACAAACCGAATGACGCGTGATGCGCCGTGTCATAGAAATGTGACACGCCCTCATTATTATCTCTGTTCGTCTATAAATCGATCTTCCTTGCTATTTAATTTGAATTGATGAAGTTAATTAATGTACAGATTAATGTAGATTCACGATGGCCGAGTAGTTCGGTGATCGGAATTCGAGTCAAGGGATCCCAAGGTGAGGATTGAACTCGGATCCTTTTTTTTTTCAAAACTTATGTATGATTTATATCGTTGGCCTAGACTTAAAGACAGTGACAGGCTCACCCCCTGTCACGTTGTCAAAAAAATGTGTTCGGTGAAAGGTGGGTCGGGCGTGAAGATTTTTTCTCTGGAGTAAGAAGTGCTGTGGAGGACATTTTACAAGCCTTAAATTATTTTTATATACCTAATTAAATAATTACGAAAATACCTTTGAAACCACCTTCAACCTAGACTGATTTAAAAATAATCCCATAACAATATTCTAATAATCCCCAACACTGGAGAAATCAGAGGTCTAGATACATTTTTTCAATCCACACATAAACGGATTTTATTGTGAGGACAACGTGACAGTCAGGGTGACATAGTTATCGTTTTAGCAACAAGGCCAACCTTCCATTTCTTGTGCAAATTACGAAAAACTCATTGATAATTCATAAGAATCGAACTTGTGTCTCCTCATTCAAATTCCGATTCTGTTTGCTTAAGAACTATTGAAGTAACTACCTATGCTCTTAACGAATCCATTTCCTAATACTGCATAAATTGACATTACAGAATCGAACCCACACTCAACTCCGACAATAAAGACCACCGCAATTTCTAATTACAATAACAAAGAATGTAATGACAGGACAATCCCGCTTTGTAAAAGTACCACTACCAAAACTGCAGTCTGATGCCGCATAATAGTTTTAAATAAATAATTAACACATAATTCAATGACGCTGTATTGGTGCGTCTGTCTGTCTTTGGGCTGTAGACTGATTGTGTGCTAATCGAGTTTGCTTTGCGCACTGGGTTGCGTGTAGGTTCCTATCTGATGCCAATGTTATGTACACGCAGCTCTGCATGCTATATTGATGGTATTTGAAGACGTGAACATTTTATGACTTCGTGGACGTGTGGCGTACACACCGTTCAGCTCTTTGATCGAGGGTTCGATTCTCGATAAGGACAATGTATAAAATATTTCTACATTTTCTCGGGTCTGGTTGTGGAAGCGTCGTTGTTTCTGATTCCATAACACATGTGCTTTAAGCTGCTTAGTTTGGGATCAGAGCACTGTATGTGATGTTGTCCCTATCTATATATGTATAAACAAGCTATAACGACTTACTTTTAGAAAGTAGCAGCAACCCTATTTGCTCACGGGCTCAGTGTGCACAAAACGCATTACAAACCGAATGACGCGTGATGCGCCGTGTCATAGAAATGTGACACGCCCTCATTATTATCTCTGTTCGTCTATAAATCGATCTTCCTTGCTATTTAATTTGAATTGATGAAGTTAATTAATGTACAGATTAATGTAGATTCACGATGGCCGAGTAGTTCGGTGATCGGAATTCGAGTCAAGGGATCCCAAGGTGGGGATTGAACTCGGATCCTTTTTTTTTTCAAAACTTATGTATGATTTATATCGTTGGCCTAGACTTAAAGACAGTGACAGGCTCACCCCTGTCACGTTGTCCCGAAAATATCTTCGGTGGAAGGTGGGTCGAAGGACTTAATTGTCTAGACTAGACCTCTGTCTACTCCTATATTGGGAATTGCGTGAAGATATTTATTTATTTATTTGCCTACTTGATCTCATATGATGTATATTTAGAAACCATTAGGCCTTGCAAATTAATATAAAAATTATAGGTATGTATGTGGACCGTTCTATGTGGCAATCTTTGAGGGAGTGTCATGTTCAGCATTGAATTTTTGATAGGCTGTTATGATGATGATGTCAATCATGATATTAGTTTGTACGCATCCACGAATTTTTCCGAAAATATTAAGTGAATTGTAATCAATATTTGGTTATTGGCTTACATTTTCTTCCGCATGGAAATCAACCTTTCCCAAAATCGCCTCTTATGTCAGCCAACTGAAGAAATAATGTTCGTAATAGACGAGTGACGTATACACTGGTTTTCACTACCTCTGAGGTCACGGGTTCGATTCCCGTCCCGTCTGATCAGTGTGGAAAACACTTTTTCTACATTTTCACGGGTTTCGGTGTTTGTAGTACCTTCCTTGTTTCTGATTTTATAACACAAGTAAGTGCTTTAGCTGCTTACTTTGTGATCGGAGCAATGTATGTGATGTTGTCCCTATCTATGTATGTATAAACAAGCTATAACGACTTACTTTTAGAAAGTAGCAGCAACCCTATTTGCTCACGGGCTCAGTGTGCACAAAACGCATTACAAACCGAATGACGCGTGATGCGCCGTGTCATAGAAATGTGACACGCCCTCATTATTATCTCTGTTCGTCTATAAATCGATCTTCCTTGCTATTTAATTTGAATTGATGAAGTTAATTAATGTACAGATTAATGTAGATTCACGATGGCCGAGTAGTTCGGTGATCGGAATTCGAGTCAAGGGATCCCAAGGTGGGGATTGAACTCGGATCCTTTTTTTTTTCAAAACTTATGTATGATTTATATCGTTGGCCTAGACTTAAAGACAGTGACAGGCTCACCCCTGTCACGTTGTCATAAAATGTGTTCGGTGAAAGGTGGGTCGGGCGTGAAGATTTTTATGTTTGGTGTTTTCAGATTAGAACTAAAATACACTCGAGCAGCTTTTCACACAGGCATACAAACACGCACGCTCTTCATATATTAACATATTTTATTCAATGTATGTATATGTTTCTAAAGGATTTTGGATTCATCAACGCCTCAATTCATTAGTCATTTAAATGGTTAAACCTTGTTTTATAAACCTGCGCAGGTTTCATGTGTGGTGTGTAAACATTGGCTATAACTAGTCAACGTTTTAAAGAGACTGTTGTTGGACAAATTGTCCGTCGGTGTGTACCCTGACTTCCTGTTGACTTTTACTTACGAACCACTCACTAACTGGTTGACTTGCCGCTTGTTAATTAATATATCAAACAGTTTAATACAATGGTTTAATTCTTGACGTTTAATGTTTACGGAATAAACTAAGTTCTTTATGTATACATAACATACATAATGGCCTGTTAAAGTCCACTGCAGAACATAGGCCTCCCCCATGGGGAGGATTTGCCATAATCACCACGCTTGGCAAGCGGATTGGCGATCGCAGTAGCAGACCACTTACACCTCAGACGCTGCTGCTCATCTTGTTTTCACGCCATTACAGCGGTTTTATTACAAAATAACACAAAGTTAGACTTGATGTTTGAGAAATTGATAGCCACGGTAGCTGAGTGATTGGATGATCGGAATTTGAGTCAAGCGACCCAAGTTCGATCTCCTCGTGGTAATCTTGTACATTGTGTTTTTTAAAACTGTTGTATGATTTACATCAGCACCTTGACTGGCGACAGGCTCACCAAATGCCACGTTGTCCAATCAAAAAATTGACTTCGGTGAACGGTGGAACAAAATGACTTTAGTGTCTAGTTAGAAGTCTACTCTGTAATACGGAGGGTATTGGAAATAGCGTAAAGATTTTTGTTTTTTTTTTATGTTTGTTATTTTGAAGTCACAATAGTCGAGTGGTTGGGTAGTCGGAATTTCGAGTCAATAGATCACAGTTCGATCCCCAGGTGGCAGGCTCGACCAATGGGTCGCTCGAGGCTACCAATGGGTTTTTCAAAAACTTTTGTACGAATTATATCGTTATATCGTAAAATTATATCGTTGACTTGGACATAAAGACGGCGATGGACTTACCACCTTTCACGTTGTCCCGAAGATATCTTCGGTGGAAGGTGGGCCTAAGGGACTTAATTGTCTAGACTAGACCTCTGTCTACCCCTGTACTGGGAATTGCGTGAAGATTTTTATGTTTGGTGTTTTCAGATTAGAACTAAAAATACACTCGAGCAGCTTTTCACACAGGCATACAAACACGCACGCTCTTCATATATTAACATATTTTAGTGTTCCAATAGGTCAAACGTCCAGTAGTTTTGTTATTTCAAGATTTCTCTCGCGTGGGCGTGGGCGGTGACCAGGCGTTAGCAATACATGTAAATACGACACGTCTGTCGATACGTGCCCAATCGATCAGCTGTTTCCCATCGCTAATGCGAAAGCTTGTTCACCTGTCTGTCAAGCGAAGCTTTAAGTTCGACTGATATGCGTTCATGTTTTTAACTTAAGAACTTTTTACTTTTCATTGTTCTAAGTTACAAAAACTGCTTTCAAATAGTACCGTGTCAGTTGAACGCCATTCCCAACACAGGGGTTGACAGGAGTTTATACAATTAAGACTTTTCGACCCACCTTCCACCGATGACATTTTTGGGACAACGTGACAGATGATAGACCAGTCGCCGTCTTTATGTCTAAGCCAGCGTATATTAGGTTGGGGAAAAAGTTTCTTCGCTTTTTTTAAGAAGATTCACAACATTTTTAATATAGGTTATTTACATTTAACTAAAGTATGAAGGTACCATTTTGTTCGATGATCCCATTGCTTTAGAATTTTTGGAGCGTCTAATCAATTAGTTTTGGCAGTCCTCTCGTGATGTTAACCTGACACTGTCTAAAGAATTCTGAAGAGACCGAAACAGGTGGAAATCTGAAGGTGCAAGGTCGGGACTATACGGCGGATGCATTAACACTTCCCAGCCAAGCTATCTTATTTTTGCTAAGTAGCTTAAGATGTGTGAGGCCTAGTATTATCATGATAAAAAACCACACCCGTTCTGTTGATTAATTCCGGCTGCTTTCTCTCAACTTCTTGCTTTAATCTCAACAGTTTTTCGTAGTAGATTTGAGAATCGATGGTCCAGCCTGGTGGTAACAGCTCATAATTAATAATGCCCTTCCAATCCCACCTCAGACTGCATCGCCTTGTGTGTGGTCAAAAAACATCACACATTTTCCTAATTTATAAATATAATAAAATAATATATCTTCACGCAATTCCCAATACAGGGGTAGACAGAGGTCAAGTCTAGACAATTAAGTCCCTTTGACCCACCTTCCACCGAAGATATTTTCGGGAAAACGTGACAGGTGGTGAGCCCGTCGCCGCCTTTATGTCCAAGCCAACGATGAAATTCGTACATAAGTTTTTGAAAAACTCATTGGTACTGCCACCTGGGGATCGAACTCGGGTCTCTCGACTCGAAATTCCGACTACCCAACAACTCGGCTATCGTGACTTTCGTGAATTTTCCTAATTTGAATTTGTAATTATCTTCTATGTATTCTATATTCTATGTATTCTATATAATTAGTACACTGTGGGTGAGACCGTTTCTAATCTCCCTTTTGCTTCTTCTTCGGAATTATGCAAGTTAATGTAATAATATCTCTATGATTTATTAACATTTATTTTTATTATTAAACAAGTTTACAATACGAATTCATATCCTCGTTATATCGTTGGCTTGGACATAATGACGGCGACGGGCTCACCACCTGTCACGTTGTCTCGTAAATATCTTTGGTGGAAAGTGGCAGGTCGGAGGAGGGAGGAGGCGGGAGGTCTATCGAAGGGATTTAATTGTCTAGACTAGACCTCTGTCTACCCCTGTATTGGTAAGAAACTTTTTTTAATTCGTTTCCTCGGTGAAAGCTTCAGTTAAAATAACTTCACGTCACATTGCATTGTGCGTGTGATTAGATGCCTACAATGTACAATGTGTTCCGGGAAACTTATTCCTGGATGGCGTCTCGTGACCTGTTTTAGTTACCAGTTACAGAATACACTTCTTGCTACTAATATATGAAATATTCATAAATAAAATAATAGATATCTTCAAGCCATTCCCAATACAGGAGTAGACAGAGGTCTAGACAATTAAGTCGTCGTTAACTCAACCCACCTTCCACCGAAGATTACAACATACAATATATATTATAGCCAAAGTTATACATTAAAAATTAATTTAAAAATACATATATCGATAGGGAAAACATCATATATATTGCTCTGATTCCAATGGATGATGCTAAGGCCCTTTACGTATCGGAATCTGAAACAACGAAGGCACCAGAAATATCCAGACCCGAGAAAATGTAAAAAATGTGGTTTTTCTGCATTGATCCGACCGGGATTCGAACCCGGGACCTCGAAATGGCGATACCTTGAAAACCGGTGTTTACGCCCCTCGTCCACGGAGGTAGTCATATGTATATGATGTTGTCCCTATATATGTATGTATTTATTAATGGAACAAAGATTAATGACGTCATTTCCATAACTACTTGATCTTTACTACCCACTACTTACGAAGCCTACTACCAAAGACTTACCGATGAAGATGAAAATTGACACAAAGATGCGGGGACGTTATCTAAGAAACGATTTTAGAAATATCTTTCCGTGAACTATTTCAGGACTTAGAATTATGAAAATTAGTATGTGGGCTATTCAATACAATTACAAGTGATCTATCTACTTTCATGCGATAACATCTAAGGGGTTATCTTGGGGAAAAGTTGTTAGTGAATAATAGTGAAAGTGGTTGATTCGGCTTCTGTTATTAAATTAAAGAGAAAAAATATTTAAAATTTCAACTAATGCGGCGGGATTCGAACCCGCAACCGTGGCAACGGTGCGTCAAAGGTAGCGGGTACGAATCCTGCCCGTGTCAGACAACACAACATTTCAAAATCTTAATTATTTTCTCCTTTATCTAATAAAAAAAATTAGCATTACTTACATGTTTTAAAATAATTATAATTGCATTATAAGCAAGCTTCTGATTGCCTACTTCAAACAAACAAATGCTACTGATAACAATAGTATTCCACACGGGTTCCTAAACGTTAAGTGTTATATTTAACTCCTTGGCATTTAGCTAATATTGCTTGAAGCTGAAACAGTTATGTATAAAGTAGGTTATGAAACAATAATCTACAACAAACTACCGATGGATTTACATTATACATATTTTAGGCAGTAGTTTTTTTTTATACAAAAAATCATCACCCTGTTCCCAGTACTAGGGCCGTCAGAGGTCTAGATAATGTAGGGATTATCCTGATTAAATTAAATAATTGGTTTTTCAACTCACTTCAGTCTTTTATTTTCACTTTTACTATTTTAGAATATTAATTTAGTCATCACTTTCTTCTTCCTTTCACGTACGCCATTCGTCTTTCCTCTCCCTCACACATCATTCTATCTCATCTGTCATATTCTATCATTCTGTCATATCTTCCCTCTTAGTCTCACTTATCCTTTCTCTCACTCATTTACACATCCTACACTCGGCCATCCTGCTTTCATATCTGTCCTCAGATATGGTTTACATTTTAATAAAAAACTTTATTTTTAATCTAGTAGGAACATAGATTACATCATCACTAAACTTTTAAAAGAAAATAACACCTTATGGTGTAACATGTTGTTACTTTATAACACAAAACAACAATAAAAATATCCTACTTTAACATTCATTCTTCATCCACTCTTACACATACTGCTGAAAAACTATCAAAAATTAGTGTTCACCTGAAACATACAAAAATATTAAGACACATTAATCATCATCTCCAGGCCACCTCTTCATCAAATCAGCTGAGCTTGATGTCTTGTTCGGCCCTTCTGTAGTGTCGTACACCTTCTCCACATCATAGCGGTCATTTCGTTTTATCTTCACTACTTTGTAAGGTCCAAAAAACTTCGGTTTCAGTTTCAACCCTGGTCCAAACTGCGTTCTCTTGATAGCAACTAGCTCATCTAGCTCGTACTTGTTGCTGTCCTTCCTTTTCTTATCATAGGTCTTTCTGTTTTCTTCCTGTACTTTCTGGATTTGTTCTTTGGCCTTCTGCCTCAGTTCTTCTCTCTGTTCGTTGTGTTGTTCTGCTAGCTCTTGTTGCAGTAGTTCAACAATTTGTAGGTCATCTTTACATTTCATCTTTGAGCCCACCATCAACTCAAAAGGTGTGGTATCTGTACTCCTCTGGTATGTGTTGTTCAGCGCCTCTGTACTCTGCTCACATGTTTGTACCATAACGATTTGTCCTCTATACACAGCTTCGTAAACATTGAGTGAGTATGCGGTGAACCCTCCACCTGACCGTTTCTCGTGGTACTCCTGTCGTGATCTTCGCATGCTCTATGTTTTCATCTAGACAGTATTTCGTGAAGTCGCCACTGTGAATGCTGTTCCTCTATCAGTTATGATTCTGGTAGGGTTGCCAAATATCTGCTGGTGTGCTTGCATCTTCGTCAGTACTTCTGCGGATGTTGTCGACTTGTGGGTAAAGCCACACAAACTTCGTAAAGGCATCAATCACTGTCAAAATATGATTGTACTGCTTCCTCGTCTCCGTGAGTGGTCCTATGTGATCTAAATGAAGGTATGCAGGGTGTTCCTTCTTTATTGATTGGATTTGTGTTCTTGGTTCTGGGAATCTCACCACAGCGTCTATCTTCTCACGGCTGGGTCGTACTTCTCCGTCTTTGATACGATGTCCTAGGAACTCAATCTCTTCATTTAAAAACCTTGCCTTCTTCCAATTTATCTCTAGACCATAATCAGCTGCCACATTCAGAACTTGCTGTAGTCTTTCCACGGCTTCGACCTCGCTGATTGCTGGAATAATAATATCGTCTATAAATATCATCATCACATTCTTTGCTATTAGATCTCTGAATATAATCGTTATAAATCTCATGAAACACTTAGGCGATGAAGTCAATCCAAATGGTGCCCTCAGAAATTCGAACTGCCCATGATGCGTCACAAATGATGTGTATGGCACTGACTCGCTCACCTTCAAATGAAAAATCCGTTTTGAGATCTAATACGCTAAATATCTTGTTGTCTTTCAGTTTGTCAATCACGTCATCTATGATTGGCAAAGGGAATTCATCTTTAAGAATCTTCTTGTTTAGTAGCCTGTAGTCGACACAGACTCTAGTAGTGTCATCTTTCTTCTTGACCAACACCAGGGACTAGCATATTCAGAAAAACTTACCCGCGCAATGCCTTTCATCCACCTCTACCTGGTCTTCCACTAACTTTTGCTCCGTCAACGCCAGCCGTCGTGGGCGTTGGGCAACTGGGATGTCGTCCTTCAACACAATCTTCAATTGTACTGGTGCTTCTTTAGTTTGGCACGGTTTGTAATCCAATACCATTTGCTCCACCTGCTCGAGTGTTTACACCTGCTGCACAACCTGTTAACTCAATTTGGTTAGCAAAACAATCAACTCTCTTCCACCATTCATCATCTTTCGGGTACAACTTCGCCTCTCCATCACATAACACCATCACTAATTCACTCAGAAATTCTTGCCCTAAAATAACCGTAAACGGCATACAGTCTCTAGGCACCATATGGAATGTCACGTCTTCGTAGAGCTCTCCGTCGATCGTCACGTTAGCACGAAACTGTCCGCTCGATTTCACCTTTGTTTGGCCAAGTCCAGATATCACCAAGTTGTCGTCGTATTTCTCGATGTTAAACGCCATAAACTGGTCGTCGGCCACTAGATTCGCACATGATCCTGTGTCTAGTAATGTCTTGACTTGAAAACCACACATTTCCATCATTTTCATGGGTTTTTCTGCACTTTCAACTTAAACTCGTCTTTGTTATTGTTTTGAATGTGAAACATTCCGCCATGTTCTCCGTTTTCATTGTCAAACGTGAACTCTCGCTCCTCATTGGCTGTTGTCGTGTTTTGACAATCACTTGCAAACATGGCCGCCCTCGGCTTCATGTTTGGTTGGTCGAATCTTCGAGGCGTCGTCTTATTGGCTGGCACCCGGCGCCGCCAAATTTGAATGCATTTCCGCCGCTTCCGCTGCCAACAGCGCCATCACGTCTAGCGGAGGATTGTGGAACCTCGACTTTGCAATGCTTACTCAAATGTCCGAATGCATTACAGCGAAAACACTTGATTCCTGTGGGACAGTCGCTCGCCATATGGTCATTCTCCCCACAGTTGTAGCACCGTCTCCGCTGCTGACCACCTGTCTGCTGTTTGCCACTCGTCGTTGGTCGTCTCGAACCTTGTCGCTCGCTGGTCTCCTTTGGTGCAGAGCTTTAGCCTCTGACCTCTCCTTCATTTGTTCATACAGCTTTAATCTATCTTTGAGTACTGAGTATGTAACGGCGCCATAAAGTATAGTCTTGTTTACTTCACTTTCTTGAATGCCCTCAACAATGTACTGTATTGCCACATTGTCATTGAACCCAGCGCGCTTGCCCATCTCCTTCATCTTTAGCATGTACTGCATGTAGGTTTCACCAGGTTCCTTCTTCCTAGCTGCCATCAGCTCATGCATCTCTTTGCTGTTGATCTTTCAGGGAACTCTTGTAACAATGCCGCTTTCAGTTCTTGAAGCCTTTGAACACCTTCTCCGTCTTTAACCATAGTGCTGCTGTACCTTCTAGTGATCTTCTTGCAATAATTAGTACACTGTGGGTGAGACCGTTTCTAATCTCCCTTTTGCTTCTTCTTCGGAATTATGCAAGTTAATGTAATAATATCTCTATGATTTATTAACATTTATTTTTATTATTAAACAAGTTTACAATACGAATTCATATCCTCGTTATATCGTTGGCTTGGACATAATGACGGCGACGGGCTCACCACCTGTCACGTTGTCTCGTAAATATCTTTGGTGGAAAGTGGCAGGTCGGAGGAGGGAGGAGGCGGGAGGTCTATCGAAGGGATTTAATTGTCTAGACTAGACCTCTGTCTACCCCTGTATTGGTAAGAAACTTTTTTTAATTCGTTTCCTCGGTGAAAGCTTCAGTTAAAATAACTTCACGTCACATTGCATTGTGCGTGTGATTAGATGCCTACAATGTACAATGTGTTCCGGGAAACTTATTCCTGGATGGCGTCTCGTGACCTGTTTTAGTTACCAGTTACAGAATACACTTTGCTACTAATATATGAAATATTCATAAATAAAATAATAGATATCTTCAAGCCATTCTCTAATACAGGAGTAGACAGAGGTCTAGACAATTAAGTCGTCGTTAACTCAACCCACCTTCCACCGAAGATTACAACATACAATATATATTATAGCCAAAGTTATACATTAAAAATTAATTTAAAAATACATATATCGATAGGAAAACATCATATATATTGCTCTGATTCCAATGGATGATGCTAAGGCCCTTTACGTATCGGAATCTGAAACAACGAAGGCACCAGAAATATCCAGACCTGAGAAAATGTAAAAATGTGGTTTTTCTGCATTGATCCGACCGGGATTCGAACCCGGGACCTCGAAATGGCGATACCTTGAAACCGGTGTTTACGCCCCTCGTCCACGGAGGTAGTCATATGTATATGATGTTGTCCCTATATATGTATGTATTTATTAATGGAACAAAGATTAATGACGTCATTTCCATAACTACTTGATCTTTACTACCCACTACTTACGAAGCCTACTACCAAAGACTTACTGATGAAGATGAAAATTGACACAAAGATGCGGGGGACGTTATCTAAGAAAACGATTTTAGAAATATCTTTCCGTGAACTATTTCAGGACTTAGAATTATGAAAATTAGTATGTGGGCTATTCAATACAATTACAAGTGATGTATCTACTTTCAAGCGATAACATCTAAGGGGTTATCTTGGGGAAAAGTTGTTAGTGAATAATAGTGAAAGTGGTTGATTCGGCTTCTGTTATTAAATTAAAGAGAAAAAATATTTAAAATTTCAACTAATGCGGCGGGATTCGAACCCGCAACCGTGGCAACGGTGCGTCAAAGGTAGCGGGTACGAATCCTGCCCGTGTCAGACAACACAACATTTCAAAATCTTAATTTTTTTCTCCTTTATCTAATAAAAAAAAAATTAGCATTACTTACATGTTTTAAAATAATTATAATTGCATTATAAGCAAGCTTCTGATTGCCTACTTCAAACAAACAAATGTTACTGATAACAATAGTATTCCACACGGGTTCCTAAACGTTAAGTGTTATATTTAACTCCTTGGCATTTAGCTAATATTGCTTGAAGCTGAAACAGTTATGTATAAAGTAGGTTATGAAACAATAATCTACAACAAACTACCGATGGATTTACATTATACATATTTTAGGCAGTAGTTTTTTTTTATACAAAAAATCATCACCCTGTTCCCAGTACTAGGGCCGTCAGAGGTCTAGATAATAAGTCTTTTTGACCCACCTTTCATTGAAGATATTTTTTGGGATAACATGACTGGTGATGAGTCTGTCGACTTTATGTCCAATACATAAGTTTTGAAAAAAACTCATTATCACGAGCCTACTTCCTGGAGCCTACTTACTGAAGATCAAACTCGGAGATTTTAACTCAAATTCCGATCACCCGACCACTCGTCTATCGCGACTTATCACCACCCCGTTACCGTTACACGGAAATCTTACTTTGGGACAAGATAACAAAAAGTCTGTGATTTTATAAATAAATAGGGAGCTTTATTATGGTATTATAACATAATCCATCGAGGTCATTGCTCGCATTTTTAGACTTCTTATCATTATCAAACAACGTAGATAATTCTCAAGCAACTGTGATAAATAACGCAGCCTCCTCCATTCACGGACCGCTTACTCATTAAACACAAACAAACGTACAACACGGACTGTTTTGTAATGTTTTATCTCATATTAATATTTTACTAGCTAAGCCGACGCAATATACGCATCGAGAATACTTATAATAAAAATTGAATCAAATAATTTATTCATCGATATAAGTAACATACATTAAATCACGATAGCCAAGCGGTTGGGTAGTCGGAATTTCATGTCAAGAGGCTCCAGGTCGATCCCCAGGTGGCAAGCTCGAACCATTGGATTTTCAAAAACTTTCGTACGAATTATATCGTTGGCTTGGACATAAAGACAGCGACGGGCTCACTACCTGTCTACCTGTCACGTTGACTGAAATTAAATTCGGTGGAAGATGAGTCGGAACGACTTACTTGTCTAGACCTCTGTCTACCCCTGTATAGGGAATGGCGTGAAGATATTTATTTTGCATGTATAATGACAATTTTCTTTTGTCCTTTTTTTTAATTCTCTCTCCGCACCGGACGTTGTTATCACTGAATAAGAAGGCACGCGAGGTCTTTTCCCTCGACCTTGGAGAATATTTCACTGCCTAAATCGATATCACCACGAGAAGGTCATGTCGCGTGACGCGTTTTTAAATTGCTATTTTAATTGTTATTTCCTATTAAATTTCTTCAAGGAAAGTGAGTTAAAGTAATTTGTGTAAGCCGCGCGTTATCAAACTGTTTGTATGCTAGCCGATAAATATTTTAATTCTTGTAACTCACTTGATTCATAAGGTCGTGGGGTGTATGAGTGATTATAAACCATAGATTCTTTTCGTGGGCGTTCTGGCCTTAAAATGACAATGACTAATGACGAGTAACCAATTCCAAAAATAAATATAATATTAATAAGAGTGATGACGAACAGAGAGGTCGCAAATACGCTAAAAGATTATACATGTATAGATAGGGACAACATCACATACATTGCTCCGATCCCAATGTAAGATGCTAAAGCACTTGTGATATGGGAATCGGAAACAACAAAGGCACACATTCCATCACTTATAAATTTTTAACCAAATTTTAAATAAAGCTTTAAAAATTAATAGTTTTTAAACCTTTGACAATGTCATAAGGAATACCTTATGGCATTGTATATATACAATCAAATATGATTACAAATAAATAAATAGTGGAATAAGTGAAAGTAAATTATAATATTTAAAGATGAAGTTCCACCAAGAAACAACCATCGTGACTATTCAATGTCACTAAATCTATTCTCATTTAATGTTATTACCACCACAATACAGTTTGTATTTAAAATAATGCACAAACCTTCAAGTTGTCTCAATGCAATTGTGTAAACATGAGTTGTGTGTCCACGCAAAACTCTATTGTATTTTCATTATTATTATATTATATTCGTTATATCAGCATAAGAATATCAGCGTAAGAAGAAATATTGTAACATTTCTTCTCGTGGGTGTTAGCAGTGATTAAGAAAAAGCCTTTAAAGTAAAAATAAGATACACCGACATTCCGATAGCTATGTTAGTTATATTAAGGGTTGGAGCCCACGAAGCTTATAGTTGTAGGTTCAAATCCCGCTTGAAGCAAAGTTTTTAATAATGAATTTAAGGATTTCTACTGGAGTAATGGGAAATTGTATTTATTTATTTATGTAGGTATAAACATATGTTTTCACAATCCAGTTATCCAAAACACGAAATATTACTGGGAGTGGATGATTTCTGTAATTGTTCATTACAATATAACATACATAAAGATAGAGGTTAATCCTTAACCTATCTAAAGTCCACTGCTGTACATAGGCCTCCTCCAATTATTGTCACAAATATGGTCCTATTGTCGCTTTATAGATATACTCGTATATGTATATTTATGTATCTCTTGACGACCTCCGTGGACGATTGGTGATCAGACAGGTTTTCAAGAAGTCGCTATCTCTAAGGTCACGGGTAGATTCCCGGACGAGTCATGTAAAAAGTTAGTTTTTCTACATATTCACGGGGCCTGGGTATTTGAGGTATCTTCATTGTTTCTGATTCCATAACATAAGTGCTTTAGCTGCTCTCTTTGGGATTAGAGCAATGTGTGATGTTGTCTCTATCAATGAATGTATGCAATTTATGTACATATACCAAACTAAATTCTGATTACAAATACATATTTAGATAGATATAGATAGGGACAACATCACATACATTTGGTTCGATGCCAATGTTAGAAGCTTAAGCACTTGAGGTATGGGAATCGGAAACAACGAAGGCACCAGAGACACCCTACCCGAGAAAATACATACATACATACATATAATCACGCCTCTTTCCCGTAGGGGTAGGTAGAGACCACTTCTTTCCACTTGCTACGATCCTTACATACTTGTTTTTCTTCGTCCACTTTCATTATTCCCTTTATACATTCTCTTCGATTCAGGGTACTCTTGACCTGGCCTTTTTTCAGTACGTCCCTGATTTGGTCTCGAAACGTCCGCCTAGGTCTTCCCCTTCCTACACTTCCATTCACACTCGCCTTATACGCTTTTTTCGTCAATCGTTCTTCATTCATTCTCTCGACATGGCCAAACCATCTCAGCATACCTTTCTCAATTTTAGTCACTACATCTTCTTTCAGACCACTTCTTTCACACCAGAAAATGTAGAAAAAGTTTTTCTACATTGACCCGTGTTCACGCCACGCGTCCACGGAGGTCGTCAAAAACAACGATATTTCTAAACTAGTGACTCACTTTATTTTCGAGCACGCAAAAACCGCATGAATACCCAATTAGGAGTACAAATGAAGCGGAAACGTTGTCTCCTTGATTCTGTTTGTTCGCAGCCGACCTCCTAAGAGCTCGTCGTGAAGGTCAATATACTTCTGCACGTCTCCAAGTTTGACCGTACACTGCTTAGATTAGGAAATTATTATAATGAGACAGTGAGCATTGCTAGTTTCATAATTTCCTCAGTGATATAGCTAAGGCAAAGACCTTGACAAATCCGCCTTGTGGGAGAGCCCAATAAGGCGAATTCGTCGTAATCTCACGCACGGTGAGCGGATGGGTGATCGCAGACTAAAGTCTGAAGATCTGAAAAAGAAGATCATTATCTGTAAAGAACAAAATATCTTCACGCTATTCTCAATAATGAGGTACACGATAGCCTAGTGGTTGGGTGATAAAAACTCGAGTCCTTTTGACTCGAGTTTCCATCACCCGAGTTCGATACCCAAGGTTAGTTTCAATGGGATGTTTCAGAAACTTATGTACGATTTATATCGTTGGCTTGGACATCAAGACGGGGACGGGCTCACCACCTGTCACGTTGTCCCAGCAAATGTCTTCGATGGAAAGTCTAGACCTCTGTATACCCCAGTATTGAGAATGGCGTGAATACTTTTTTTTATATTAAGGTAGACAGAGGTCCAGACAATTAAGTCAGTTCCACTCATCTTTCACCGAAGACATTTTTTGGGACAACGTGACTGGTGGTCTGGTGCCATGTCGCTCATGTCCAAGCCATCGATATAACTAGCACATAGGTTTTATTGGACATAGGCCTCTTCCATACAGGAGGGTTTACCATAATCGCCACGATTAGCAAGTCGATAGTGTACCACACACCTTCAACGTTGCAGCCTGTCAACGGTCTGCTGAATTTTGGTCTAGTCTGTCTCTCGGTAGTCAACTGCATTTTCTAAGGCTTTTCCCTTAGTTACCTCTTACAAAACCCACGGGAAAACACACGGGGCTTTAATTCTAATACCGTAACCACATGATTTATACTATTTAAAATTGATATATAATGTAATTTTGATTGAATTATTAAACATAAGTTATTATGCAATTTTATTGATTTTTAAAGCATATGTATGCTGAACTTTTATGGTATTAAATTAAAGAGTAAAAAGTTAAAATATCAACTGACACGGGCGGGATTCGAACCTACGACTTTCACCGATCCGTGGCTCTTACCTTCGAGCCACCGTGTCTTACACGCATCAGTTGAAATTTTAACTCTGTATTCTCTTATATTACTTATGCCTTGCTTATTGGCATAGGCGCCATCTATTATCCCTTTTGCGAGTGACAATTTGATAATTCTTAATTTTACTTTTTTCTCTTTTATTTAATAATCATATAAGTTATGCTCAACTTTTTATTATTAAATGAGCCATGCATCAGCTTTTGTTGTTGCATGAATGGGCCGGCTCGACCGAGGAAGTACCATGACCTCACAGAATATCGGCGTGAAGTAGAAGTCTAAGAAACTTATGCGTTTCGTCTGGTGAGTGCAGGTAACCGGTGGCCCACACCATTGCTCCCCTCCTGGGGGAGGGGGGCACTCTAAGAGGGCATCTGCTAAGCCACAGGTATTGCGGGTGTTCATGGGCGGCGGTAATCACTTACCATCACGCGAGCCACCTGCTCGTTTTCCTCCCTTTTCTATAAAAAAAAAACCGAACCCGCGACCTCTGCTATACCATGGCTACGCTCTTACCTCCGAGCCACCGTGTGGTACTCTCAGCAATTAAAATTTTAAACTCTTTCTTTATTGACGCCATTATGGTGTTGACCACTTTTACCGGAATATATATTGATGGTGTAAAAAAGGCCATAGCGCCGAAAGTAATAGAAAAGCCTCGAAAATTGTCAAAGCCTTCTTTAAGTATGTACGTCATGTGGTACAAAGGTATATGGTATTCGACCATAAAGTATATCCTTTTTTATACAATCGGGCGATGGTTTTAAGATAAGGACTACATACAACTCTGCGGAATAAAATTTATTGCAGCTAGATGCTTTGATTACCTCAGTCACGCTACTCAATAGTTAGCTTCTTGCTACTCAATAGTTAAACCATAAAAAAATCAAGTCCGAGCTTAACTCACTTGAAGAAAGTTCCGTATCTATCCAAATTTTGTTGTAACAGATATATTTGTATGAGTGGCACCAGATTATAGAGGATATATATATATATATATATATATATATATAAATATATATATATATATATATATGAATGTGAGTGATACACACGGGTGATCCTATAACGGCTCCATTTTTTATCAGGACGTACGGAACTCTGAAATCAAGCGAAACTCGCTCATTGTTTAGTAGAGGAAGAGGCGCACCGAAACAGTTCCCTCGCCTGTTATGGATTTCCGTAAGCTCGAGTAAATAATGCGGCATTAACATTTTTCCTGGAGGGCACGTTTCAAAGCTACCGGGGCCCATATACGGTGCCGCCTCATCTATTATATATTAACGCCAAAGGTTAGGTTATTGTGCAGGAGTTGAAACCACGAATGTTTCTACATATTTTTCGTTTTGTTACATCTTCACGCTTCTTCCAATACTGGAGTAGACAGAGGTCGAAACAATTTACGTGACCAATGAAATCAAGTCATTTATTTATCGAAATAATCTCAAATTTCATCGTCACCTGCTTGATGGTTGGTATTTCACCACAGTGAGTTTTAGGATCTTCAAGAAAAGAGCCTATTACTTTCTCTAAGGCCAACAACGCATCTGTTATTCCACTGGTATTGTAGGTCTTAATGGGCGGCTGAGAACACCATCACATGAGTCTGATATCATCTGCTCGTTTGTCCTTTGTTATATAAAATAGCTGCCTTTTTTTACAGGGCGGGACAAGAATTCGTTAACATTTAAATGTAACTTACCGCGCAAACTACCGCCGCGCTGGGCGCGGCTGCGGGCGGGGGCACTAGCTCGCTTCTTGGAAATTTAGTTTAAACAGTAGCAAAAATTTAGGTTAAACAGTAGAAACAGTTTTATTTAAACGACTTTTCGCTTATTACTGTGAGACGCTTATTTCGCGTTGAATATGGTTTACACGACTTAAGTCAGTGTCTAAGTGCTCATTTAATAAAGAAATGGGTGAGGAAGTTCGAAGAGACGGGATCTACGCTAATGTGAAATAAACCGGCGGCCCACGGGCTTCTCGGAGCGAAGAGAACGTGCAGCAAGTTTCCGCTTCTGTTCGACGTGATCCAGATTTATCGACACGCAAACGTTCGGCTGAATTAGGATTATCCCGCACATCATTACGCCGTATTTTGAAATTAGATTTGAAATTACATCCACATAAAATCCAGCTAGTACAAGAACTAAACCCTAATGATTTAAATTTGCGTAAGTCACATGCCGAAACAATGTTAACTCGTTTCAGTAATTTTCACAACATCTTATTTTCTGACGAAGCCCATTTCCACCTCAATGGACATGTAAACAAACAGAATTGCAGGTATCGGAGCAGCGAAAATCCTAAAGCTAAACATGAGAGGCCACATCACTCTCCTAAAGTAACTGTATGGGCTGCAATTTCAGCAAAAGGAATCATCGGACCTTACTTTTTTGAAGATTCTCGAGGCCTTTCAGTTACTGTTAATTCTGCCGAGTATGTGAAAATGTTACGGGAGTTCTTAGCTCCGACGCTACAGAAATTTGCTGGCTATAATCGTAACACATGGTTTCAACAAGATGGAGCCACGTGTCACACATCGAACGAGTCCTTGTCAGTGGTCAAAGACATGTTTCCGGAAAAGCTGATATCCAGACGGGGTGACATCCCATGGCCACCCAGAGGTCCAGATCTATCCCCAGCAGACTTCTTTTTATGGGGTTATTTAAAGAGTCGTGTTTTCATTGATAAACCGAATACACTGCGTCAACTTAAATAAAAAATCATCGAAGAGATGTCGGCGATCTCGTGGTCTCTTTGCAGAAGAGTATTCGAAAACTTCAGGACTGGCTTAGATGAGTGCAAAAAACGAAACGGTGGTCATTTAGACGAAATAATTTTTTAAAAATAAATTACAATTAATTAACTTTCTTGTAAATAAACGATTTCTAAAATATGTTAAACGGTTTTTTTATACGATTTTTCAAATGTTAACTAATTCATTCGGAACAAGGATTCGAGCGCGAATCGAACCCGGGACCTCAGAGGTGGGTTACCACTTGGTGTTAACCAAGAAAACCTGTGTGTATACCACTTGACAACTAAGGTCGACAAAACGAAAGTCGGCAGGTCAGAAGGTCGACATACTGCTTATAGGCTATAAGGCATACCTTATAGCCTATTGTGGCTCTTTATACCAGAACCAGACCATAACTGTTGTTAGTGACTCAAACGATCCTAATATCCAAGCCAACGATATAAATCGTACGTAAGTTTTAAAAAATCTCTTCGGTACTTAGCTTACTCCATGGAAATCGAACTCAGGTCAAGAGATTTCCGATTTCCCGATTTTTCCGAGAATTCCGATAAACCAAGCGTCGAGCTTTCGAGGCTCCCACTCGGCTATCGTGACTTTTTGCCCTGTTTTATTATCGCACTAAGTAGCTAAGCAACTAAGCCTAGTTTAGTTTTAAATCCAAAGTTTCCAAGGTTTACATTATTGCGTTAGCTACTCGCAATTTGCCACAATTCCTTGTGATGTGATGCAGATTGATTACGTATCGTTTCCTAAGAGCTACGTGGTTCGATTATCAATTCGCTAACTCCGCCGATACCGGTTGAGATAAAAGGATGATAATGTCTTGTTCGTCTATTGAATAAATTATGTACTGTTGTGTTTTGTTTGCAGGTGGCCTCATGGTATACTGCGGTTAATAACTGTGAGTATTATTTAGTTAATTTATATATTAAAACTTAATGTCGTACTATTCGTTCATACTTCTATACTTTCGTTTGTCTTTATATTTTATAGCAGATTAAAGGAAAAAGGAATTAAAAACTGCACAGATAGACTCTGCAAAATTCCGAGACCTCTCCTGTAAGGAAGATTTGCTATCCTCCTTATACTTCCTAACTCTTGCATCGCGTGTACCGCTTGTGCGGCAGAGGTAGAGCTGTAGATAGAGAGGAATTATTCTTTAATCATTTATTGGTAGCATTGAAATCATAACCATTAGCTTCGAAGGCTGGCTCGCTACCAACAAGTCTATCGGGGCGTCGTTAAAAAAAATATAAAAATGCAAAAGCAACCAACCGCCATAATTGAACTGAAATAAACACTTTTAATGACTTAAGCCCTGTCATAGTGGGCAATTATATACAAATAAGTATATTATTTATCTCAATTAACATCGTCTTAAGTAAATCTGAAATCTTAAATGGCAAATCAGCGCGGTGCGCAACATTCAAACGGGCAAGGATTCTGCAAATATGTATGCGCCACATATGGTCCATAACCCTATATGGGCGCCATGTTGCTTCCTAGATTGTCGCGCGCCTAGATTGCGAGACAAAGGCGCTGTTCATCAGTGAGTATTCTGACGGAAATTAATTAATGCTTTTAATGGGCGGCATATCGTATTTCTGTTACACTACTTTTATTTTAAAGTAGTTTGAGTCTGTGATATTGAAGTAAAACTTCTTTACGCGCGCTTGATTAGGGGAGTAAGTTGGTGAAAGAGACGAGAGCGTTACGAAAACTGTGATCGGGCGAAGTGAACGTAAATTGAGAGAGAATTTTAAGTTTTCTGTAACATAAAAAGAGAGACGCAATTTTCTATTGATTTTTAAGTTATGCTGAACTTTAAGTTATTAAATAAAAGAAAAATAATAGTTTTTACTGATACGGGAGGGATTCGAACCCGCGATCTCTGCCGAACCGTGGCAAAGCTCTTACCACTGAGCCATCGTATCTTACACGCATCAGTTCAAATGTCAAATCTGTATTCTCTTTTCTTTATTTATGTCTGCTTTTGGCAACAGCGCCATCTAGTGTCCCTTTTGCAAGCGACAATTTGACATTCTTCAATTTTCAGTTAGGAATTATCAATAATATAACACCAACTATTTTTTTATTACGCAATTTTTATTGATTTTTAAGTTATATATTAAATGCTTTAAAAGTTAATACGATATAATACGTACATAAGTTTTTTGAAAAACCCATTGGTACGTGCCTGTCAACTGTGGATCGAACTCGGGTCTCTTGACTCCGATTGAAATTCCGACCACCCAACCACTCGGCTATTGAGACTCGTACCTAACTCTAATAAGAGAAATTTCATGGAGACCAAAAAAAAATCTTCATCCTCTGAATTGCCGCGGTGTTAGCAGTAGCAATGACGTCACTAACGCAACAACTAAGGTCGCCACACGTCACTACGTCAAGCGCGGTGTAGTTCACACCAATAATATTATAGTGTAGGTCATTGATACGTCTGTCCGTGGAGCTCGACGCATGAGTCGACGGACTTTCGAGCGACCATTTCCGGTCCTAAACAGGGTTCACGCTTTTCAATTGAGATCGCTAAAAAAGCTCCATTAATTATAGCTCTTGCTGTGTGTGTTAGAGTATAGAAATAATACTGTAAAGCGCACGAGGATAAATCCTGCGTTAATTGTAGTAATTTTCTATTATTATTTAATTTATTTATCTTCACGCACAATCCCTGACGGGGTAGCCGGAGTAACCTGCCATATTGCGCATCTCTTCGTTTCGCTTTCGGTCGGCCATGGTAAGGCCGCACATTTTACGAAGAGATCGCATCTCCACTGCATTCAACCTGCTTTTATGCTTCTTCTGGCATACCCAGGTTTCGCTGCCATATAACAAAGTCGGTACCAACACTGCGTTATGTATTGCAAGGCGTCACTTTTCACAACGCCTTGCCTTTTGATTAACGCAGTCAGGGCACCATTGACTTTGTTCCCGGCAGCGACACGCCTGTCCACATCTAAATCACATCTTCCATCCCGGCTAAACGCACTTCCCAAGTATACAATTTCATTCACCTGTTCTAGACATTCCTGTTTTTTTATTATTATTATGTTTTGTAATTATAGTTTCTTCCCTGTAAAAAGAAACTCGTTTGAAAACGAGAAAGAGACAGACATAAAAAATTATATTTATTATTATTTATATATTGTCCGAAAAAAATCTTCGATGAAAGATGGCTCGAAATGACTTATTTGACTAGATCTCTGTCTACCCCTGTATAGGGAATGGCGTGAAGATATTTTTTTATTATAAATAACAAGTGATGAATGTAATCCATCCTGCAAATATGGAAGGAGAGATCTATATCCTGCAAATATGGAAACAACTTCCGTAGGCCGTTGAAGAACCACTCGACCACTTGTTGTGGCACTTTAGTGAAGTATCACGCAATTACAAATACAGGGGTAGACAGAGGTCTAGTCTAGACAATTTAGTCCCTTCCGCCGATGATAGTTTCGGGACAACGTAACAGGTGGTGAGCCCATCGCCGTCTTTATGTCCAAGCCAACGTTATAATTCGTACATAAGTTTTTTAAAAACCCATTGGTGTGAGTTTAGTAGTATAAGTCACGATAGCCTAGTGGTTGGGTGGTCCCGAAAGCGAAATAAAGAGATTCGCAAAATGGTAGGTTTGAAAGATGACCTTATCAAGAAAATGGATAAGAGTGTGCTTCGATG
The DNA here is from genome assembly GCA_029286605.1 of Sericinus montela. Classification (NCBI taxonomy): domain Eukaryota; kingdom Metazoa; phylum Arthropoda; class Insecta; order Lepidoptera; family Papilionidae; genus Sericinus; species Sericinus montela. The sequence continues at coordinate 942,577 of JAGSMR010000063.1, read as the reverse complement.
GTTTGGGCACGTTGAGCGTATGAGCGAAGACCGAATGGTGAAGAAAATATATAGCGCGAAAGTTAATATTAAAAGGGGTCGAGGTAGGCCGAGACTAACTTTTGAAGACCATGTGAGCAAATTGCTCGGGAGGGTCAAGAGTACTCGGATACCTCGACGTGCATGTATGAAGAAAATGATGAATCTGAATGAAGCGAAAGAGGTATGTTAGGATCGTGACACTTGACGATCTGTTCTCTCTGGCTACCCTTTCAGGGATTGTGCGTGAAGATAAATAAATATATTTCTTTATATTTATTTACCATTGGTATGAGTCTGCCACCTGGGGATCGAACTCCGGCCTCTTGACTCGAAATTCCGAACATCCAACCACTCGGCCATCCTGACTATCTAAAGTATATACAACTATTATATTATAATAAACTCTATATAATATAACTATTATATTATTAATAATATGACTATTATATTTGCAGGTATATAAAGCTTTAGCGTTGACACTAATACGGAGATAAGCTCACCACCTGTCACAATATCCCAAATAAACTTCCGTGACTAATTTGGTTAATTTTCTAGACCTCTGTCTACCCCAATATTGAGAAAATGTGTAAAGATAAAAACATTTTTTTGGTATTTTAAATCGGTGTCAATGATGATCTGTGTTTCAAAGCCATCTAATCTATATCATAGCTCGTTAACTTTCAGTGGAGCTATCGCAACCCTATCACGTGTCAATCCAGTGCATTCATCGTGAACAATGGGTCGTTGTGGCCATGTTAGGCAACTGTTGCCGCACAAACTGCCATAATCCCGGACGTCAGTGCGTCATACCGGCGAGTGCGTGTGTGTATGGAAGATTAGGTGTTTCGTGTCAAGGTACCATATAGGGATGGCGGAACATGTTTAATTATAACTTCAATTGTTTTTAGCTTTTCAAGAGTCCAATGCGGACTCTCCCATAAGTTTCCACGATGAACAGTCTCCAGCCACCTGCATCCATCGACTCCCCGCAACATTTTGCATGTTTCACTCACTGCGATTGCCTGAACGAGGTTGCCACTCAAGAATATTTCTTCCCCAACGTTTGTCAGTTCTACGAGCTATGTGGAAGAAACATTGCTACTTTAACGAGCTGATCCTTACTGCTATTTTATGGTTCTGATGACTCTGCTGGTTTGATGATTGACACTCACTCTTAAATAAACCCGTCGGGTTTAGACTCATAGAACTTTTCTCTACGTCCTGTTTGACTTGATGATGAAGAATGAATGAATGGGCCTCCGGTTACCTGCACTCACCAGACGAAACGCAGAAGCCTGTTAGACTTCTACTTCAAGCCGGTATTCTGTGAGGTCGTGGTACTTCCCCGGTCGGGCCGGCCCATTCATGCAACAACAAAAGCTGATGCGTGGCTCTATCACTGTTAAATTTTGTGATGCGCAATGAAGAATAAACAAGTAAATAAATATAGAAAACACTTTTCTCTAGTCTGGCTGTTTGTGGTACCTTCGTTGTTTCTGACTCCATAAAACAAGTGCTTAAGCTGCTTACTTCGAGATCAGAGCAAAATATGTGATGTCCCTATACGTATTTTACAGAAAACACAATCAGTATTTATGTTTGTTCATACACTCGTCAGTCGTCACATACTTGAACAGTCGGTGGAACTACTTAAGACCTTATAAACCGATATGCCGTATAAATAAACTTCATTACCGCACTACACGCTTCCGTAAGACCGCGGAATAGTGAAGAGAGTAGCGTATTTAGAGAAAGAATATTTTCTTTTAACTTTCGAAACAATCACAAAGGGTGTATAGAGTTACTAAATCTCATAAACCGATTTTTATTTACACTTTTCTGTTTGAATAGTGATTTTTAGATTAAAGAATTCAGTTCAGTGATTACGTTTGGCTCCTTTATTGTTTTTGTTGTTTTTTTTTTTTAATAAATGCAATGATTATAAAGTTTGTACAAAGGACAATATACTGTGTTTGTAAAAATTGTATGAATATATTTTATTGTATATATTATAAACTTTTAAGCATTAATAATGATTTCTATAACTTTACAACATATAAGCAAACGAGAGTTATTTTAAAGAGATTTCGACTAAATAGCCGAGTTTGTACTGACTAATAAGTCGAAAGTGTTTCACACTTTTGTGGCGAATAGGATGAATTAAAAAATGTCTAAACTTACGTGGAAAACGTGTCACGGTTCGGCCAAGGTCGTGGGTTCGAATCAAGCCCGTGTCAGTTGTAATTTTAAACATTTTCTTCTCTTTAATTTGTTAATAATAAATAATTATTTTTAATTTATATTTCGGTCAGAACAAAATGTCAAATTTATAGCAGTGCACTCACAAACTATCTTATTTATAATATCAGGGTGATAAAGAGCTTAATGAACAAGCATATACCACCATCAAGACTAGTCTAACAACCAGCTACCGCTCATGTTTTACCCGCTAACGCTCGTGCAGCGAGTCCGCGGCGCGTTGCATACGCCGACAAAGACCTTGTCGTCGACCGGTTCATTACGCAACCGCTCTGCTTAGCAATGCGACAGCTAGCCTAGTTCCGAAGCCGAAGTACGCCCGCCCCGGATAGCGATATTGTGTTCCGGATTCGATTATCGCTTGAACTTGCGTATGTAAATAGTAATAGAATAAAATACCTGGAAGTTAAGGTTAATAAGTAAAAGTCACAATAGCCGAGTGGTTGGGTGGTCGGAGTTTCGAGTCAAGAGACCTGAATTCGAGCTCCAAGGGGCAGGCTCATTACCGTCGGCTTGGACACAGAGACGGCGACGGGTTCACCACCTGTCACGTTGTCCCGAATATATCTTCGGTGGAAGGAGGGTCGAAGGGACTTAATTGTCTAGACTAGACCTCTGTCTACACCTGTATTGGGAATTGCGTGAAGATATATTTTTTTTTAGTATAGTTAGATAGGGACAACACCACCTATATTGCTGTGAACCCAATTTAAAGAAGCACTTAAAAAAATATAAAAAATATCTTCACGCAATTCCCAATACAGGGGTAGACAGAGGTCAAGTCTAGACAATTAAGTCCGTTTGACCCACCTTCCACCGAAGATATTTTCGGGACAACGTGACAGGTGGTGAGCCCGTCGCCGCCTTTATGTCCAAGTCAACGATATTCGTACATAAGTTTTTGAAAAACTCATTGGTACTGCCACCTGGGGATCGAACTCGGGTCTATCGACTCGAAATTCCGGCCACCCAACAACTCGGCTATCGAAGCTAAAGAAGCACTTGTATTATGAAATAACGAAGGTCTACTAACACTTAGATACGAGACATTCAGAAAAAGTGGTTTTCTACACTGACATATCCGGGGATCAAATCAGGGATTTCAGAGCCGACGAATAAAAACCGTCGTGTACTCGACTCGATAACAGAGCTCGTCAAAAGCGTTAAACAACGACAGAAAGAGATCACCTTACTAATATATGTGAAATTTTTTAGGTTTAGTAGTGTTTATTTATGTTGTAATTTTTAATTAATTATGCAAAAAACGACTGATGATATGAATGAAATTTGGCACTGAGTCATAAATTAGTATTTTTTTTTCTATACTAGGTTATGAGTCAGTGTCACCTTTGAATACTCTTTTTCCAAAATATACGGTTCCTTTTGTAGAGAAGTTAAGCATAGTCCTGCTCAATGCATTTGTTTTAATGGGGGGGGGGGGTTCGAATAGAGACAACCTATTTTTTACCCAACGAAATAAAAATATTCCACAAGAATTTCGAGATACATATATACATACATATACACATATATAGATGGATAGGGACAACATCACATAAATTGCTCTGATCCCAAAGTAAGTAGCTAAAGCTATGGTATATACTTCTGTTATGGAATCGGAAACAACGACAAACAGGCCTGAGAAGTTTTTTCTAAATTAACCTGAACGGAAATCGGATTCGGGACCACAAATCCCCTCCTCCCCGTGCCTCATCTACGGAGATAGTCTACAAATATTAATAACGAAATGCAGAGAAAGTCCCGAGCTATTACAATGTAAATTTTCACTTAGTAATTTTCCAGGCTGCTAAAAGATAATCCGCTGACTTCTGACATATGACCAAATTACCATCTAAACTTAGTCATTTAGCTCACACTACCTTAAAAGTAAAGAGTACTTAAGTACCGTCATGACTCGGGTTTTTAACCTCTATTACTATAAAAGTTTTACGTTATCATCAGGTTTTACCCTGTTTTACCGTGTTTAATGATTACTAAGTTTCTCAGAAGATGTGTTTTTGAAATTTTTGACTTGAATTTTCCATAACTCATGTTGGATGATTGTTTGTAGCTGTGTAAAACAATTTTCAGTTTGTGAAAATATTTTTTTTAAATCAAATTTAATGTATATGTAAATACAGAATTTATCATGGCAACATGGGTCTTCTAATTTATGATTAGGATCTGCATTTACCCCAAAGGGTTACACAAACAACAATGTATATAGTGGAAACACCGCTTTGTCCGTTTATCCAGTTGATTGGATTTTATATTATATAAATAAAATACCCCTTTTCATAAAATACCTTCACGATTATTCCTTTGCCGTCATCCACATAATAAAACACATGTATTTTCGAATCCAGTTAAGGGAGGCGACTAAAAACCATTACAATTACAATTTCATTTTTAATTTAAATCAAATTTACTAAGTATTGTGGCCGTATTAAAGAAATATATCTTCACGCCTTTCCTACTACGGAGGCAGACAGAAGTCTAGACAATTAAGTCCTTGTAACCCACCTTCCACCGAATATATTTTGGGATCTGACTGATCGTGTGCCCGTCAGCGTCTTTATACGCATGCAACGATTAAAATCGTACATGAGTTTTAAAAAAAACATTTTGGTACGAGCCTTCAACCTGGGAATCAATCTCGGGTATCTTGACTCGAATTCCGGTCACCCAACAACTCAGCTGACGTGAGTTATTAAAGAAGAAAGTGCCAAATGGTTTGCTTTAACATAACTAAATGTTTTTTTCTCGTCTCCTGTTAAACATCATTTTTATGTATTAAAAGTTGTTCAGCAATACTTTAGGGTATTTTGTTCCTCGTACCTCGGTACCTTATCCAAATATATTTCGGTCGTCTCCTTTAAACAATTAAAGCTTCAGCGAAACATTTCAGTGGTTTCTCATATATAAAAGTCATTCGATATCTTTGTCCGTTTAATCATCCAGATCAGAGGTCGTTGTGGCCTGGTGAAATTGATACATTAAAGGCATTGAACCGTAAAGCTAGATCGGCAAAAAAGCTTCAATCTTTCCGTCATGTGATTCTTACTAATCAACCAAATCTAATAGAGAACACATGCGGCTTACTTTGAAAGAATCTTTCTGCGATACATTTTTTTAAAGAGTTAAATGACCCGTACTTTTAATAAACGTAGTAAATCCTTTAATTACACAGCGTCTGACACTCAAATTTTCACCCACAACGTAAATAACACAGGCTTTCATGTTTTGAAGTTGGATTCTCGATAGTCGTGTCCTTGGGTCATCAGGATTCAATCAATACATCTTCAACATCATCAAACTGGCTTGTGTAATTCCAATGCAGTACAAATGCCTGTCCCTTATAATTTGGCATAATAGCCACCTAGGCGTGCGGAATGGCGATCACAGTACCAGACACCCTGCAAATTAGATGCTACCCGTCATCGGTATATTTTTAAATCATTATCCTGCCATCTGTTGATAGCCCATTACATTTTCAAGGCTTTTTGGGTGGCGTAAGGGGGTATATTGTTATATAATCAAATTTAAGAGGGGATTCTGATGATCAATTCTCATGTGAAAAAATCATACCAATATAATATAAATAGATAAACCTAGCAATCGAGCCAAATAAATAGTAACGAACGAACTTTTTCAAATGTCACCACAAAAGGCTCTAGATCTATAACTTCCAATATAAATAAAGGAAACAGGTCTCGCATCCTTAATAAAAACCGTTCCACGTTAAATAGTCCGCAATTTTCTTATTATATAATCACATGATTAGAAATACGAATAATATCGTTGGCTTGGACATAAAGACGGCAATGTCTTTATGTCCAACGATATAATTCTGTCACGTTGCCCCGAAAATATCTTCGGTACAAGGTGGGTCGAAGGAACTTAATTGTCTAGGCTAGACCTCAGTCTACCACTGCATTGGGAATTGCTGGAAGATATTTATTAATTTATTTATTTTATGTATGGAAATCACGAAAGAAAATATGACACTCGACCTCTCTACGAGTTATACTTTTGGGTGATGGAGACGTGAAATGAAATATAAGATGATAAATTCGACGACCTCCGTGGACGAGTGGCGTACACACAGGTTTTCATAGTGTCACCAGTTCTGAGGTCCCGGGTTGTATTACCGTTCGAGTTAATATAGAAAATCTTTCCTCTACATTTTATCTGGTCTGAGTGTTTGTGGTATCTTCGTTATGTCTGATTCCATAATACAAGTGCTAAAGCTGCTTACCTTGGGGATCTAAGCAATGTATATGATGTTCTCCCTATCTATGTATGTAAATATTATAAAACATTTGAATCAATGAAAATCTATGAAATATACTTTATTGTTTACTCACAGTTAACAACAACGTGTATTAAGGTGAAAGAAAGATGACGAAGAAAATGCACAATAGGCCGCCTTATCGCTGAGAAGCGATTTCTTCCTGGCAACCCAGAAAGGAAAAGGAAATAAGAACACAATTGTCAAGTTAGGGTGTACACTAATACATATTAAATAAGACTAAGTTAATTACATAACAAAAATAAAGTAATACCTATATCATTAGTAGACCTCCGTGTGCGCGTGGCGGTACATACATACAAAGATTTTCATCTCTAAGTTCCCGTTTGATTCCCGGTCGGGACAATATATAAAACACTTTTTCTACATTTTCTCGGGTCCAAATGTTCGTGGCACCTTCGTTGTTTATGATTCCATAGTATAAGTGCATAAGCTGCTTACTTTGGGATCAGAGCAATGTATGTGATATTATTCTTATTTGTTTTAAGTATGCATTTAGCATTAAAGATATAATATTATGTATTGTAAACGTATGTATGTATTATACTTACATAAAACTTTTGTACTGAAAAAGCTAAAATTAGTCTAGACTAGTTGTTGCATCCGGCTTTTCCCTCGGTTACGTTTATTAGTTATTAAAGAGGTAAAAAAAATATACTACCAGATGAACCAACAAATAAATACTAAACCTCATTAAAATCGATTAATTACTTTCACGCGTTGGCGTGGACGAAAGACGTGATATGATTTTATATAAGAGTATAAAGATTGTGTCCCACTGGAGACAAACATTTGTTTGATAAATATGTTTGTAAGTAGTCATGGATGTTTCTATATAACTAGTCCGGCCATAAATACTGTTACATAAAAACTGTTCTTTTTTCATCTTTTTAATTATTTGAATTTGGAACACGTATATTATTTTAAAAACTTCTTTCGATTTTGCGCCATTTCACATACTTAATGGGATAAAGAATGATGTTAAAGAAAATAGGATTGCATGAAGGTATAAATTAAAAAAAAATGCATTTTAATTTGTAATGGGACTTATTAATTTGTTATGGGGTATACGTTTATGTATGTAAATATATTGTACCGTTAGATTAGACACCAAAATGACGAGAGGCTCATCGCCTGTCACGTTGTCCCAAGCATCAATGAAAAGGGGCTCGAAAGTACTTCATTCTCTAGCCTACCCCAGTATTAGAACAATGCGTGAAGATGAAAATAATGTATAAAATATTAACTCTATATTTTCCACTCATCCATCGTGAAGAAACTTACCAATTTTTGAAGAAAATTGTAATAGACCGTGCTTGTTAGGATATATGAAGTTCAAGTAATTCGAGTAACCCTCTTCTTTCTCCAATGTAATATGTAGAAAGCCATATTCCATTCTTGCGCATATATGGACATAATTATATCTATTGGCCCAGGCAAAGAGAACAAATACTCGTATATACAGAGTTGCTAGTTGCAAACACAATTGCTAGCGATATGGGATCCCCATTATCTTGCGGGGCTAGGTGAACTATTAATTTTGAAAATTGATACACATCACTGCAATGGATAAGGGCGTGCTAGACGAACGAACGACTTAAGACCGAATGGTGAACAAAATACACATAAATTAAATAAGTATAAATAATAATAATACAATATCTTCACGCCACTCCCAATACAGTAATGGACAGAGGTCTACACAAGTGGTGAGCCTGTCGCCGTGTTTACGTCCAAGCCACCGATATAAATCGTACTCAAGTTTTTGAAAAAACCCACTGGTAATTACATTTCCTTGTTGATCGAACTCGGGCCTCTTGTCTTGAATTCCGATTACCCAGCCACTCTGCTATCGTGAATTTAATAAGGTAATATTTTTTGGATGTATTTGAGCAACCACACATGTCACCCAATCCAGAAGTTTGATTTCATTCGAGCTGATGTTATCCCAGCTAGGATAGGGATAGGGTAGAATAGAAATAGGAGGACAGGATAGAAATAAATATACCAACGTTGGAGAGCGACTGTAGTCACTAAACATGCAGTGAACCATTTACCACTTTCTCCAAAAAGTCAATAAAAACCGTTATTAAGCCGAGGTAAAATTAATTACATAAAAATTAAATAAACAAACTCAATCAATAATAACATTTATGCTTACCATCTGTCACGACGTCTCAAATAAGTTAAGTGAAAAGTGGATCGTAAAGATTAATTATCTCAACATTTGCCTACATCAGTATGAAAAATTGTAAAAGATCATGAAGTAAAGAAATCCGATCTAAATATTATTATAACAAATCTAAATCAGAGGCAATAAACTTTGACCCAAAAAGGTGGATGAAAGTACTCAGTTGTCTACACCCTAAAATCCGATAAAGAATATTAAAAAGAATAATATAATGCTAGAAGATAAATAATAAACAAATATTTGCTGCAATTGAAAACTAAATCCATGGTTAGCCTAACGTAAACATAACGCGCGTAGTGAAAGTGACCTGCAAGCGGCGACCTTTCTTCTAGCATTAGAACTTATGTGGAATCTAGGCTCTAAACAATGGAAACTAACATTACGCCACGTAGCTAACAGTTACTGTCATACCATCGACGGGTGTAAGATAGGAGAAAATGACAAAAGGCTAGGAATTCTACTTTACCCTAGCGAACTTAAGTCACTGTCTTCTTTAAAGTCGACTAATAACTTGTATAAATAAATAAATAAATATCTTCACACAATTCCTAATACAGGGGTAGACAGAGGTCTAGTCTAGACTATTAAGTTCCTTCGACCCACCTTTCACCGAAGATATTTTCGGGACAACGTGACAGGTGGTGAGCCCGTCCACGTCTTTATGTCCAAGCCAACGATGTAATTCGTTCATAAGTTTTTGTTTAACCTGGTACGAGCCTGTCACCTGGAGACCGAACTCGGGTCTCTTGACTCGAAATTCCGATCACCCAACTACTTGGCTATCGTGACTTCTTATATGTTGCAAATTTTTCAAATATTGTTTCGAACAATGGAAAATCGTATTTTTAATTTTAAATATGAAATATGGATATACCAGTTGATACGATTATTTTTATTGAGACAAGTTATTGTAATAAACGAGATACAATCTCTTTTTACGAAAGGCGATTGTTGGCTGATTTCATATTATGCAACAACAATTTTTTTATCAAAACAAATGTTTGTTACTTTTATTAATATGTTCTATCATAATATTTCTGTTTTAATCGCGAACATCCTAGTGGCTTAAGCTGCAGACTAGTAATGTTCGTACAGACAAATTCTATAGTCACCACAGAATTCAAAGCGAGGGACCCAAAGTCTATCCCCCAGATGGTAGGCTACTACAAATATTTTTTAAGTTATGTACAATTTATATCGTTGGTTTTAACATGAAAACGGCGATAGGATCACCACGCGTCACGTTGTCCCAAAAATGTGTTCAGTGAAAAGTGGGTCGAAAGGACTTAATCGTCTAGACCTCTGTCTACCCCTGCATTGGGGAGTGTAGGCTTTTTTTCAAATAAAATTAAAAGAACAGCTATTTTAAAAACAGCGGTAGTAATTGAGATGCATTTTTATCGTTTCACATATCTAAAACATTTAATACACGTTACACTAGTCATGAGTGAGCGATGTAGAATAAGGGCAACGGTGGAACCGGGCGGCCTGACCAAATAGGGGAAGCCTTGGTGGAAGGTCTCGCGAAGTATGCGGTTCTGGTACGTGTAATTAGGGGTCAAGTGGAAGTATTTTTGTACGATTTCATGTTTACCGGTTTATTGTTGAGGGGCTTACGTACCAATAACAACATGTTATTTTGAAATGACATTTACTTTTGTGATTAAAATTGATTCATGTCTATTACGTTTACATGTATATTTATAAATATATATAAATGTAATAAAAATATATATCTATTTAAATATTTTACCATTGGCTTAAACATAGGCGTCGATAGATTCGCCAACAGTTCAAGTAACAAGTACGCTCCGGTGAAAAGTGGTTTAAAAGATCTTCATGTTATAGACCTCTGTCTATCCCAGTACTGGGAAATGTGTGAAGGTAGAAAAAACGGTGTAATAACTGTTATATTCCTATTTGATAGGTGGCCCTACATTACTTTTTCTTTCTTTAACTCTATCTTATGCATAACTCTATACAGTAGCAAGATGTTTGTTTTATGTTAATGTCTGATGTTGTGATAATATACGTAGTTTGATATGAAAATTTTCTAATAACTCTCCATATTCCTACGAGGAATCGAATTAGAGACTCCCGATTGGGGCTCAACCAGAAATTTTAACCTGCCGCTAGATAATTTGCCCCCAAACAGTATTCAGTTTATTAATTTCAAGAGTAGTTCTTTGTCGTCGTCCCCCTTCTTTAGCTTACTATTTATTTGTTTTTAACACACCTTAAGTGCATTTACATAAAATCTAAAATTAATGCTATCAAAATAACATGACCATAACGTGATCTAAATTAAAAAAGTAATTTGATTGACAAGTTAGATCGTTTATGGAAATTTAATGATATTTAATTTCCGGTTCCGTTTCATAAAAAAAGAAACCTACGACATTATGGTCATTTAGTTTGAATTCGAATGCGAAAATTATTTTATTTCGGGTAAAATGTTACATACGAATAAGCCAGTTTGAAAATGTCATAATAATTATGAATATACAATAAGTGAATATAATTTGTGTACTTGGCGCGATATGCTACTGCGTCTTACTCTGTCACTGACCGTGGATTACTAAGTGAAACATGAAATCACACAAACGCAAAACAGTCTATTATTACGCTCGTACACGATTGCAGAGTAGATGGATGATCGGAATTCGTGTTAAGAGACCCGAGTTCGATCCTGAAAGTTCGTACCAATGATATGTTTTTTCAAAAAACTTATATGTGAGGTTAAGACGGTCACGGGTTGACCACCTGTCACGTTGTTACACAACAAAACCTCGATGGAAAGGAAAGTGGGTCGAAAGGACTGCATTGTCAAGACCTCTGTCTACATCAGTGTTAGAATGGCATGAAGATATATCTTTTATTTATTCATCATAAATTAAAAAAAAATATTTATTTTTTATTTAGTCACGATAGCCGTGTGGTTGGGTGGTCGGAATTTCGAATCAAGAGACCCGAGTTCGATCTCCAGGTGGCAGGCTCGTACCAATGGGTTTTTCAAAAAGCTTATGTACGAATTATATCGTTGGTTTGGGCATAAAGACGACGACGGGCTCTTACCACCTGTCACATTGTCCCGAAAATATCTTCGGTGGAAGGTGGGCCGAAGGGAATTAATTGTCTAGACTAGACCTCTTTCTACCCCTGTACTGGAAATTTCGTGAAGATATTTATTTATTTAAGTATCTGTTATGTATGTTTCATTCATTGATCGTAATTTCCTTCTCGAGCTACCACCATCCGTAATACCCTTACTACTTACTGATGTTGTTTTAAATTATATTACATAAAGATAATTAAAAATAATCATAAACTATATAAAAAAAATACCGTTCCTAAAGGATCATTTGATACAGAGGTACATAGTCATTTACTTCTCTCGAAACTTAATTTTTGAATTCACTTATTTAATTCAAATTACGAATGACTAGTGCAGTATAGCCTTAGTATTGTTAGTTAATGTTGCTAGAGGCGCGAGTGTTGGCGGGTTAATGCCAAGGTCAGGGTATTAAGGTCGTGGTGCTGCTAAAGATGACTTCATATTGACGACCTCTGTGGAAGAAAACACACAGCGGTTTTCATAGAGCCTTCTCTGAGGTCCCGGGTTCGATTCTCGGTCGGGTATAGGTAGATTTTTTTTCTACATTTTCTCGGGTCTGGGTGTTTGTGGTTAATTCATTGTTTATGTTTCCTTAACACAAGTGATTTAGCTGCTTACTTTGGGATAAGAGTAACGTTTATGATGTTGTCCCTCTCTGTCTGTATGTGTGTATTTATTTTTTTATTCTTTATCCAATATAAATAAGAAATAAATATATTATATTTGAGAAATATATGTCATGTAGAGATATTATTAGAGAAACTGCTGGTCCGTTATTGGCGTTTAAGAAAATTGGAAAGAAAGGGAGGAGCGATGGTAGTGAATTTTCTTTAGTTAGTGAAGAACAACTTCACTAACAGAAGACAGTTTTGGAGCATTATGGTTTAGTATTGGTATTTTGCAAGGCTCCTGTGTTAAATCTCTTGTGTATATTAGAAAAAGCCTCCATTTGACTCTAACTTGTAACGTTTAGAAGACCTAACTCGGGATTCTTGATTCAGAGACATACCTCAGTCCCACTACAAAATTTATTGAAATATCAATTTTCTAGGCTCCTTCTCTGCGAAGGAATACCTTGCTTCCTTGCTCTGCCAAGGAACGACTGCCTGGGTCAGTACCACACCTCCATCTACTTCTGCCGCCAAAGAGCTGTCGCGTTCTTGTCTGAAGGGTATTGAGAGCTGGTAAAATCATGGCAAAAATGACATTCTATCCTAGTCCCCGAGAAGTTATAACAAATAACTCCTATTTTTTTCTTTACCTTTTTAAAAAGGCTAAGAAAACTTCTCGGATAGAGACAGTGATATATGTATCTAAAAAACGAACCAATAAAAAACTTTAAAGTTATAAAAAAAGCAATAATCTTTGTGTTTTACAACTGATTTATCTCGTATTACGTGTCAAGCTTCATGCCTTTTAAGATCCTGTACGATATTATCGCGTGGGAGAGATTAATTGGAAAAACTTTAGTAGTTAATTTTATATACAGCTCAATTAAATTCTTTCCGAAGCAAAAGGACCAATGTTACTAACGTTAAGCTGTTAAAAAACAAACTGTATCTCAATTTGAATAACACTTACACCATTCTTTGTTCGATTGGTAATAAATGCGACAACAATATCGATGGAATTTGACTACGTTGTAGTGCTGCAGCAGAATCTTCATTGGCCTTTCAATATACAGCTATAATTTTTAAATTAAATCTTCACGCCATTCTCAAACCAGGGGTAGACAGAGCTCTCGAGAACTAAGACCATTCGACCCACCTTCCAACGAAGACATTTTTAGGACAACGTTAGCCCGTCGCCGAATCCCAACCACTCGGCACTTGTGACATTTACAGATAAAATATAATGTATGCAAATAAATAAATACATAAATAGATAGGGACAACATCACATGCATTGTTCTTATCTCAAAGTAAGCAGCTAAAGCACTTGTCGTTCGGAATCGGAAAGTTGAGAAGTACCACCAACTACCCAGGCACAATGCAGAAGAAATTTACTATATTGACCCGATCGAGAATCGAACCCGGGACCGCAAAGATGGCAACATGAAAACCAACGTGTATTCCAGTCGTCCACGGAATACGTTATTTCATATGTATATAGCATATGTGTATTTAATATTAATACTTTTAGTATGTTTATTCAGTCCTTTTATTATATGTCACTCCTCCCTGTAACTACCTTTCTTAGGTATTTGTGCAAGGAAACGTCTATCACTGTCTTCACTTGGTCTATCCACCACACGAGCGCTCAGCCACCTGCTCTCATGCCATCTACTCCTCCTTTAGGAGCTTAATCAAGGAAGGAACAGTACTGCAGTGACGATCACGACCGCCCTACTTAGAGCGTCAAGACAAAGAACATAAGCAGAATCCATCCATGCATTGCAGTATAAGGAGTTGCTAAATTCTTACGCATCAGCGCATGGTATCAAATAATTGCGTTTCATGGCTTTTGCTAAAACTGCCACTATCTACCGCAGTATTGGGAATAGCGTGAAGATTTTATTTCTCTAACCACGGTAATCACGATAATCAGAAGAGTCACGATAGCCAAGTGTTTGGATGGTCGGAATTTGGAGTCGAGAGACCCGAGCTCGACCCCAGGTTTTTTCAAAAACTTATGTACGAATTTATCGTTTGCTAGACATTGAGACGACGACGGGCTCACCACCTGTCACGTTGTCCCGAAAATATCTAAATATCGGTGGAAGGTAGGTCGAAGGGACTTATTTGTCCAGACTAGACCTCTGTTTACCCCTGTATTGGGAATTGCGTGAAGATTTTTACGGTAATCAGAAGTCACGATAGCCGAGTGGTTGGGTGGTCGTAATTTCGAGTCAACAGACCCGAGTTGGAACCCCAGGTGGCAGGCTCGTAGCAATAGTTTTTTCAAAAATTTATGTACGAATTATATCGTTGGCTTGGACATAAAGACGGCGACGGGCTGAACCGGTCACGGTGTCCCGAAAATATCTTCGTTGGAAGGTGAGTCAAGGGGACTTAATTGTCTAGACTAGACCTCTGTCTACTCTTATATTGGGCATTGCGTAAAGATATGTATGTATATGTCTAACCAGGGTCGTCGATGGTTGTAATAAAGGTATTTGTTGCACACGATAAGACATTTTTTAGTTATTGTTTATGTTTATCTTTAGTTGCAAGAAATATAGTTGCAAAGATGGCAGTACTTGTGCTTATAGGTAAACAATTATTCTGATTAAGTAGAAAGCTGATGAGATGTTTTGAACAATATTTTTACTGAGAACTTGTCTATCGATGTTTCACAAACGGAGACTTGGGTTCACAATAAATTTAGGAACATATATTTTTTATTTATTTTTATATGCATATTTATTTTTGTATTATTTTCGGAGACAAACAGTATTTATAACTGTAATAAAAACCTTTGATAATGCCATAAAGGCGAAACCGGTCAGGTATTTTAATATAAATATTTGTGGAATACGTAAAAGTGACTTTTAATTTGTTTAAACAGTATTTATAAATAAAAATATTGAAAAGGCAAAACCGAACAACTATCTTGTTAGATGTATGAGTACATATCAATTACATGGGTACAAACTAAATTAAGCGATAACATACTCGTATGAGTAAATATATTAACCAACATTTAATTAAACAATAAACCTTCTCTTTTATATTATTCTAGAATGTTTGCCTTAACAACTAGCAAATATCGACATAAAGCTAGCATCATGTCTGTTTTTGTTTTAGGAATATTCATGTATTATTTTTTCTCAGTTTAATGTCTATTTTCAATACTAAGTACTACCTAACTTTTGTATGCTAATTTAAAATTAGGCCTTAGAGCTCAAGAGCATTGGCGATCGCAGAACCAGACACCTCGCACTTTTAATTTAATAAAGTAACTTTATAAAAATTCAATATCTTCACGCCATTCCCAATACAGGGGTAGACAGAGATCACCACATTCCACCGACGATATTTTTGGGAGAACGTGACAAGCGGTGAGCCTGTCGCCGTCTGGTCTGGTCTTAAAAAAAACCCCTGCCACCTGGGAATCGAACTCGGATCTCTTGACTCGAAATTCCGACCACCGAACTACTCGACTATCGTGACTAGCGGTGAAAACCGCTGTGTCTGTATTGTCCGAGGTCTGTGTTTTTCCGATTCCATAACACAAGTGCCTTAGCTTCTTACTTTGTGATCAGAGCAATGTATGTAACGTTTTCCCTTCCTATGTATATATGTATTATTTTTAAATTATCATGTGTAAGTCTCCATCAATTTTATCATCAAGAAACAGTAACTTTTAAGATTCCTAAAAGAATTAACAGATATCTAGAGAATGCTTAAGTACTCAACTTCATTCACAAGAGGAATGCGTGGGCCGACAACTATGCCTAGCTTATGCTTTGACTAGTGTCGCAAATTATAGGCGACGGATGTTTTATGATGTGTGATTCATTAAACTATTTTCGGAGCTTTTACCTCCAACGAGGTAGACTCCGTTTCAGCTTAGAAGTCAAGTAGGTCCATGCTACACTCTTGTTTCTGAAGCCATATAGCAGTTTAACTTTTCTTTTCCTGCCTATAAAGGGAGGGCATAGAGACACATGCCAAAAGGTGTTCCACATTCCTCGGTGGTTAAAACACTTCTGTGTACCTGTTTCTTTGCAAATGGCAAGTATTAAAGACTGCAATGTTCACTAAATATTGGTGCACTGTGATTGTGGATATGGTGAGCTCATTCTCAGCCTAATCCTGTAGAACCACTGGAAGAACTTAGTATTATAGATTAAGTTAAGAATGGTACTCAGCCACCTGCATCAATCGACTTCTCTCAAAATTTTGTATGTTTTAACCGACTTAAAAATGGAGGAGTTTTTCTATTGTAAATAATAATACAGTAACTATTTTCAAAAACTTATGTACGAATTATGTGCACAAGTTTTTGAAAAACCCATTGGTACGTGCTTGCCACCTGGGGATAGAACTCAGGTCTCTTGAGTCGAAATTCCCTCCACCCAACCACTCGGCTATCGTGACTTTTCTTTTGACACATGTACTATAAGCAAAAATACATAACTCTTTTAATGGATATTAGAAGAGATCTTTTAATGGATATTATATTTTTTTTTTCTTTTAATGGATACTACTTTTAATATTACGGACTTTATTCTTTTTTTTTCGTCTTATACATCGATTCTTTTCTAACAATAGTCTCAATAGTCAGCTTAACTTAACACAACACAAACTTGGACCATACCCAAACCAGATTTTGAACCAGACTTTGCCCACTATGCTGCTCGCATTGAGCGGTAAGGACGCCGGGTGACAAAGGCACCGATGAAATTCTAGAAATTCCATCCGGATTTTGTAACGAAAACTAAATAATAATAAATAGATACACAAATATAGACAATACCACATACATTGCTGTGATACCAAAGTAATCAAAGAGAATATATAGGAAATGTGGCTTTCTACATTGACACGACCGGAAATCGAATCCGGGATCTTATGAAAACCGACGTAAACGCCATTTATTCACGGAGATAGTCAACAAGAAGAGAGGTTTGTCTTTTACTTCTAGCTAGGGTTATCTGCAAAGATATTTGGCATTGTTATTGTACAGTAGAGTGACGATAGCCGAGTGTTTGGGTGGTCGGAATTTCGAGTCAAAAGACCCGAATTCGAACCCCAGATGGCAGGTTCGTACTAATGGGTTTTTCAAATAGTTATGTACGAATTATATCGTTGGCTTGGAAATGAAGATGACGACGGGCTCACCACCTATCACGTTATCCCGAAAATATCTTCGGTGGGAGGTGGACGAATGGACTTAATTGTCTAGACTCTGTCTACCCCTGTATTGGGAATTGCGGAAAGATGTTTATTATTTATTTATTACTGTAGAGTAGCTACTGTATTATAACAATTATTGGGCAATAAATCTTACCCACAATTAAAAAAAAAACAATCCCTTTGACTGCCGTTGACCTGACTGAGCGACTAACTTAATATAATATATATAGCATGTGTATGTTTATCCCATAGTCTAGTGTGCCGCTGCAACCGTTTCTAGGATTAACTCAATAAGGTTCTCAGAAGCTGTCGTGGGAATTATTTCATCTATACAAATGGTCTATTATATTTTTCCAATTATGTTTTATTTTACCAAATAACATAGGACTTCTTTATTGGAGCAGAGTGGCGTAGAGGCACGATAGTTATGACATACACTGTAGACGAACCGAACGCTCAACTCGGTTTTTATGGTATCGCCAGGTCCCGGGTTCGATTCCCGTTCGGGTCAATGTAGAAAAAAAATACTTTTTCTACATTGTCTCGGGTCTGGGTGTTTGTGGTGGCTTCGTTGTTTCTCATTATATAACACAATATATAATATAGTGCTTTAGCTACTGACTTAGACTTACGAAACTAGATTCCGCGAGGTTGTCAGACCATCGATTGTACTGGAGCTATATAACTGTTAGGCAGATTTATTTGTTGATCTGCAGCTACCTCGATAGTTATATGCGGCAAGATTCTTTCTCACCGGCTACAAAAAGTCTTGTAAATAGAAATGGCAACCAATTGATCTTATGAATTATCATCTATTGTTTTTTTTAGTACAGAACCTAATCCCCTCAATGATTAACGTATCTAGATGAACTTGGAATTGAAAATGAAATATAAATACATTTTGAACGTTATTATAAATGTTGTCCAAAACGCTGTTCTTCAAACAAATTTTATGTATGTAGACATAAAAGATTGGCTAGTTTTAAATTATAAAAATTAATCTGTGTGAATGTTTAAGTTAAAAAGTATAAAAAAATATCTTCACGCCATTCCCAATTCAGGGGTAGACAGAGATCTAGAAAGTTGAGTACTTTCTACCCACCAAAGACATATTGGTGACAAAGAGAGAGGCGGAGAGCCTGTCGCCGTCGTAATGTTCAAACCAACGATATAATTCTGACATAAGATTTGAAAAGAAACCATTGGTACGAGCCTTGGCGATTGAACTCCGGTCTCTTTACTCGAATTCCACTCGAACCAATCGACTATCGTGACTGTCGCTATCTTACTGTTTCTGTAAATCATCCTGAGCTATCCAGGTCTAAAATTTCTATGTTTGTCCACAGCACAGCGATGGAGAGTCGCGTTGGGCTGGACTATATTGTGGAGCACGCCGAATATGCGGCCAAGCTCGCCGCGGCGCTCACATCGCCAGCGGCTGCCGTCAAGAAGCAGGTGATGTGACCTTCACGCATAGTCCCTAATGAGATAGCCAGGGAAAACAAATCGCCAAGTGTCACGATTCTTACATAACTGTTTTGAAATTCCTCCGTACACACACGCCTAGGTATCCGAACACTCTTGACCCACTCATCTTCAAGCAGTTTATTCACATAGTCTTTGAGATTTAGTCTCGGCCTAACTGGGGTCAAGTTAGGCCTTTTAATGTTAAATTTCGCGCCATATATTTTCTTCACCATTCGGTCTTCACTCATTTAGGTCGAGACAATGTTCCTTACCACGACACTGGTTTTCTGTTCGACACAAATATGGCAACTCAAAAATGTCTTTCGAGAATGGTAGGTCGATTGGACTTAATTGTTTAGACGTCTGTCTATCTCATTATTGGGAATGGCGTTAAGATGTTATTAAGCGGCTTCTCGTACGGCTGCTTATAATTTTTTTTATATTTTTGCAAAATTTTACGATTTTACTAAACATTTGTGTGATATAAATGTTTGTACTAGAGTAATGGAAATATATATGTAA
This sequence comes from Sericinus montela, assembly GCA_029286605.1. Classification (NCBI taxonomy): domain Eukaryota; kingdom Metazoa; phylum Arthropoda; class Insecta; order Lepidoptera; family Papilionidae; genus Sericinus; species Sericinus montela. Next base: position 922,889 of record JAGSMR010000063.1, on the reverse strand, counting down.
ATATAAACGTGTGTAATAATATTATACCGTTAACTTGGACACTAAGATGGCGATAGGCTCACCACCTATCACGTTGTCCCAAATACGCTTCGGTAAAAAGTAGGTCGAATGAAAATTGATTTAGGTTTCGTTGTCCAGACCTCTGCCTGCACCAGTGTGGGTAATTGTGTGAAGATTTACTAAACACATGATTAATATTTTTTTCATATTTATTTACAGAAACAAAATTATGTTTATATTTACAATACTTTTTAACTAAAAACTACGATAATCGACAAGCCTTACTCCGCGTGACATGATACCAAGAACTCGGTAACATTTCCCGTTGAATGGCAAGACTTAGCTGTTGAGCGAGAAAAGAACCAGCCCTCTTGCCACTTGTATAGTGCGAGGATCTAATTGACGCATCGTTAAAATTAAAACCATATTATTTGCAGGTCTTCGAGCTGCTTTCTGCATTGTGTGTTTACAATGCCGACGGCTATGCTAGAGCTGTCGACACACTGGATCGATATAAGGTAGGTTACTTGTACTGGCCTATAAATAAATACATACATACAGAGAGGGACAACATCACAGACATTGCTAAAAGTAAAATTGCCTAAAGTAATTAGTTTATGCAGTTACAATATGGAATCGGAAATAACGAATAAAATCCCGACCAATCCGGAAAAAGTTATACAGTCTGGGAATCGAACTCGGACGTTAGGGCTGACGACACCTTAAAAACCTTGTGTACGCCACTCGTCCACGCAAGTCTTCAGTCGTTCCATCAAGATCCGTTCACACGTTCAGCCGTGACTAGAAACAGAGCTACTTTTGCCTCAATAATATCAGTGTAGGTGACACAAAAAGATGTAGCAAAGGCCGGATGCCTTATAGAGATATAGAGATGGACGTAATACTTCCTCTGAGACTTGTATTTGTCTACGGAGGTGGTCTTCGTGGACCATGTCACTGATGAGCAAATACCTTTAACTAATAAGTTCCGTGTGCTTATGGAGTAACAATTTACCCCACCCTATTTCTTCCCGTGGGTGTCGTAAGAAATTTAGTTCAATTAAAAACATTTTTATTTTTATTACCCGATAGCCTAGTTGATCGTAAACCTTCGAAAGAGTTGCGGGTTCGAATCCTGCTACAAGCAAACATTTGTGTGATGAATACGAATTTATGTACTCTATTCATAGATATTTATATGTACATACATAAGTATAAATAGATATGCACGGAAGTATATTATACCGTTGTCTTGGTCACTAAGACTGCTATAGACTCACCACATGTCACGTTGCACCCAATAATATTCGGTTAAAAGTGGATCGACCTTATTGTCTACACCAGGTAGGCAGAGGTCTTGAGATATTGGGAAATTGCGTAAAGATATATAAAAGATTATTTCTTTTACAGATTTTAAAAGGTGATCGCTATCGACTGAGCGTGGTGGTGGAAGAACTGAAGAACGCTACCACCACAGACTACAAGACGGCGCTGGTGGCCTTCATCAACTGCCTGATAATCTCCGCACCAAGACTGCCCGACAGAATCCGTGTGAGGAATGAGTTTATAGGTGAGTTAACTAAAGAAAGCGTTCGTAGTAATTAAAAATATCATTGACTTACTTTCTCAAAGACTTGTAAAAGTACACTGGTAACACAAACATAGACCTCTCCTTAAAGATGGCTAACACTTGACACTATAGACGAGTGGTTGGGTGATCGGAATTCGAGTCAAAAGACCCGGTGTCGATCCTCCGGTGGCTGGTACAAGGGTTTTTTCAAAACTTATGTACGATTTATATCAGTTGACAGGCTCACCACCTGTTACGTTATCCCAAAAAATATCTTCGGTGAAAGATGAGTCGGAAACACTTAATTGTATGGACCTCAGTATATCCTAGAAAAAGGAATGGTGTGAAGATAAATAAAAATAAATATACAAAAAATAAAAATAAAATATCTTCACGCAATTCCCAATACAGGGGTAGACAGAGGTCGAGTCTAGACAATTAAGTCCCTTCGACCCACCTTCCACCGAAGATATTTTAGGGACAACGTGACAGGTGGTGAGCCCGTCGCCGTCTTTATGTCCAAGTCAACGATATTCGTACATAAGTTTTTGAAAAACCCATTGGTACGAGCCTACCAACTGGGGATCGAACTCCGGTCTATTGACTCGAAATTCCTGACTTGTTTGTATAAATATACAAACATGTGACTTTTTTATATAAATATACAAACATGTGAAAAATATCATAGTCTTACTTTTTTCAAGGCTTTTATACGTACACTGGTCACACAAAGACCTCTGCTAAAATATAGTAAACTATTGCCACTTGCATCCGTCGTCATCTTATGGCAAGGATTACGCTGCATTACATGGCATCCACTACCTACAACTCTTAGTTGTTTTCTTTCCTCTGTAAAACTTAAAGTTGATTAGTAAGCGAGAGAGTTGTTGTTAATTTAACTTTTATGTTTGGAACTCTCAAGTTAACCTTGAGTTTTACAGACTGCAATAAAAAACACGTCCCCTTTTCATAAATAGTTACGATTATTAGTTACATACATACATATAGCTCAAAATGCCAACCTAACCTGTGCGTGGTGCGACAGGTGAGTTTCCCGCCAACATGGTAAGGTCAAATATTCTAAGGGTAAGGTAGACTTTTGATGAAGCTTTCATGACGAAGCTTTGAAAGAAGAATAAGCTTTACAGAAATAGTCCTAGAAATATTTAACCATGTTATATCTCATCATCAATTATTAAAATAAATAAATAAATATCTTCTCGCAATTCCCAATACAGGGGTAGACAGAGATCTAGTCTAGACAATTAAGTCCCTTCGACGCACCTTCCACCGAGGATATTTTCGGGACAACGTGACAGGTGGTGAGCCCGTCGCCGTCTTTATGTCCTGTATTTATTAATAACATATAGTATAATTTATTAATTATATATATTTTTACAGGGCTCGGTCTTCTGCCAACATTAAACAACTTGAGGTGAGTCTTTTTTGTTTTTATTCTATAGTAATTAGTAAGTCATTGGTTGTCATAGTCATAGTAAATAATATTTAGGTTATAAATAGATACAAAGATATAGATTTTAAAGCACTTGAAAAAAGTCAGGGTTGGGTGGATCGGAATTCGAGTTAAGAGACCCGAGTGCGATCACCAGGTTCGTACCAATGAGTTTTACATATCTTATGTTCGATTTATATTGTTGATTTGCTCAAAAAGACGGTGACGGTCTCACCATCTGTCACGTTGGCTCTAAAAATATCTTCTCGGTGAAAGGCGGTTCGAAAGAACTAAATTGTCTAGACCTCTGTCTAGCCTAGTATTAGGAATGCCATGAAGATATTTTTTATGGAATACACATAAAAAACGTTTTGATTTTCTAAGTATGTTATGATCGTTCGGTTCCCAAGACACATGAAATCTAAGTTAGATTCAAAATGTATAAAATTGTTCATCCTTAATAAAAACTGTTTCTATACAAAACTGTATAGAATATAAGAAACTGTATAGAATAAAAGAAACTAAAAAGAAAATTATGCAAAAGATCTATAAGAGAATTAATATATCTTCACACCATTCCCAATACAGGGGTAGTCAGAGGTCTAGGACAATTTGGTCGTTTCGACCCACCATCTTAATTAATGATTGCAATGAATTAATGAACACAAGATAATTATGAGATGATCTAATATAATTAATAGTATAGTGTTTTATTATACAAGCGGTCCGCCACGCGCGCGCCTTTGTATGGTTTATGCAAATACATATGTTTTAAATATAAGCAGACGGACTTGATTGACTTCCATGTAGTTCCATTTTACATTTAGGTAGAATATTCAAATCAAACCGGTTTGTAATGCACCATTATTGCTTTGATATTTCAGCTCTTCTGTCACAGCAATCCAATTATAAAACTTTATCGTATAATAATAAAAGGCAATAAACTTTACAATCAAATAATTTGTTACTTTTATTTAAAATTAGTAACTCATTGATAAGCTAAATAAGTTTTTGTATTCGAATACGTATATTAATTTGATAAAAGAGCATTTAAAGTCACTATAGCCGAGTGGTTGGGTGATCAGAATTCGAGTTAGGAGACCCGAGTTCGAGGAAGGCTCGAACCGATGTGTTTTTCCGAAACTTATGTACCATTTATGTCGATGGCTGTGGCAGAACGAGATCTAGACAATTAAATAATTTCGTCCCATCTTCCACCGAAGACATTTTTTGGGACAACATGACAGGTGGAGAGCCCGTCACCGTCTTATGTCCAAGACTACGGTATACTTATGTAAGATATATTATAGTATAATATATCTTACATAAGTTTTTGAAAAACCAATGGGAACGAGCCTGCTACTCGGAGATCGTGCTCGGGTCTCTGGACTCGAATTCCGATCACCCAACAACTCGGCTATCGTGGCAATAAACGTATCGTGACTAGACTAGACTATAGGTTGTCTATGAATTTATAAAAGTCTTGTGCAGATGAAACTCATTATTAAATCAGTACCTCTACTCATACATTCCGAAAGCAGTCGTTTGTAATGCTACGTATATCTAAGACAACAAATATGGCGGACTGCGTGGGCGCTTGCGCGCCCAATATGGCGCCTCGCCGAACGTATTGCATTTATAATATTGTATTTTAAAACGTTATACCTTTGTTTCTAAAACATTTATGCAAAAATATTAATAAGGGACTTTTTAATATTTGCGTAGGCAATTGAAATTATGGGAGAAAGCTTACGATTTACATAGGAACATTTATCTACAGAAAAATCAAATCGTCAACGAAGTAAGATGAATTCGTTTCTAATTTTTCTTTGATTAAAAACTTAATAAAATTAATGAAAGCTTCTATGTTTGTTAACTAACTACTTAAACAGCAATTATTAAATTTAAAAATTAAATTTTTTAACTTTTTTCCTATAAAGATATCTGTTTCTCTTTCTAATCATATAGTTCCATGAGATCTTTTCACTGAAGATCCTTCAGCTAATTCTTTGGTCAACATTTTTAATATTTGATACAACATGGTAGCTGTTTACGTCTCATTTAGTTCATGTAGGTTCTTTTAGATCTTATTTTCCTCTATTTTCCAGAATAATTCGCTTTATTCTCGCTTTTGTATTTTGTGAAGGCCCAACCAATATTCTTTCTCAACACCTTAGTGTGCAGTTAAATTATTTTCTCTTTCACTACTTATAGAACATCATTTATAGTACATAGTTAGAATATTTGTACAAATGGCTCGGTGAGATAATTTTGGTTTATTCTTTAACTCATTAGACAAAACCAATCATAGCGTTAGGGTAAGTGACGTAAATATGAGTCTTTGAAAGGAAGGCGTATATTTTTTCCATTTGCCATAGAGACTATCGGCCCGTGACAATTGTTGTAGTTTTTAGGTAATAAGTATTGTAAATAAAAATATAATTTTCTTTCTGTAAATACCAATAACATTTCCTAGACAATTAATTGCTCAAACGACGTTATGCTTTAGGTGATCCGTTCTGTTTTAGGTCTATGGTCCAAAAAAAAAATATTTTAAACTTTACAATTTTTTCATTACTTACCGTTAAATTAAAAAAAAAACTTTATAACATAACTAGAAAATATACTATTCCTATCCCGTATTCGTCACATGGTACCTATCCTCAAGTTTGTAATTCGAGTTATATGAATTTCGTTAACTGTTTAAGAAAACTAATTTATTTAACGTAAAAAGAAAATAAATATCTCCAGTTGTAAATAGCTATGTATATATGTATTATTTTCAATAAAATTATCAAAATTATCGACTGCGATAGGCTCACCAATTTGATGTTGCACCAAATAAGCTTTTAAGCGAAAGGTAAGACTTAATCATTAAGACCACTGTCTGTATAAGACCACTGTGCATTGTGTTGGAAAGCGTGGAGATATTTTTTATTTTATCTTTTTCTACTAGGAACCTACACCAAATGCACGTAAACTTTCTACGACTTGACCTCTGATGACCATAAGGGACGAGCAATTTCATATTATATAACAGTTATTAAAGACATAAGACAACGTAAGAGATATTAAACAATGGATCACTTTGTTAAGTTATTCAAAGATCAAGTGTTCTTACGAAATTTCTTACGACGTGTTTATTTTGTAATAAATGGTCAATAACTCTATTATTTCAATTAATTCTTGCCCTTATACAGGTATAATAACGGATAGATATTACATACGAAATTGTCCCTACATTTCCGGTACGTAGGCTTCATTTGCACAATCTACGAATATTTAAGTAAATGGAAACATCGGTTTTAAATCTTATTTTTGATCGTGTTGTTGTATAAATGCATGTATAAATGTATGTTTGTATTAATTTATACTTATTTTACTTTTTTTACTAGAGAGAATTTAATGAGCCCTATAAATAAATTTGTCTTATTCAAATAACTTTTAAATTTATGTTAACCGTGACACTCGTTCATCTCACCATATGTATACCACATATGGTGGTGGTTACTTATCTTTACGCACAGTTCTTGATGGGGTTGCCAGTGATAGCAGATCCCAAGTGTACGTATACGTAAGTGTACCAATATGTCCATGCGATATAAGTGTGGTAATAGTTCCAAACACGTTCTGCTAAACAAATTCTTGTTCATTCTTTAAAAACCTACTACATTGTGGAGTACCAAAACTGATTGAGCTGTAAAGCGCTGCATGATTATCGCTCTTTCTTAGGGCGATCATTTAATTTTAGAACATTTTATCGGGGAAGGCGTTTAATTCTCAGGAAATATGTATATATTGCTCCTTTCGTACATGAATTGTGGTAATCTAATATATAAAATTGTCGTATTTCGATGTTTGTAGTTTAAGTCTTCCGAAACGGCTTGACCGATTCTCATGAAATGTGTTCATCTCAATGTGTCTGAGAATCGGACAACATCTATTTTTCATCCCCCTAAATGTTAATGGTAGTCCACCCCTAAATTGCTTTTTTTAATTTTTAGGTTATTTTTTTATGATACTTAATAAATAAAATAAATCTCTTCACGCAATTACCAAGACAGGGGTAAACAAAGGTCAAGTCTAGACAATTAAGTCCTTTTGACTCACCTTCCACCGAAGATATTTTAGGGACAACGTGACAGGTGGTGAGCCCGTCGCCGTCTTCATGTCCAAGCCAACGATATAATTCGTACATAAGTTTTTGAAAAACCCATTGGTACGAGCCTGCCACTTGGGGATCGAACTGGGGTCTCTTGACTCGAAAATCCGACCACCCAACCACTCGGCCATCGGGACTTATGATACAGCATACAAAAATACATACAATCCTAAATTTTTATCCCTCCACAATCAACTCCTATTTTTTATATGGCAATAGAACGTTTGGTAATACTTTATTTATTTATTTTTTTATAAAAAGTTAGTATACATATAATTGTCGGGTGAGGTACACAAAATGTTTCAAGAGGTTTCCAGCTCTGAAAACCTTGGTTCGATTCCCGGACTGGACAAACTAGAAAACCAGTTTTTCTTTATTTTATATGGTCTAGATTTTGTGGTGCCTACGTTGATTCTAATTCTATAATAACACAAGTTTATATTAACACACAATAACACAAGCTTTCGTTACTTACTTTGGAGTCGGAGTAATAAATGTGATGCTATCCTTATTTATTTATTTATATAATGCGGTCCGTTAGGCTAGATAGTAGTGATCCTGCTTTCGATACTAAGGGAGTAGGTTCGAATCCCAAGCATTTGTGTGATGAATATGAATGTTTGTACTCATTGGGTCATCGATGTTTATATGTACATATAAATATTTATCAAAGAAAATATATATTTCTAAATATATTTTACTGTTAGTTTTGTGATTAAGACGGAGATAAGCTCACCACTTGTCACGTCGAAATAAAAAAAAAAAAATTAAAAAGCTTTTTCATCAAAACGATCTAGTTATGTCCACTAATGAATAAAAGTCGATTTTGAAGATTTATACAAGACAGTTTTATTATAACTATACCTACATACAATTGTATGTCGAGAGAATAAAGAAGAAGCATAAATGAAGGACGATTGACGAAAAAAATGTATAAAGCGAGTGTGAATGGAAGTGTGGGAAGGGGAAGACCTAGGCGGACGATTCGAGACCAAATCAGGCACGTTCTGAAAAAATGCCAGGTCAAAAGTACCCTAAACTGAAGAACATGTAAGAAGGGAATAATGAAAGTAGACGAAGCGGAACAAGTATGTAAGGATCGTAGCAAGTGGAAAGAAGTGGTCTCTGCCTACCCCTACGGGAAAGTACACCCGCAATACCAGAGGCATAGCGGATGCGTTGCCGCCTTAGAGTGCCCAGAATTGGGGGAGGGGGGTGTGTGGGCCTCCGGTTACCTGCACTCACCAAACGAAACGCAGAAGTTTGTTAGACTTTTACTTCATGCCGGTATTCTGTGAGGTCGTGGTCCTTCCCCGGTCGAGCCGGCCCATTCATGCAACAAAAAAACCTGATGCGTGGCTCTACCACTGTTAGATTAAATCCCTTCAACACACCTTCCACCGAAGATATTTTCGGGACAATGTGACAGGTGGTGAGCCCGTCGCCGTCTTTATGTCCAGGCCAACGATATAATTCGTACATACTTTTTTTTAAACCCATTGGTACGTACCTGCCACTTGGGGATCGAACTCGGGTCTCTCGACTCGAAATTTCTTTTACTCGAATTTTTTTTATTTTTTCGTTTTATTACTTCTATTATATTTTGTATAAAATCGCACAATCTGTACGTGCCCTAAATCCAGTGGGCGACATTCAATTACTAAATGACTGCACTGCTTCGGATTACTAAATTGTCTCAGACAACTGGTCTTAGCTCTCTGGACACCTAATAAACCGGTCAGCACAATGATATGTCGGTATAATGTTATTAACGTATTTCTCTATTTGCAGACATGAAGCTGCCAGCCATCCGGATCTGGGAGTTCAACTTGACGTATTCGAAGAACAAAGGGAGAGCGACGAAGCCCATGGTCCAGGAGGAATCAATCTCAATTCACATCTCGATGTATTCTACGCCATACTCAAACAAGTGAGTTGTTATAAATTTCTTAATTTACGTCTTATGCTGAGTAAGTTGCATTGTAACATTGTGTGAAGATACTATAAAAAATTTAAAAATATCACTTTAACCTGTATATATACCGACCGATTTCGGACACAGCAACTTTGGATCTATGATTATGTCATACTTTGAAGCATGCGAAACAGTGTCAATCTGAGTAAAAAAAATCTATATTGGCATTGTTTTAAATACTTTAATTGGATGCTAATTTCATTTCTTTAATCTTTTATTTAAGAAGAGTTAGAGTTATTGATACCATGGGACAACTAATATAACTAAATATATAACCGTCATCCATGGACTACGAAAGTGGAAAAGGGGCGGAGCGGACACACCGCTTTTCATGGTGTTGCCAGCCATGAGGTCCTGGTTTCTATATTCATAGACGGGTGAACAGAGAAAACCACTATTTCAACATTGTCTCAATTCTGGGTGCTTTTGGTACCTTTGTTGTTTTCAATTGCATTACAAAAGTGCTCTTACTTACTTTGGGATCCGAGCTATGTCTGTGATGGTGTCCCTATCTATGTATATATTTAAGATGAAAAACAGTGTCTACGATAAACATCTCGTTTGAGGATCTAAATTTACTGATTATATTTCTACCTCTATTCCAAATGCATTAAAAGACATACATTACATAGGTCGCTGATACGCCACAAGAAATTCCCTTCCTGAGTATCCTACAGCATCTACTTCGTATAGACCCAAAGGAACCGGTCAGCGATATTATATGGGATACTGCTGAGACACTCGTGCATCGAGCCACTTTGTTAGAGAGCAGAGAAGATGCAGCCAAGTTACTCAGAGCTCCGAGTGTTCAAGTGAGTGTTCAATATCAAATATATTGGGTTCCGGTTTAGAAAGTACATCCATAACGGCCTGTTAAAGTCTACTGCAGAACATAGGCCTCTTCCGTATGGAAGATTTACCATAATCGCTACGCTTGGCTATCAGATTGGCGATCGCAGTACCAGACCTCAGAAGATTCTGCCCATCTTCGGTATGATTATTTTGGTCTAATATTTTTAGAGATGGTTATCCCGCCACCTATGGGTTGCCATAACGATATTCAAGGCTGTTTCCCTTAGTCGCCTCCTACGACACCTGCAGGAAGGTGTGGCAATATAGGAATATTGCTACTCCTTCCCGTAGGTGTCGTACCGTTACCACACGGTCTATAATTTCTAAACTCCCGGGGGATTTCTAATCCCCCGGGGAGTTTAGAAAGTATAGAGAAGAAATGTAAGACTAAGACGTCGAAGGTGACCGTTGCCATCGTGACCTCGTGATCTCTGTATATCATGACCTCTCAGCATAATCAGATGCTTGTTCCCTTTTTGTTTTGAAGTTCTTGAAGATATTTAAGGGCTGACAATTAAAGACTGGACATAAAAACATTGGACCGGCTGTAAGTGAAATACCCAAACACGCCATGTGTTGTGGTTTGCAGGATTAATAACCGTTGAGAAAGATAAAGAGGCAATCTTGTATTTGTATAGGTAAAACCTATTCGATACTGAAAAACTATAAGCTAATAGTTCAACTAGTTGACGACCATCATGGGCAAGTGGTGTACACAACTGTGTATGCGTCTGCTCTGAGACCTCAGGTTCGATTCCCGGACGGATCATACATATTATATTTTCTCGAGTATGGCTATTTTTTGTTCCTTCCTTTTTTTTTGTTTACTTTAGGATCTGAACAATGTATATGATGTTCTCCATATCTATGTATGTTTTTAAAACTACGCTAGTTTTGGCTCCAGGTTAAGTCGAGAGAGAGTATTTATAAGAAACTTTACAGTGCTTTTTTTTCTCCAGGCAAAAGTAGGATGTTTATGCCAGCATCGAGACACATCGGGCGCGGGCAGGAAGCAAAGCTTGCAGAGAGCTTTATCGCCCCCGCCCCCGCCGCCGCCGGCGCCCGCGCCACCTGCAGGTTGGTGCAGAACAGACTCGATATGCCGTGTTGTTATGATGAAAGAATATACCACCCCCTTTTTTCCCGAGGGTGTAAGAGACGACTAAGAGAAAAACTTTGAAAGTGCAATTCGCTGCCGACAGGTGGTGGGATTACCACCTCGTAATTTTTAGACCAAAGTACAGCAAATCGATGAGGGATAGCAGCGTCTAAGGTGCGAGGTATCTGGTACTGCGATCACGAATCCGCTAGTCAAGCTTGGTGGCTATACAACGAGAAAAATAAGCTCTGTTGATATGCGTATCGAAAGAATTAAACAGGGTCAGAGTTCCGATAACCCCAGTATTGGTTTTAATGTCCTTAAGAGATTATATAAAAGTTTATAGGCCGGCCACATAGTTCTACGAACTATGTGGCCGGCCCATTGCCACCGTTGGAGACGAAAAGTTCTTGAGTGGCAACCTCATACAGGCAAACGCATTATAGGACGACCTCCACAAGATGTAGTGACGACCTGCAAAATGTTGCGAGAAGTCGATGGATGGTGGTGGATGAGGACCGTTCACTGTGGATAGTTTTGGGGGAAGCCTAAAGAAGAAGATGAAGAGCATATTTATTGACATTATTTATTTTATTATTTTGAGCTTATCTTGAATATAATATAAAAAGATATACTAAAGTAATGATATCTCCAAAACTACTTTAACGGATTGGGCAAAATTTAGTATTAATATACATCACATGACTCTTTAAAAACGACACAGCAAATTACATGGGCCACTCTTCATTCATTGCACGGACCACCACTAAAGTTCAAGGACATTAATGAAATTGAGTTTAAATAAATAACAATTTAATAATATCTGATCTTTTATAAAACTTCACCTACTTATGACACCCTTAGGAAAGTCTCTCATCTAAAATTAGAATGATTCGTAATTCAAATTCGAAAATTTTGCAGCAAAAGTTAGTCATAACAATTTTAAGTTCTAAATCTAACAAGATATACGTGAAGGCAAATAGATTGTCTTTTAGTTCTGCTAGTGACTTTAGCCTTCTTTCACCATTATAAGAACCTTATTAAGAATTATAATGTCACGTTAGCCGAGTGGTTGGGTTATTGGAATTCGAGTCAAGAGTCCCGAGTTCTATCCCCAAGTGGCAGGCTCGTATCAGCATGGTTTTTGAAAAAAAAAACTTAGGTACGAATTATATTGTCAGATTGTATATAAAGACGGCGACGGGCTCACCACCTTTCACGCTGACCCAAAAGATGTCTTTTCACTTTTTTGTCTAGACCTCTCTACCTCTGTTTTGGGAATGACCTGAAGATATTTTTTTTATTACAAAACGGTGATAGATAAAATAAAATGTTGATAAACGAATCTATATTCTGCTTTCGATAAATAACTGAATTGATTTGATTTAATAATAACTTATTTCATTAAGCTACACTTTATAAGTTACGTTATATTGTTCCTTGGAGCTAAGCAGGAAGCAGTAATACTACAGGTCCGGCTCGAAGGACCAATAGACAAAAACGTATTATCTCTCTCTCTCTCTTTGACGCTCTCCGTCTCCCTCTCTCAGCTGTAGCGCCCCCCGCACCCCCGGCGCCGCCCCCGCCGGCCCCGCGCGGCCCGCCGCCACCGCCGCCGCCCGGCGCCGCGCCCCCGCGCCCCCGCGCCCCCGCGCCCGCGCCCCCGCCCCGCCCGCGCCCCTCGAGCGCCTGCCGCAGCAGGACACCCCCATACCCAAGACCAAGATGAAGACCATCAACTGGAACAAAATACCGAACAGCAAAGTAAGTTCATCGTTTTTGTCGTTTTCCTTATAATAAATTATAGTAGTAATAAATCTCTTTTTACCCACATTTATTAGGTTCTCAAGAATAATAAAAATTTAAATGACAAAGGGAACAGACTCAGCTTATTCCGGGGAAGGTCATCATCTTACATTCTTGTTATACTTCGAGCATAATGATTATCACAAGTTCTCTTTAAAAGAGACGCCTATTTCTCGCAGGTAGGCTACAGGCCTTAGCCAATATACACATATATATGACACACATATATATGTGACGTCCTGTAAAAATATATTCAATGACAATGCGCGGATTAGCAACCGCAGTATCAGATATGGTCTCGTAGACCTCTTACGATACCATTTTGAAGGTATTATTCTTTTGACGATACCTAATATACATTACTTATTTAAAAAATACAGGTAATAGGCCAAAACAATATTTGGTCTATCGTCGCCTCCAGCCACAAGCACTCACCAAAGGCGGAATTAGATTGGAGCGAAATCGAAGGATTATTCTGCCAACAGGTAAGCTAAAAAGTCTTACTGTCTATAACATTATAAACGCGATAGTTCGTTTTATCTTCACCTATTTCCCAATACTGGAGAAAGAGAAGGCGACAGAGGTATGGGAGATAGGTGAGGATAGGACAATAAAGTTTTTTCTCCCTATGAATCGCCGAAGCTTATTGAGGCAATATAACACGGACGGATGGGAGGCACTATATAAATGTCATGTCCACGAAAAATATTACAACATCCTAAAAAATGTTTACGACAATAGCACCAGCTGTGTGAAACTAGAGAAACGAGGACCGGAATTACCGATTCTACGTGGAGTAAGACAAGGAGATCCTCTGTCCCCCAAGATTTTCATCGCAGTGTTGCAAAGCGTCTTCGAGGAACTGCAATGGGAAAACGAAGGTATTAAAATCGGCAACCGACATTTAAGCCACCTCAGATTCGCAGATGATATAGTCCTCTTCGCTGAAAGCAGCAGAAACGAACAAAGTGCAAAAGTAGGTCTTTTAATGAATAAATCAATTAAACGAAGAAAGTGCAAAAGTAGGTCTTTTAATGAATAAAGACAAAACAAAACTAATGACAAACAGTTACTCCAATAAAATTAAACTTGAAGGAGAGACACTAGAATACGTAAACAAATACACATATCTGGGAAAAGAAATATCTTTTCAAGACGCGGCAATAGCCTAATGGTTTAGGGTGCGGACTGCGAAACATGACGTCGCAGGTTCGGGCCCCGCCATTCGACTATTGACGTAAACCAACTCCAGACACAAGCATTGCAGCTTAATTGGAGTGGTTAACAGGAATACTAGTAATGTTATTCGGCGGTATTGGCAATGGGCTGGCCATATTGCACGTTATACAGACAAGCGATGGACAGCAGAAGTAACGAAATGGAAAGGACCTAACGGAAAAAGGCGGAAAGAACGACCTATGAAGCGATGGAGCGACGACATCGTAGCTACAGCCGGCAAGGAATCGATGAAACTAGCGAAAGACAGAGAAAAGTGAAGTAAACTGGAGGAGGCCTATACCCAAACAGGGGTTCCTATCCTATAATAAGTGGTGTAAATAATAGAAAACAATAGTTAAGTGAATAATCATGTGAGAAATTTGTATATACTTATATTTAATGTTTAGGTGATGGGAAATAAAAAGGCTTTATTATTATTATTATTATAACACGGACCAATGAATTCAAAACTTATGAAGGTACTGTTTGCATTGTTGGCTTGGAAATTAAGACGGCAACAGGCTCACCATCACGTTGTCCTAAAATATCTTCGGTGGATGGTAGGGGATCTCGATGAGATTTTTCAAAAACTTATGTACGATTTGTATTGCTAGCTTAGACCTTTTGGTAGAGCCACGCATCAGCTTTTATTGTTGCATGAATGGGCCGGCTCGACCGGGGAATTACCACGACCTCACAGAATACCGGCGTTAATCTAACAAACTTCTGCGTTTCGTCTGGTGAGTGCAGGTAACCGGAGGCCCACACACCTCCCTCCCCCAATTCTGAGGGGGGGCAAAGCAGATGCGTTGCCTCTAAGAGAGACAACCCATCTGCTTTGCCTCTGGTATTGTGGGTGTTCATGGGCGGCGGTAATCACTTACCATCACGTGAGCCGCCTGCTCGTTTGCCTCCCTTTTCCATAAAAAAAAGACCTAATTTCAGTGAACTGGCTCACCACCTGTCACGTTGTACCTAAAAATGTTTCCGATGGAAGGTGGATCGAAAAGAGTTAATTGTCTAGACCTCTGTCTACCCCGGTATTGGGAATGGCGTGAAGATATCGATATATTTCAATATTTAGATTCAACCGACTGGTTCCGCGGGCTCGTCACCGCGGCTGGGCCGCAGCCCAATTTGCGACAGCTCCGGTGAGCGGAAGCCGAGGAAGGAGCCGTCGGAGATCACACTCCTGGACGGCAAGAGGAGCTTGAACGTCAACATATTCCTCAAGCAATTCCGAAGGTAAGCTGTTTGTGGTTAAATTAGTCATATATTTATTGAAGTTCAATTCTTGAGAATCTATGTGATTAAATTAAAGAAAAAAAAAATTTAAAAAAAAGGTTTAAAATTTCAACTGACACGGGTGGGATTCGAACGAGCCACTGTGTCTTACACGCATCAGTTAAAAAAAATATCTTCACGCAATTCCCAATACAGGGGTAGACAGAGGTCAAGTCTAGACAATTAAGTCCCTTTGACCCACCTTCCACCGAAGATATTTTCGGGACAACGTGACAGGTGGTGAGCCTGTCGCCGCCTTTATGTCCAAGCCAACGATGAAATTCGTACATAAGTTTTTGAAAAACTCATTGGTACTGCCACCTGGGGATCGAACTCGGGTCTCTCGACTCGAAATTCCGACCACCCAACAACTCGGCTATCGTGACTTCACGCATCAGTTGAAATTTTAAATCTGTGTTCTCTTTACTTTACTTATGCCTTGTTTTGGCTTCGGCGCCATCTATTATCCCTTTTGCAAGTATAGTTGTTATTAAATAATTACTTCGCACCATTCCGCATGCAAATATGAAAAAGGTATATGTTGCCTGGTCCGTAGAGAAGAGCACCACCCTCTCTACCACAGATGCGTGCACTAATTCCACTGTATGCAATGTTTGCATGTTGCATACAGTGGAATTATTGCACGCATCTGTGGGAGGGAGGGTGGTGCTCAATTCAATCAGTCAGTTGACTACCTTTTGCAAGTGACAATTTGACATTCCTGACGTTTCAGTTAGAGATTATTGAGAATTTATTTTGATTTATAAGCTCAGTGTATTAAAATGTCTCCGAAAGAAAATCAAACTTTCTATGTTCAACGCTCACAGAATACTTTCGACTGCAATTACTTGTTTATGTTTCCATAACTATTCGTTATGATTATGTTCAGTATGTTAAAAAATGTGTTTATTCCCCCTTATTTACAAATGTACATACATACATTTAAAAATGTTTTTCTCTCCTTTATTTTCTTTTTTTTCCTCTTTGATTTAATAATAAAGAGTTCAGCATTACGTGTTTAAAATCAATAAATATTGCATACTAAACTAGTTGGCGGTATCTTATTAATACTTCACTTTCCAGTAGATAGCGCCATTGCCAAAAACAGGTATTAACAAAGAAAGATATTAAAAAATTTCAACAGATGCGTGTAGGGCACGGTAGCTCGGATAAAAGAGCGTTACCACGGTATGGCAAAGGTCGCAGGTTCGAATCCCTCCCGTGTCTGTTGAAATTTCAAACATTTTTTCTCTTTAATTTAAGTAAAGAGTATAACAGTGTATGAATATTGCCACTCCCTTTCTTCCCGTAGGAGTCGTAAGAGGCGAGTAACGGAAACAGCCTTGAATATCGTTACGGCAATCTATAGATGGCGGGATAACCATGTCTAAAAATATCAGAGCAAAATAATTAGACCGAAGATGGCAGCAGCGTCTGAGGTGTGAGTGGTCTGCTACTGCGATCGCCAATCCGCTTGCCAAGCGTGGCGATTATGACAGATCCTCCCTATGGGAGAGGCCTGTCCTGCAGTGGGACTTTTAGAGGCGGTTATGTATGCATGTTATTTTGGAATTATTATAAAGAACATATTTAAAATTACATTGCACCACACCGCATGCGGAGATATTTCTCATTCGTTGGGACTTCGTGGAGTCTATTTGCATTACAATGCCTCGTTTCGTGGCGAAACACTAATCGCCTGTTTATATATGGTGGTGGAGATGTTACCCGGTGTTTAGTGGTGTGTCCCACTGTAGTGCTGGTATGCATTGGTTATCAATTTGACCACCAACAACCATGCATCGTATGTTTGTAGTGATTGTCCCACTGTAGTGCTGGAATTGCATCCTGTAGAATTAATGCATAAATCCGAGAGAAGAGAAGAAGAGGCCGACCCTTCATGATGCTTTTATTTATCCTGATATTTTTGAGGCTTTTAATTGCTCCTCACGACAATCAAGGGAATATAGAGGGCTTTAAATAAATAAATATCTTCACAAAATTCCCACTACAGGGGTAGACAGAGGTCTAGTCTAGACAATTAAGTCACTTTGACCCACCTTCCACCGAAGATATTTTCAGGACAACGTGACAGGTGGTGAGCCCGTCGCCGTCTTTATGTCCCAAACAACGATATGAATCGTACATTGAAAAAACCCATTGGTACGAACCTGCCACTTGGGGATCGAACTCGGGTCTCTCGACTCGACATTCCGACCACCAATCCACTCGGCTATCGTGATTGCGAAATGATATTAATGTCTGATTAAATCAAATTTTGCAGCTCCAACGAAGACATAATCCAGTTAATTAGGGAGGGGTCGCACGACGACATCGGCACTGAAAAATTGCGAGGCCTACTGAAAATCCTGCCGGAAATCGACGAGTGCGAAATGCTGAAAGCCTTCACTGGAGACGTCACGAAATTAGGGAATGCTGAGAAATTTCTACTGCTTCTTATACAGTTGCCAAAGTAAGTTCACTTACGTTTTGATTGCAATAAATAAATAAATAAGGTAAACATTACATACATTGCTCTAATCCCAAACTAAGTAGCTTCAGCAATTGTACTATGGAATCAGAAATAACGAAGGTACCACAAAAACCAGACGTGAGACAGTATAGACAAAGTGTTTTCTACATTGGATCCGTCTGGGAATCGAACCCGGGACCTCAGACCTGGCGACCACTTGAAAACACCTTTCAATCAAGGACCTCATCAATATTTCACATGTAGTTTACTGCTATGATCCAGAATGTATGATTGGATTCTTATCCAATAATATGGAATGCAAGTTTTAAGCGAAAAAGAAATTTAAAAATAAATAAATAGATGTCTTCACGCAATTCCCAATACAGTGGTAAGACGGAGGTGTAGTCTAGATAATTAAGTCCTTTCGACCCATCTTCCACCGAAGATATTTGTGCATTTCGGCAACGTGACAGGTGGTGAGCCCGTCGCCGTATTTTATGTCCAAGCCAACCATATATAATTCGTACATAAATTTTTGAAAATCCCATTGGTACGAGCCTGCCACTGCTATCGAGTCTCTCTACTCGAAATTCCGAAACTTGAAAACCACTTGGACATCGTGACTTAATTTAATAATCAGCAATGTACTATAATACTTGAATATTAAATTTAAAAAAAGAATCCGAACGGAGCGCCGAACGTAATTTTAAAAGAATTTTTTATTAGAAGTCCGTTAATCGAGAATGATCATAAAATAAATAAATAAATAAATATCTTCACAAAATTCCACTACAGGGGTAGACAGAGGTCTAGTCTAGACAATTAAGTCACTTTGACCCACCTTCCACCGAAGATATTTTCAGGACAACGTGACAGGTGGTAAGCCCGTCGCCGTCTTTATGTCCCAAACAACGATATAAATCGTACATTGAAAAAACCCATTGGTACGAACCTGCCACTTGGGGATCGAACTCGGGTCTCTCGACTCGACATTCCGACCACCAATCCAC
This sequence comes from Sericinus montela, assembly GCA_029286605.1. Taxonomy (NCBI): domain Eukaryota; kingdom Metazoa; phylum Arthropoda; class Insecta; order Lepidoptera; family Papilionidae; genus Sericinus; species Sericinus montela. The sequence goes on along the minus strand of JAGSMR010000063.1, from coordinate 903,987 downwards.
TCGGCTATCGTGATTGCGAAATGATATTAATGTCTGATTAAATCAAATTTTGCAGCTCCAACGAAGACATAATCCAGTTAATTAGGGAGGGGTCGCACGACGACATCGGCACTGAAAAATTGCGAGGCCTACTGAAAATCCTGCCGGAAATCGACGAGTGCGAAATGCTGAAAGCCTTCACTGGAGACGTCACGAAATTAGGGAATGCTGAGAAATTTCTACTGCTTCTTATACAGTTGCCAAAGTAAGTTCACTTACGTTTTGATTGCAATAAATAAATAAATAAATAGATGTCTTCACGCAATTCCCAATACAGTGGTAAGACGGAGGTGTAGTCTAGATAATTAAGTCCTTTCGACCCATCTTCCACCGAAGATATTTGTGCATTTCGGCAACGTGACAGGTGGTGAGCCCGTCGCCGTATTTTATGTCCAAGCCAACCATATATAATTCGTACATAAATTTTTGAAAATCCCATTGGTACGAGCCTGCCACTGCTATCGAGTCTCTCTACTCGAAATTCCGAAACTTGAAAACCACTTGGACATCGTGACTTAATTTAATAATCAGCAATGTACTATAATACTTGAATATTAAATTTAAAAAAAGAATCCGAACGGAGCGCCGAACGTAATTTGAAAAGAATTTTTTATTAGAAGTCCGTTAATCGAGAATGATCATAAAATAAATAAATAAATATCTTCACGCAATTCCCAATACAGGGGTAGACAGAGGTCAAATCTAGACAATTAAGTCCCTTTGACCCACCTTCCACCGAAGATATTTTCGGGACAACGTGACAGGTGGTGAGCCTGTCGCCGCCTTTATGTCCAAGCCAACCATATATAATTCGTACATAAATTTTGAAAATCCCATTGGTACGAGCCTGCCACTGCTATCGAGCTCAAGTCTCTACTCGAAATTCCGACCACCAATCCACTCGGCTATCGTGATTGCGAAATGATATTAATGTCTGATTAAATCAAATTTTGCAGCTCCAACGAAGACATAATCCAGTTAATTAGGGAGGGGTCGCACGACGACATCGGCACTGAAAAATTGCGAGGCCTACTGAAAATCCTGCCGGAAATCGACGAGTGCGAAATGCTGAAAGCCTTCACTGGAGACGTCACGAAATTAGGGAATGCTGAGAAATTTCTACTGCTTCTTATACAGTTGCCAAAGTAAGTTCACTTACGTTTTGATTGCAATAAATAAATAAATAAGGTAAACATTACATACATTGCTCTAATCCCAAACTAAGTAGCTTCAGCAATTGTACTATGGAATCAGAAATAACGAAGGTACCACAAAAACCAGACGTGAGACAGTATAGACAAAGTGTTTTCTACATTGGATCCGTCTGGGAATCGAACCCGGGACCTCAGACCTGGCGACCACTTGAAAACACCTTTCAATCAAGGACCTCATCAATATTTCACATGTAGTTTACTGCTATGATCCAGAATGTATGATTGGATTCTTATCCAATAATATGGAATGCAAGTTTTAAGTGAAAAGAAATTTAAAAATAAATAAATAGATGTCTTCACGCAATTCCCAATACAGTGGTAAGACGGAGGTGTAGTCTAGATAATTAAGTCCTTTCGACCCATCTTCCACCGAAGATATTTGTGCATTTCGGCAACGTGACAGGTGGTGAGCCCGTCGCCGTATTTTATGTCCAAGCCAACCATATATAATTCGTACATAAGTTTTTGAAAACCCATTGGTACTAGCCTACCACCTGACATAGAAATCGGGTCTCTCGACTCGAAATTCCGACCACCCAACAACTCGGCTATCGTGACTATAAATGATCATAATTGTGGTTAACCGTGCCAACAGTTTCCCCGCGTCTTGTACCCGTCAATAAGTCAACACAATATATTTCATCGAATACCGGCCTGATTAATTAGAATCGCAAAGTAAATAGAGTATAAGAAATGCATTCAATTGCTCTTCAAAAACGCAAGGCGTTACAAATACAGACACATGAACCAACTGACAATGAATACAGTAATCACAAATGGGTATGAATGTGGTACTTACCACGATGACTTATTGACCGGTAGAGTATGCAAGTCATTCAATCCGCTCATTGGAACCCATAGATTACAAAGTGTACAATAAAGAATAAAGAATGAATAAAGAGCTTACCACGGTACAAAAAGTTTAAAACGAGGATTTTTAACTGTTTTTTTAATTTGTTTTCAGTTACAAGCTGCGCATAGAGTGCATGCTGTTAAAAGAAGAGTGGCCGTCAACGGCGGGTTATTTAGAGAGTGCCATAAACGCTATCCTAGTCGCCGGAGACGACCTGATGTCTTCCAGAGCTATTCAGGTACCATCCATACCTAGCCTAGGTAGGCTAGGCTAACATCGGCTAACAATATGATCAACTAAAAAAAAATATAGGCAAGTATTTACGATAGATTAACGGGAGGTTGGGTGATAAATAAATAATAAATATCTTCACGCAATTCCCAACACAGGGGTAGACAGAGGTCTAGTCTATACAATTAAGTCCTTTCAACCCACTTTCCACCGAAGATATTTTCGGGACAACGTGACAGGTGGTGAGCCCTTCGCCGTTTTACGTCCAAGCCAACGATATAATTCGCACCTAAGTTTTTGAAAAACCCATTGATACTAGCCTACCACCTGGACATAGAAATCGGGTCTCTCGACTCGAAATTCCGACCACCCAACCACTCGGCTATCATGATTTCATTGGTTATCATCTCATGACTACTTTGATTGGGATCATATATCATTAAACATGAAAAGAAAATGAACTGGACAGCGGCTTATACAATTAAGTCCTCTTGATCCGCCTAGCATCGGAGATATTTTTTGGAACAACGTGGCAGATGGTGAGTCCGTCCCGAAATTAGATCTAAGCCAGCAATACAAATCGTACATAGGTTTTTGAAAAAACTCATCCGAACGAGCCGAGTGATGAGTGATACGAATTCAAGTCGTGTTTCCCGAGTTCGATCCCCATTCAGCAGGCTCGTACCGATGAGCTTATCAAAAACCCACGTACCATTTCCTTCGTTGGCTTAGACGAAAAACACGGCGACTCGCACACCGCCTGTCACGTCGACATATAACATCTTCGACGGAAGGTCCGTGACCTGTCTAGACTGGTCTAGACCTTTGTCGACTGCATCGGGATCGGTGTGAAGACATGCCGTCGTGATTGGTCGTCAGGAGGTGCTGTACCTGGCGCTGATCGCGGGCAACTTCCTGAACGCGGGCGGGTACGCGGGCGGCGCGGCCGGCGTGCGGCTCGCCTCGCTGCAGAAGCTGCCCGACATCCGCGCCAACCGCCCCGGCATGAACCTGCTGCACTACCTCGCCATGGTCCGTACCGCACACCGCGCACTCACTCACTGCACTACCTCGCCATGGTCCGTACCGCACACCGCGCACTCACTCACCGCACTACCGCCATGGTCCGTACCGCACACCGCACTCACTCACCGCACTACCTCACCATGGTCCGTACCGCACACCGCACTCACTCACCGCACTACTCGCCATGGTCCGTACCGCACACCGCGCACTCACTCACCGCACTACCTCGCCATGGTCCGTACCGCACACCGCGCACTCACTCACCGCACTACCTCGCCATGGTCCGTACCGCACACCGCGCACTCACTCACTGCACTACCTCGCCATGGTCCGTACCGCACACCGCGCACTCACTCACCGCACTACCTCGCCATGGTCCGTACCGCACACCGCGCACTCACTCACCGCACTACCTCGCCATGGTCCGTACCGCACCGCGCACTCACTCACCGCACTACTCGCCATGGTCCGTACCGCACACCGCGCACTCACTCACCGCACTACCGCCATGGTCCGTACCGCACACACCGCGCACTCACTCACAGCACCACCTCGCCATGGTCCGTACCGCACACCGCACTCACTCACCGCACTACCTCACCACGGTCCGTACCGCACTGCCCTCACTCACAGCACCACCTCGCCATGGTCCGTACCGCACTGCCCTCACTCACAGCACCACCTCGCCATGGTCCGTACCGCACTGCCCTCACTCACAGCACCACCTCGCCATGGTCCGTACCGCACACCGCGCACCCACTCACCGCACTACCGCCATGGTCCGTACCGCACACACCGCGCCCTCACTCACAGCACCACCTCGCCATGGTCCGTACCGCACTGCCCTCACTCACAGCACCACCTCGCCATGGTCCGTACCGCACTCCGCACTCACTCACTGCACTACCTCGCCATGGTCCGTACCGCACACCGCGCACTCACTCACAGCACTACCTCGCCATGGTCCGTACCGCACACCGCGCACTCACCACCGCACTACCGCCATGGTCCGTACCGCACACCGCGCACTCACTCACCGCACTACTCGCCATGGTCCGTACCGCACACCGCGCACTCACTCACTGCACTACCTCGCCATGGTCCGTACCGCACACCGCGCACTCACTCACCGCACTACCTCGCCATGGTCCGTACCGCACACCGCGCACTCACTCACCGCACTACCTCGCCATGGTCCGTACCGCACACCGCGCACTCACTCACCGCACTACCTCGCCATGGTCCGTACCGCACACCGCGCACTCACAGCACTACCTCGCCATGGTCCGTACCGCACACCGCGCACACACTCACCGCACTACCTCGCCATGGTCCGTACCGCACACCGCGCACTCACAGCACCACCTCGCCATGGTCCGTACCGCACACCGCGCACACACTCACCGCACTACCTCACCATGGTCCGTACCGCACACCGCGCACACACTCACCGCACTACCTCACCATGGTGTAGTTGTGGTGTAGGTGGTGGTGGATGGTGAACACCAGGCATCTTAGACGCTGCTACCGGTCACTAATCTATTTTATTTTAATATTGTAGCCAATTGCATTTCTATGGATTTTCCCTTAATCGCCTCCTATGACACCCGCTACTCTTCTTACGCCGATACGACATTTTTATTGTACCTCTTCAACATTCTTCTACAATCATCCTTAAGGTAAGGTAAACAATGAAGACGGTTATAAAAAATTACAAATAAAATTGTGTTATGGAATCGGAAATATCGAAGATACCACAATCAAATCACTCAGATCCAAGACAATGAAGAAAGAAGTCGAAGCCTCAACTCAGCTGGTGACACCATGAAAACCGGTGTGTACGCCACATGTCCACGGACATCGTCACATTGATAAAGAGCTTATAACTACTATTGTAGCTATAAGCTCTTTATCAATCATCTTTAACTAACTCTATAAAAAAAATAACATTCAGATTTCAGCGAATTTACCTTCATGTATTATCAGGCGCTGCAGTAATTCCACTCTTGGAAATAGACCCTCATCTTTGTTATATGGACTTACAGCAAGCAGAAAAGAAGAATAAAGAACTGATTCATTTCGCCGATGACATTAGAGTATTGGAAGAGGCAGCAAAGGCCAGCGTGGAACAACTGCACAATGAGATCAAAACATTGGAAACGAGAATCAACACGCTGAAGAGAGATATTCAGCTGCCGACCACTCAGCAAGATATTAAGGATCAGATGGGCGATTTCTTACAGGTATGTGAATAACATTTTGCTAAGTGATACAATATACAAATTAATAATTGAACCAAACGGACAATGTTACTTTTAGTTGTTATTGATAAATAACTTCGCACCATTCCGCATTGCATTGCGAAGTAATTTTCCAATAACAACTTTACAAGGAATTTCTGCAAAGTAACGCCCGAGTCAATTAACTATCTTATTTTTGGTTGGTGAATTATTTTGGAATTTGGCACATGACAATGAGTCATGTGATTTGATGCAGGAGAAATAAATGTATTTTTTATCAGACCATTAAACAAGTACATCAAAAATTAAACGCATTATCATCGCGTCTCGTATTAGCCTCGATGAAACAGCAGCATTGATAACTGATTTAACACACGATTTAATGTAAGAATAAAATAAACAGTTCAAGTTAATGTTAAGAGACACGATAGCCGAGTGGTTGGGTGGTCGGAATTCCGAGTCAAGATAACCGAGTTCGATCCCCAAGTGGCGGGCTCGTACCAATGGGTTTTTCAAAAACTTGTGTACGAATTATATTGTTGGCTTGGACATAAAGACGGCGACGGGCTCACCACCTGTCGCCACGTTCCCGCTCACCACCTTGTCCCGAAAATATCTTCGGTGGAAGGTGGGTCAAAGAGACTTAATTGTCTATACTAGACCTCTGTCTACCCCTGTATTAGGAATTGCGTGAAGATAAGTTAATGTTAATCGTTAAATTTCCACCTCGTCAGAATCTCAAATAACCTTCTTCCTTCTGTAAAATACAGCAACTTTTATGGGTAACACGAAAAAGTAACTGAATATAATAATTTCTTCCAGGTAGCAGAAAGAGAAATCTCAGCATTAAACAAAGACATGGAGGAGGTCGAGAGTATGAGAAAGCAACTAGCTGAATTCTTTTGTGAAGACCCTGTATCATTTAAACTCGAAGATTGCTTCAAGGTAAAATTTATATTTGTGAATTCATGAATATTATTCAAGCTACATTTTATTATCCGTAGTTTTAATTTAATTTAAACTGTATTACTTTAAAATACATTTATTATAGCAAATTTTTGTTCTCTCAGTAATAAATTTGTGAGGTGAAAACATTCTCTTTCTTCTTCAAAAATCTTATAATTTTATATTTGAGAGGTTCAGATGACGCTTTGAGTATCTGTTGTGATCTAAGCAAAGCTTATGAACCAGAAACTTACCATTTACTTACTACCAGGAAACTACACTATTATGGCATAAGAAGTACCAAAATTAATTACTGATTAAGTCATGTTTATATAATAAATAAAATATATAAATATCTTCACGCAATTCCCAATACAGGGATAGACAGAGGTCAAGTCTAGACAATTAAGTCCCTTTGACCCACCTTCCACCGAAGATATTTTCGGGACAACGTGACAGGTGGTGAGCCCGCCGCCGTCTTTATGGCCAAGACAACCAACTGGACGACCAAATGGAAATCAAAAAGTTGTAGGTAATGAGTACGAAGTACGAGTTCTTCTGTGTCGATGGTATTACGGGGTGTTTCGCAGGGATCGGTTCTAGGTCCATTTCTTCTTTTCGCACCACTCCGGGTCCGGGATAAAGTAATTTAGAAATGTAAATCATTTCTAAATTTTATCCCGGACCCGGAGTGGTGCGACAGCCTTAAGAATGAACAAAGTGCTTTCGAGAACCAATGATGTCCTCTCAGAAAAATCGGACGTCATGCAGCGATGGAGCGAATTTTATAGAGAGATGTATGCGTGTGATGATCTTAGTGAGGGATCCGGGGGTGACGCCGTGACTGGTACGCCAGACTCGGACCTCGATGACACTGAGGTCATCAGTATGTATTATATAAAGGTAAAGGTAAAGGTTCACATTATGACTGCGGGTGCTATCGGGCGATCAGCTTGACCAGTTTAGCAAGTAAAGTTTACTCGAAGGTTTTGACACGTAGGATGCAAGAGAAATCGGAAAGATTTCTATGGGAGGCACAATGCGGATTTAGACCTGGAAGAGGATGCACGGATCAAATGTTTTCTCTCCGCATGATCACGGAGAAGCTTCTGGCTGCTAACCAGAAGATTTTCTGTGCTTTTGAGGATCTTGAGAAAGTATTTGATAAGGTTGTAAGGAAGAAAATGTGGGAACTGTTGCCGGGGTATGGTGTGGATGGTCGATTGCTAAGGGCTGTGCAGTCACTTTACTGTGACTGTAAAGCCTGTGTGCGGGTAGGGCATGACCTGTCACCCATGTTTAGCGTCCAAACGGGCGTAAAACAGGGTTGTGTCATGTCTTCCTGGCTGTTCATACTGTATATCGACAGCTGTTTACAGAAGCTGAAAGATAGTTGTTTGAGTGTGCAATTGGGTGATATTAAAGTAAATTGTCTGCTGTATGCTGATGATGAATGAATGAATGAATGAATGAATGAATGAATGAATGAATGAATGAATGAATGAATGAATGAATGAATGAATGAATGAATGAATGAATGAATGAATGAATGAATGAATGAATGAATGAATGAATGAATGAATGAATGAATGAATGAATGAATGAATGAATGAATGAATGAATGAATGAATGAATGAATGAATGAATGAATGAATGAATGAATGAATGAATGAATGAATGAATGAATGAATGAATGAATGAATGAATGAATGAATGAATGAATGAATGAATGAATGAATGAATGAATGAATGAATGAATGAATGAATGAATGAATGAATGAATGAATGAATGAATGAATGAATGAATGAATGAATGAATGAATGAATGAATGAATGAATGAATGAATGAATGAATGAATGAATGAATGAATGAATGAATGAATGAATGAATGAATGAATGAATGAATGAATGAATGAATGAATGAATGAATGAATGAATGAATGAATGAATGAATGAATGAATGAATGAATGAATGAATGAATGAATGAATGAATGAATGAATGAATGAATGAATGAATGAATGAATGAATGAATGAATGAATGAATGAATGAATGAATGAATGAATGAATGAATGAATGAATGAATGAATGAATGAATGAATGAATGAATGAATGAATGAATGAATGAATGAATGAATGAATGAATGAATGAATGAATGAATGAATGAATGAATGAATGAATGAATGAATGAATGAATGAATGAATGAATGAATGAATGAATGAATGAATGAATGAATGAATGAATGAATGAATGAATGAATGAATGAATGAATGAATGAATGAATGAATGAATGAATGAATGAATGAATGAATGAATGAATGAATGAATGAATGAATGAATGAATGAATGAATGAATGAATGAATGAATGAATGAATGAATGAATGAATGAATGAATGAATGAATGAATGAATGAATGAATGAATGAATGAATGAAT